>CM040622.1:70241678-70841678 GCA_022817965.1 Solanum lycopersicoides | reverse complement strand
AACACATAACACCGCCACCATAAGTGGACCATACCAATCACAATAGAATCAAAGTATAATTTATATCAAATTAAAGAAAACGGGGCAGCATACCTTCATCCCCATATCCACACCTCAATTCAATGCCAAATCAACCAATTTAACATCACAAGGCCCTTACCCATGGCCATGAACAACAATTCAAAGTATAAACCATAAAACTCAATGAATCTACATAAATTCAATCTAGGTTTAACAATATAATATCAATTACATATCAATTGAACACAATTCTTATATCATTAGAAAGCCCATAAGAAACTACACAACAATTCATCAACATAAGCTTAATATCAAGTAACCCAATAAGTAGTCAAAACTAGGGTTCATCAATTCACATGGGTTCATAGGTAATTTATGTTGAAATCATCAATACAATATCAATTAGATCATAATTCAATGTTTAGAAATCATTTATGCAAGAACCCATGGTAGAAATCCCGAAATAGGACAAATCTCTTTAGAAAGCTTTGAAAACATCTTTGAAAGTGGGGCTCCTTGATGAAACGAGTTTCAAGGATCAAAAGCCATACCTTAAGGATGATAATCCTTCACTTTGATGAAGAATTCTCCTTCAAAACTCCACACCAAGCTGATCCTTCAAGTTGGACTTCAATGGAGTCTTTGGGTTTTCTAAGGGACTTTTGGGTTTTGATTTTAGAAGAATGAATTATTCTAAGTGTTAAACACTTATATACTCCTTTAAAATACCCAAATACTCCTTAATCAACCGTCCACACTCTAATTTAGTCATGGGGTGAATTTACAAGTTCACCCCTAACTTGGCAGAAAAATCTGCGCAGGAACTTGCTTGTGACGACCTGTCTGTGACGGACCGTCACGGGTGAAACGGTCCGTCATGGACCTCCATTTCCAGCTCCTATGGCTTGCCAAGGGTCACCCCTACACCCTTGAACAAGTACCCCACGATGGAACCCTTGTGACGGGGCGTCACAGCCATGACAATCCGTCGCAAGCTCCGTCGCAAAGGCTGTCTGGGACAGTCTGCCAACAGATTTTGGGTCCTTTCCTCAAGGACCCTTTGATGGTCCTTGGGGATCATTTCCAGGACTTTTCCAACCTAAACATGACCATATATGATTTTAACACCTCTCACATGAATTTCAACCAAAACGAACACATAAAACTCGACGAAACTCGCCTAGACGTACTAGGTCGACTCAAGGCACATATTTCGAATCCTTGGACGTTCTTGGTCGTTTGAACTCCAAACTTCACGAAACTTTAACCAATGCCTATAAATGCTATAATAACTCTATTTAAAACCTTAAAACACCAATAAACACACATACACACATAGAACCACATTTTAGACATTTAGGAGACTTAGTCGTCAAACGTCTTAGTCATCCCTTGACGTTTGACTTCCAACACCCCTAATACTTTAGCTACTGCCTATATACCACATTTTAAACATATTTAGGACCTTAGAACACTAATACCTACATGTTAGACTCTAGAGCACTTAAGCTATTTTTCAAGGTCTCACACAAACCTACTCATCTCATCCCTGCTATTGGACACAAGAGAAGAAGCATATTTGTAAAGCTTAACAAACTTCAAGGAGTATTCCCTGACTGACATACCTCCCTGTCGTAAGTTGATGACTTCCTCAACCTTAGCCTCTCTCTGTTCTCTGGGAAAGAATCTCTCCAGGAATGCAGTCTTGAGAACATCCCAAGTGATGGGGACTTCACCTGGTGTTTGACCATCTCTCCACATCCTATGCCACACCTGAGCAACATCTTTGAGTTGGTAAGCAGCCAAATCAGCCTTTTCCTCTTAACAAACACCCATAGCACAGAGAATCTTATGAACCTCATCCACAAACTCTTGGGGATCCTCATTGGTCTTGGAACCATAGTAGACTCGAGGATTCATTCTAGTAAAATCCCTCAACCTACTAGCCATAGTGCTAGCATGCGGGTTCTCCCTAGGAGCACCCTCTCTAGTGGCTTGGGCCGTGATGGCCTGTGCCTGCACAGTGATGGCCTGGGCCATCAAAAACAGTTCCGCCCTAACTTATTCTTCCGTTATCGCAATTGGGTTGGCAAGAACTTGTGCTTCAGCGGCTAGGGCTTGAGGAGGAGCTTGATTGCCTCCAACAGCTGCTTCTTCGACTCTTCTGCTCGCGTTTCCTCTTGTGTTCATTTTCTACACTTATACACAAGAAGGGAGTTAGATACTTAGAATGACACAAAATGTCAAGGCTCTAGACAACACGATAAAGAGTAGAAGAAGGGAAAATTCCTAACATCATAACGTCTCTAAGTCATGATTGTGGTGCACTCCACAACCATAAGTTAGAAACTATGCAACGTGGTTGTGTTGAGCTTTAGATCCTAGGTAATTTAACGTCATGCTCTGATACCAAGTTTGTCACACCTGGATTATGGAATCCGAATATGACCGGCGTCATTAACCTCTCACAGGTCGCAGACAAGCCTCTTCTTAGCTTTCATCACAATCATACAGTTAAATTTGCGGATATTTTAAAACTTTTTAATACTTATGAAAGTATACATAGACTTCATATAGTACTGCATAAGAGTTATTTCTAATAGCTCAAACTAAACAACCATCTATTAAAGATTAAACAACTGAAATAAATTATCGTAATAATAATATTAATAGTTTGCCAATTGGCCTTATTACAAATGCTTGAACAAATACTTGAAAGGAAACGCTAGGGACAGTAGTCACTAAGTATATTTAATGTACTAAGCTAGAATAATAAAGTGTAGCATCCTCAAACTCAAGAGGACCTACCAAAGTTTGGAGATCGCTAATACAAACCGGTTCGTCGAACTTCAATCTTCTTTAGAACCTGTGCCGATAAAAATAGTAATAATATATGGGGTTAGTACACACTTTTACTAAGTATGAGTATATGCACATAAACACATAGGGACTATGCATGAACAAGGAAAGTTCTTCCTAAAGCAACATGTCATTTCTGGAAAGTTAAGCCACTTACTTTCTTAATTCGTTACTCGTGAATTATGATATGTATATAACACGTTCTCATGCAATTAAGGCACACAAATCATTTTCTATATGAACATAGGACCTTGGAATCATGAAGATAATTTTAGAACAACTTAAATAAAGGTTTATTATTTTGCTCCTTAGGCCGAGAGCTACTTATCTCATACTTAGATTATTTTTAGTCTTCTCATCTTTCTGTTGTGTAGTTCAATGATCTCCTTTTATCTTATGTTTTACTTACAAGTGCAATGATTCATTGTAGTCCCATACCTACAATGAATCGAGTAAGCAACTCACAAGACTAAGGAAATGATTTGGCTACATTACTTCCAAGTTAGATTTCTTTACTCAAGTTAAATGTGGGTAAATATATTTATAAGCCAATATTTATTGGATATGCCCATTAATTGGTTGTTAACCTAACCTAATAATCTTTGGGGCAAGTAATTCCACTATTTGCATAAACCACTAACTTGTTGTTCTTATCAAACACTATTGGTTGATGTTCTTTAAGCTCTTACTTTACTTAGTTCACTATGAACTTATGATTCTACTTCTTTGCTCTGTTGTTCACTTTGAACATGCTACTTCATTCTTTCTTACTCTCTTAAAGAATTCTTTTAGCATTAACGAAAGTAGATAATGCGAGCTAACATGAAATCCAATGTCTCCCCCACACCAAAAAGAGGTGATTCACCGGTTAAGGTGAACTAAGTTATGTGTCTACCCCACACCAAAAAGAGGGGTTCACCGGCTAAGTGAGATCAAATCAGTGTCTTCCCCACACCGAAAAAGAGGGGTTCAAGACTGAAGTGAACCGGATACTTTCCTGAGCTATAACCAACATAGATTATGTGAGCTAAATATGAAATTCGGTGTCTCCCCCACACCGAAAAGAGGTGGAATCACCGGCCAAGGTGAAACCGAACTTGCTAGCATTCTTAGTGGGCGGCATCCACTAGCTAGTGCCCCTATGCTGGCAACATATTTCGAAGACTAGGAGACGTACGGATACCATTGTCCACCTGGATGGTGATCTGATCTCATGAGGCTTACATGTGCTGGCACAAGCTCATTTCTAGTCTATCAGTGCTAAGCTCAAATCTATTTTACTTTATTATCTTCTTAGAGTTGACTAAAAAATTATGGAAGCTTGCTTCTAGTTATGAGGTTTACTTAACTCTATGGATGTGTGGTCATCCCTTTCTTTACTTGACGAATATGAACTTAAGTCTTGCATTATCATTATGGTGGTCTCACGGACTCTAGCACCCTCTTATGTGAGTATTTTTGACATAATCGATTAAGTGTGTTTGAGACTTGTCTCACTTCTTTTAACACTCTATATTATGTCAATTTCATAACTTAAGCTTTTAGTTATTTCATTGCTCACTTTAACTAGTACACGTTAATTGTTAGTCTTGTATCATTCTTTATGATAGTTATAACCTCTTATACAATGCTATTACGTTCACAAGTTTGTGTGGATAGGGTATGTTGGGACTTGTCCCATTGATTGTCATACCCTATGTTATGAGTTCATTGAGTTAAGATTGGTATGACTTCACACATTTTGGGAGATAATATTATTAAGCCAATTTGTTGGCATAAATCAAACTATGATATTATCACTAGCCAATTCAATCACTTCATGAATACATTATAGTGATCTAACATGTTACACAAGCAAACTTTTAACCTATGATTAGCCTATGAAATAATACAATGAACACTTATAACAATTTCATCTTCTCGAACACAAGTAGGCTTTACAACATTCATCATCTCATGTAAATAACACCCTAAGTATGCGGATCTAACAAGTATGTTTCATTCGATATATAATTCACTAAAACATACACATAATGATCAGTTAACACCACATACAAACAACATGCCTCGAGAATTACACTATAAATACTACCAAAAACGGAAATCGGGAGAACTAGGGAAATGAACATGCGATTCATTGGGAACAATCCTAGTTTTGATATTCTTGAAGTTAAAATGTTTGAAAAGCCTCCTGGAGAAAGAATTCTAGCAGAGAAAACCCATACCTTGCTGTAAAATTAAATCTACAAAGATCACCTTCCACTTTGCACGAAAACCTTGAAGAATGCTTGCTATCCTCTAGGGTTTGCTTACGTTTTCACTTGTTCTTAAGTTGTAGAGTTTATGGTGAATGATGTGAGTCTAAATATTTAAGAACTGAATGTTAACTAATTCAACTTAGCCTATATAACTTAACTAGTTAATTACCAAAACGCCCCTCCTAAATTGACTAGAATTGGAAGAACCTTGACTTAACTGAAATCTGGAATTTTCTTAGTGGTTTCGGTTTTATCCATTTAAATTAATTAATTAAATTGCTAATTTAATTAATTAGGTAACCTAGGGTAATTACTAAAGTACCCCTAAGTTGTTAGGACCATAACCAACCTTTTGGACCATCCTATGTTAGGTACTAGGTTGTCTCTTACTTAGTTACACGGTTTGGTGACACCCGATTAGGTCTTAGGTTGTCGGGTCCCTTAATTAGTTATTTTCGGTTGGTCCTAGGTTAGTTAGTTAGTTAAGGACGTTAGTTAGGACCTAGAATCAGTTAGGGATCTCGGCCCCACATGGTCCGATACGCCTGCTCCTAACCGCCCTAACCTATTCGTGTTTGGCTTGTNCCTTATATCATTACATCTTAACATAATATCACAACATACACAATCAAGGCATTTCAATTGCATCATCATACCAACACCTACTTAATTCAATCATAAGGTATACTTCAATTAAACTTCATCACCAAGTACAAGCCACCATACTTGAAATAAAGATTTGAGATCACAAAAACTTAGCCAATCTCATTCACAAGCCATAATCCAAGTTTATACAATAATACATCCAATTCAACCCAATAATGGGTGTAATATCATCACACAATAGTAATTAACACAATAATGAAGTTAATTGCATCACTACAACTCAATTCAACACTAGTTCATAACCTAGGGTTAGGGACTTGGGTCAATTTCATGATCTATTCCATATACTAGATTAAATCATCACGAACTAGCATAATTGAGTCATAATATAAGCATAATGATCAAAAGAAACCATAGACATAAAAGATCAAATTCGTATTAGGAAGAAACCCATATGAATTCATCTTTTTGAAATCTAATTTTTGAAGTATCCTTTGGGGAAAGGAATCCCATAGGTGAAGAGTTACCATACCTTGTTTCTTGATTATGATTGATGGTGGAAAATTTACTTCTTGATGCCCAAAAGATCTTGACCTAGTTCTCCAATGGAATTCTTCTTTTTGGGAGAGACAAAGAAGAGAGAAGGAAGAGCAATTGTGTTTGGGAAATTGTGGGAGTTAGGTTAGTGTAATTAGGCTTAGGTCTTTATATAGGTCATTAAATAACATAATTAGACCTTTATTAACACCTATTTAACCAACTAACCAACTAACTAATTGAATGAAACAATTAAAACTCAACACTGAGAACTCAATCCTGACCTATGAGACCCCGACCTATAGGCCGTAGGTCAGTCGATGGTGCCTTGGACCAACCGTCCATCACAACCGTCGTTTGATTCAGAGAGTTGCCAAAATGTACTTTTGTGAAAATGGTTAAGGTGACCATCAAAGGAGGTAATCGACGTCCCATCGATTGGCCCACGCCTCATCGCCGGCATCCATCGATAACTACTGTCCCATGGCAACTTTTTAGCCAAAATAGAAAGGTCCTCCTCAAGGACCCTTTGGGTAGTCCTTGGAGATTCTTACTCGAACGTTTCAACCATAAACCTACTCTAATACGCGTTAGAGACCTTACCACCAAATTCCATCAAAATTTGACTCATACAACCTTGTCATATAGGCTAAGGCACTGTAGCACCGTTTGCACTAATCTCCGGACAACATGGACGTTCCTTGACTTCTTGACTCTAAGAATTCCTAAATGAATTTGATACACTATTATTGACCTTAAAATAGTTCTACAAACCTTAGAAACTCATGTGAGGCTCTAGATTAGGTTTTAGACTTTCAGAGTGTTACAAATATGAGCCATTGAATATGAAATGTTGATATGGCTTTGTATTGAAGTTGTCTTTAGGTATGAACATGTTTTGTGTTATTGTTATCCTAATATTGTATATGCTCTCTCTTGTATGTGAATTGAAGGCTTTCCAAATGAATTAGCATGTTTCCTAAAGTAATGGTCCCTTTCATGCATGCTTTCTAATGTTTTATGTGCATATACCCATACTTAGTACAAGTGGTTGTACTAAACCATATTTCTATGCTTTCTACAATTATGTAGGTTTCGGCCGTTGAGTTCTAAATGGCCGATTGAAGAAGACATGGACTCTTTTCTCCAAATGTTGGTAAGTCCTCATGTTCGGGGATGTTTCCTTTTCCATATTCAAGCTTTGTAATGGCATTGTCTAAAGACATTGTTCATTCATTTATCATTTGATACATTGTTGTAAGACTATATGGCATATTGAAGTTGTAATGGCTAAGTCCAATATTGTACTCTTTTAGATGGTTCAATGATAGAAGAATTTATTAAACTCTCTATAAGTAGTATGTGAGAGGTCTAAGTAAACCTCACTATGTATATGTTAAATTTTTAATTTTCCGCATTGTTGACCCATTATATGTATTGACGAATGTTAAAGTCTTGTCTAAGTTCTCCCCGAGGACGACGAAGCCGGTTGAATCTTGATGGAGCTTCCTGGATGTGACAACCATACTAGCTAGGCATGGAATCCAGATCCTTCCCTACTCCGATGGAGGGTGTTCTACTTGCCAATTCTAGAACTAGGACACATACCATGTAGGCACATGGGTAAGAAATATCAAGGGTTTCTTTGCACTATAGTCTAAACTTAAGTAGAGTCACTCCCCAAGCATACTCACTCGGTGATAGCCTTTGTTCTCATAGAGTTGTTCAATCACACAAGACATATGAAAAGGCCAAACTTCTAGCCTTACCTCACCATAATATCTCTACCAAAGATGGGTCCTTTAGGGCTGCCATATATTCAATGGTTAATAAGATAGGTTGATGACTATTTTAGATATGATTTGATGCCGTTTCAACCAACCTACCCCCAAGTCCATCATTCACACAAGAAGGATATCATTGCGACTTGCAACCTCAAGCATATGTCAACCTACTTTCTAGTTTGAAGGTTCAATTTAATGACCCTCTTAATCCTATTCAAGGTCATATTTCAACCATACATTCGCATACATGACAAATGTACTTCAACCTACTAAGTCAAGAATTCATATTCACATTCCTCATGTATCAAAAGGAGGGACAAAGGTCTACCAAACAAGACACACACACATCTTCACTTTATCACATGTAGAATAACACTCAAGTAGCATATATGGATAACTAAGTCTACTACAAGTCACCCTATTCTTTCGTATAGAAACATGGACATATTCCATCATAATACTCATATAGTCAATTAGGAAAGATCATAATTCAACATGAAGACTACACATATAAGGACATCAACATAGTTACCTGTCACATCCGGGAAGCACCCCCTTGACGTAACTAACGTCGTCGTCGTCTAAGAAAACTTAGACAAGCCCTTAGCGTTCATCATCACATGTCATAGGCCAAAAACACGAAAATATTAAACTTTTACATTTACATAGTGAGGTTTACATAGACCTCACACATACTACATATAGGGAGTTTACATAGACTCCTCGCATAGGAAGCTTACTTAGACTTATGTTTTAGACAACATAACCAATAGATAAGAAATAGTCTAATAACATTGTCTCACTTCTAACCATGTAAATGAGTACAACTTTGGACTTTGACATTACAAATTCAATATGCCATTATTGGCTTACATAAATAGTTCCAAACGATAAAGAAATGAAATAGTTTCTTTGGACAATACAACTTCATACCTAGAATATGAAATGGTAACATCCCCAAACACGAGGAACTACCAATAACTTGGAGAAAGATATCCAAGTCTTCTTCAATTGGGCTCTTACAACCTAAATGGACTGAACCTACATATTTGTAGAAAACATAATAAATACGGGTTAGTACACCACTTGTACTAAGTATGAAAAAAATGCACATAAAACATTTGAAAGCATGCATGAAAGGAACCATTTCTGTAGAAAACATGCTAAGTCATTTGGGAAGCCTTTAATGCACATACAAGAGAGCATATGCAATTTAAGGATCACAATAACATAAGACATGTTCATAACCAAAAACAACATAAACATAAAGACATATCAACATTTCATATTCAATAGTCATATCAACATAACATACAAAACCCTTACCAACAATCTCATCCCAAGCGTACAAGTGCAATGCTCATGTGAAGCCCCATAACCCCACATAATCAAGTTAACAAGATAGGAGACCATAAGTAATGCTTTGTTACATAACACATATCATCCTAGGTAGTCATCACCACATATAGCAATTTAGACCAATAACATGTTCATTCAATATAACTAACATCATATAAGAGTATCATCATATAAAGTAAACATTACATATTTCATGATATCATAATACATAAGACCATCTCCTAGGACTCCTTTTAGAGGTAACTTGTGCAATGTCTAGGTAAAGTCCCTTACCCCTATCTATACTAAGTATATCATTTAAGTCACCCTAGTCAATGTCCTTTTATTATATTTAGTCATTCATTTTCTTTAACTACATAGACCACATGAGATAAATATGGAATTCGATGTCATGAAACCCTACATCATAAGAAGGTGGTCTACTTGCCAAGGTAAAACTAAACATGTATATAGCATTATAGGTGGATCCACTAGCTAGTATTCCTATGGGGGAAACATAGTTCAAGAACTAGGAGACATAGTAGAGACCCTCTTATTCTATTAGCATTGTAATCTCTATATAATGATAACGTAGTGAACCTATCTTACCACTTGGGAAGGGAAACATCCCACAACTAGTTCACTCTATGCTAAGCTAGAGTCCCTTTTTTATATGTCTTTAAGTCAACCATAGTATAGGTCATATGTACTAACCCCTTATATAATCATGTCATTAGATCATTAGGTATAAGATGAGAACTACATTTCATCACCATCATCATTAGTTAGGTCATTTCATCAGAGTCAAATCATAATAAGGCACGCAAGTGGTTCACATTCAAACATGCGTGATCATATCCCTATCAAGACCTCACGACCATCCTATTCATGTCAAGATATCATATTAATCATATCATCTTAGTCTCAATATAATCACATATAATCCTTCAATTGCACATCAACATAAAGTATAATCCATCATCATTGAAGTAAAGGATTAAGATCACAAAGTATTAACACATAGATTTCATAAGCCCTCTTCAATATCTTACCATCAATCCATCACAATTATCTAATAATCTACATTTCCATCATTATAATATAGTGAATTTAACAATAACATAATCAATTCCATCAACCCTAATCATTTACAAGTAAAATTCATAACTAGATCAAATACTAAGAAATACAACAGATATACATTAATCAATCATAATCTACTAATAATACTCAATGTAACATCATAAGAAATAAACTTGAAAGACACTATGCGAAATTGGAATGAAATCCATCTTATGAAGAGCATAGAAATCATATTTTGAAAGAGCCTCTTGCGGAAAGGGTTCCTAAGAGTGAATAGCTTCCATACCTTAAGATTTCCTTGTGAATTGATAAATAAAGGATGAATCTTGGAGATCTAGTGAAGCATGACCTTGGTCTTCAATGGTGTGTCTGTGAGAGAGAGAGAAAGTATAGAGAAGTTGGAGAGAATTGGGTTTGGGAATTATGTGGTGTTGGGTTAGTTTAACGAAGGTTAAGTCTTATATAGTCCCTCATATAACTTAATTAACCCTACTTTAACCCTTAATTAATCAACTAACCGACTAACTACTCAAATCACTTAACTTAAAACTAGGCAGTCGATTAGGTGCCAAACAACAATTGCCCGTTGAGGGGTCGATCAAACGATGACATTGTACTGGGAAGACATCGTTTGATTCAGAGACTGTGTTTTTGGCCATTATGGGAAAATGGATAATATTCCACCTACAGAGCCATCGATAGAGCGTCGATCAATTGTCGGCTCATCGATTGGCTTTGTGGATGCACAGTGTCAACTTGACAGTTTTGAGGCCAAACTGAAGGGTCCTCTCCAAGGACCCTTAGGGTGGTCCTTGGGGAGTCGTACCCAAAAATTTCGACCCTAAGCATAATATTCTATATGCTTAACACCTTTCTACCAATTTTCATTAAATTCTTACTCCTAAAACCCCATGAAACAGGCCAAGGCACACTAACCCTATTTCACTAGTCTCCGGATGTCATGGACGTTTCTTGACGTTGTGACTCTAACACCTCCTAACTAGTTTAAATACATTAATTTAGCATAGAAACAGTGTTTAAACTATTAGTTCAACATGTGAGGCTCTAGACTATATCGTGGACTTTCTGAGTGTTACATTATCCCACCCTTAGGAACATTCGTCCCCGAATGACACTAAAATCTTTTTTAAGCGAAAGGATAGACTCAATACTAGAAGACCAACAACTAACACCTTAAAATCAACATGAGTCACAACTCATTGGAGTACTTCAAAACTCCATTCAGCTCATAAACAACAATATTACACATAACAACTCAATTCATAATGCACAACATATAAGAGCTCAATATTTCATAACACATAATGAGGAAGTACCTTCTCAATATCAACATGATATCAAGATACATCAATGAGTTACCATGCTATCGTTCTTCTCAAAACAACAACAAAACAAAAAAAATCTCTAGAAGGCAACATATACTCACATTTCACATATAAGTGCAAGCTAACACAAAAAGCCTTTTTCATGAAAAACTCAATTTTTGGCACAAACTTTACCAAAACATGTACGTATATAGAAGGCAATTTGAATAAAAATTTTTCATTATTATTATTATATCAGGAAGTACTAACCTAAATTAGGAAAAAGATGAGAATAGCGGGACTTCATGTCAGCCTCGGCATCCTTTGTTGCACCCTCAACTAAGTGGTTTCTCCATAGAACTTTTACGGAGGCCACCTCTTTGTTCCTCAAATTGTTGACTTGACGATCTAGGACTTCAACTGGAACATCTTCACTGGAGAGGTTATCCTTCACCACTACTCCTTCAATAGGGAGAATAGACACCATGTAACCTATACATTTCTTGAGCATGGAAACATGAAATACTGGATGAACCGAAGCTAGTTCACTAGGTAGTTTCAACTCATAAGCAACTTTTCTGACCTATTGCAATACCTCATAAGAACCAATAAGACCCAATATACGAGGGACATAACTTCCCCTTTTTACAAAATATCATCACCCCTTTCATGGGTGAAATCTTCAAATAGACCCAATCACCTATTTCAAACTCAAAATCTCTTCTTCTGTTGTTAGCATAAGATTTTTGCCGATTATAGGATATTTTAAACCTATCACTTATCAACAAAACTTTGTCAATAGCCTCATAGACTATCTCGGGAGAAAGGAGTGAAGACTCACCAACATCAAACAACCTAACTGGAGATCTACATTTTCTACCATAGAGTGCTTCGAAAGGTGCCATAGCAATACTTGAATGGTAGCTAACATTCTAAGAGAACTCAGTCAACGGAAAGTGATCTTCCCGATTTCCCTTGAAATAAATAATACAAGATATTAACATATCCTCTAGGGTTTGAATGGTACGTTCTGCTTGACCATCCGTTCAGGGATGAAAAGAGGTGTTATGTTTGACTTGAGTACCCAAATCCTTTTGAAAAGACCTCCAAAAATGAGAAGTGAATTGACACCTCTATCCAAAATGATGGATAAAGGGATCCCGTGAAGACTCACAATCTCATTAATGTAGATTCTTGCATACTCCTCCGCCGAATAAGTTGACTTAACAGGGATAAAGTGGGAAGATTTCTTCAACATATGACCAATATCCCATATTGATTCGTTTTGCCTCCGGGTTCGAGGAAAACCTACAACAAAGTTCATATTAATGTCTTCCCACTTCCAAGTAGGAAAATCCATTATTTGGGTCAACCCACCCGAGTTTTGATGCTCGACTTTAACTTGTTGGCAATTTTGGCACCTAGCAACAAATTTCGCTATGTCCCTTTTTAAACCATCCCACCAATAAACCTCCCGAAGGTCATGACACATCTTAGTGGCACCCGGATAAATAGAATAACGGGAACCATGGACTTTTTCAAGAATTTTATTTCTCAAATGATCAACATCGGGCACACACAACCTCCATTGGTACCTTAGATCACCATCCCCCAGTAGAATGACTCATTGAACTTACCAAGTACCAATTCTTTCAACTCCATGAATAGAGGATCAAGGTGTTGGTTAGACTTCACCTTAACTACTAAAGATGACTCGGAGTTATGATGCACCATAAAAACCCCATTTGGAGAATCTTCTAGTCGAACACCCAACCGGGCAAACCTTGAACATCTTTCACTAGGTATTTCTTACACTCCTTAACATGAGACACACTACACATAGTCATACGACTTAAAGCATCCAAAACCACATTAGCCTTGTTGCGTTGGTATAGGACACTCATGTCGTAATCATTCAAAATTTTCAAACATCTTCTTTGTTAGAGATTTAACTCCTTTTGAGTAAACACATATTGAAGATTCTTGTGGTTTGTATAAACATCAACATGAACACCGTATATGTAATTTCTCCATATCTTCAAAGCAAACATTACGGCCGCTAATTGAGGTCATGATTTGGATAGTTCTTCTTATGCACCATGAGTTCCCTAGAGACATAATTTATCACATTTCCATTTTGCCTAAGGACACACCCCAAACCTACTCGGGAAGCATCACAATACACCACAAAACCTTCATTACCCTATGGTAAAGTAAACATCGGAGCAGAGTTAAGCTTATCCTTCAAATCTTGGAAGCCTCTTTCAGAAGCTTTGGACCACTCAAACTTAATATTCTTTTGGGTCAAAGTTGTCAAAGGAGAAGCAATGGATGCAAACCCGTTGACAAACTTTCTATAGTTCCCGGCTAGACCCAAGAAACTTCTTATTTCAGTGGGAGTTAGAGGTCTAGGCCAATTCCTAACCGCTTCAGTCTTCTTTGGATCAATCTATATAACTCCAATTGAGATAATATGGCCAATAAATGCAACAGATCTCAATCAAAACTCACACTTACAATACTTAGCATAGAGTTGTTGTTCCTTGAGGACTTGCATTTGTAAGACCCCCAAAATGAGTTAGGGTGTATAGAGCCTCACATGTGACTATAAGCTTTTTAACATGTTAATTATGTGTTTTAAATTATTCATGATTGGCTTAAACTCATTTGGAAGTCAAACGTCCAAGACGTTCGAAAATTAGCTTTTGAGATGTGCATGTGTGACTTTAATGTGCCTTGCATGTTTAGATGTGTTGAGAGTGTTTATTTCTGGTGAAACTGATGTGAAAGGTCCTTGACATGTTAAATTATGTATTTATGTTGGAAACATCAAGCTACGACTCCCCAAGGGCCAATAAAAAGGCCCTCAAGGAAGACCCCAAAGTCTACCTAGACACTACCTTGGCGGTGTCTACCTACGACCCTCAATCGACGGCCAGTAGGTTCACCTACGCCCTGTCAATGGTGAAGCGTCGATTGAAACTTAGCCTGGAGAAGGCTCAACCAAATGACACCCTCAGACCCAAACGACGGTGGCCATCAACGGATTGTCGATGGGCCTAAGGGGTGTCATTTGGTGGTCGTCGATGCAGGTTGCAACAACTGCCATGCACGTTGTTTTCATTTAGGGGTGAATGGGATATTCACCCCACATCCTAACCTGACACTAGGTGGTTTATTTGGTTATTTTTGGGTGTATTAAGTTTGTTAAAAACGTCACAACCCCTTTCCTAATCCATGATTCAAAATAAGACTTCCCTCTCCCAAAATTTCCTCTCTAGAAACCTCCATTGTAGATGAAGCTCAAGAACAGCCATGCTGATGGATTCTCAAGCTTTCTTCATCAAGTTTCAGTGGTTTTTTTCTAGAATGAGGCATGGTGATCCTTCATCTATAGATAATCTTTCACTTAGAGAGTTCTTCTCAAAGTTTCCAAAAAGAAAACATGATCAAACCTCTTATCTTGCAATCTAGCCATGGGTTCTTTGTCAAAACATTTTCAAAGGTTTTTTCATGATGATTTATGCTAATGTATTAATTGTAACGTGAATTTCAATCCAATTGCATGATGAACCCATGCTTCTTTCAAACTCTCGTTTTAGCCAATGTATTGGTTATTATTATATTGATGTTAGGAGGATCATAATATAATTCAATTATATTAAGGTGATGGTTAGCTACTTTCTATGATGAATTATGTGTTGTTGTTCCATTGTGGATTGATTCTTGAAGACTTGATAAGGATTAGCCTATATTAATCTACTTCCTATCAATTGATTAATGTATGTTATTCACTGTGGTCTCGACTTTATAGCGCATGAATGTAGGATTTCGGTTATGTAAAGATACTTGTAGATGCTGCCTTATATTTATATTATTCATGAATTGTGGGTATAAATAATGATGATTAAAGTAAGGGAGTCTTGGTAAGGATGATCTACCTTCCTCCGCATTCTATAGATTGATGATGTAGTGTACTTGATATGATCTTGATCTTTTTATATTGATGCATGATTTTGATTATGTTAGTGTACATTTAACTACTGTACTATGTATGGATTGTTGATGAAATATGAGTATTGATTAATGATGATCAAAGGTTGGTGAATTGGTAAGAATGGCTCTTCCCCTCTACTTCTCTATAGAAATGTTAGTTGATGAAGCCTTGTATGGCATTGTGTGGTATGGTCCACTTATGGTGGCGGTGTTTACTTTATTGTTATTATATATGTGATGTGATCATGGCCTTAAAGGCAGTTGTAGTATGAATGTGTGGTGGTGATGATCACCCAATGTGAAGTCTTATGCCTAGTTTCCTTTCTAGCTTATGGTCTAGATTGCATTATCAATATTATGAACATGTGGGTGTCTATGTTAGGTATTGTCTATATTCTGCCAATGATGAAGTATGAATGATAAATGACACCCTACCTACATACCCATATATGAATGTGTGATTAGCTATGGTTAGGAGTCTTGAAAGCAAGTATTGATGTTATATTGTCTCCTATGCTAGTATGTGTTGTGTGGTCTATGCTTAAAGGTGCATTGAGGTCCTAAAGAGGTGGCTGCCTCAATTTGTTGTTGATAGCCATTAGGTGATCATGTTTACCAATGTATACACACTCACAGTTCATGCATGCTTACAAGTAGTATGGGTTCATGGTGTCTAATGAAAGGGTATTCTCATATGCACTCATGTCTACTACTATGCATGCAATTTATATGTATATATGAAGGATGTAATGTATCATTAACTAGGATGAATTGATAGGTGTACTAGTATGGAAATGGGTATGGGACCTTGTCTATGCATTGCACATGTGTGCCTTGATAGGATAATTCCTAGGTTTGGTTTACTATGTACATGAATATGAATGCATAGTTATTCTATGAATGTGCATGGTGTCTTAATGTGTTTATATGACTCATAAATACACTTACGCATTAATGTATGAACATGTGTGCCCCTATTATGTTATGTGAAAGGTTTGCTCACATATAAGTATACACACATATAAGTATACACACACATGTATGATGATCTAGTCAATAGAGGGGTGCTTGGAAGGTGTTCCCAAGAGTACCCTAAACTAGATGGTGCTTGAATATGCTATGTCCATGTGAAAGGTTTTCTCACATGATATAGGTGGATGAACTCTCATCTATGACATATGAGCTAAGCATATGAGGAATCAATCTCCTAAGCCTAATTTTATAAAGTAATGTTAATAAAGGCTTTTCAATAAAGGGAACTTATCTTAGCACCGAGTGAACTTTGATGAGAGGTTCCCCTTCGCAATGTGGAAATGCTTGTTCACCATTTTCCTCACGAGGTGGATAATTTCAATGCCTCAATAGGTATAAAGAGGGTTTCCATAAGTGGATAACTACAATGCACCATTTTGCATAAATTGGGTTTCCACATATACTTCCAAGTTCCATAAACTATGCTTGCCACATAGGATCTTGCAAGTGATATCACTTAGTATACTAGCATGTGTTAATTTTCTACATTTGCTAAGTAGAGCACCTTCCATTGGTGTAAGGCTCTACAACATCAAATTCCATGTTTAGCACCCATGGTCTTAGTGTCGATTATGGCTATAGTTTCCCTAAAGTAAAATGGACAATGGAAGTAAAGTAAGGACCCTAACTAGGATAACTTAAGGGTAGTTTCTTAGTGTAAGTGGGGGTATGTGACTTTACCTATGCATTGCACAAGTAGATCCTGAGGGAAGTCATAGAAAGGTGTTCTAATGTATGTGACTATGTTTATGTTCCTTATGCATGACATTGTAGTGTTGTCTACTTGTTGTGATGAAATGCATGGTATGAGTCTATATGATGTGCTCTTATCAATACATGCATAATGTTGGTCTTATTGACTATATGATTAAAGGTCCTACTTGATATGCATGTTGTTAACTATAGTATTATGGTTGGTATATGAGATACATGTTATGATGCTTGAAGTCTTATGATAGGGTTACTAAGTATGTGTGAGGTTATGGGGATTCATATGTATATTGCAATAGTAGACTTATATTAGGATTGTGCGTAAATCCTTATGTTAAGTGTAATGTGAAGTATGTGCCTATATACATGAAATGGTCCTATGGATATATGTGTCCAGTTGAAAGGTTGTAGGTATGGTTTCCCTGTGGTCTTAGGGTGATGCTTGAGTATGGATAGTGTTATGAGACATTATCAATACATTGCACCAAGTGTCACCAGAGGGTTACTTGGGGAAAGTCAAGAAGTTAGAATAAGAAGAAGCTCACTGTAAAGAGGAAAGAAAGTTATTGTAAATGGAGTAGGCTTACTGTAAAGTGGTGGTTAATGTGACTTAAATGCAGTGTGTGATTTTATATGATGTATGACCATTAAATATGCCTATATTAAGTATATTAATTTTATAAAGTTTATTGTATCAAAGTTTTACGAGAATTTCACAAATAGGCATGATGCATGGTTTCAAGTAAAATGTCCCTCTTAAATGCATGTTTTTGCATGGTTGCCATACTTAGTGCATTCTTATACTAACTCCATTCTTCTCTACCTTTTTGCACAAAGTGTAGGTTATGTATTCTTAAAGGACGTCTTTAATTGTAAGGAGTTTGATATGTGATTCCCAAGCTCAAGGAAAGGAATACTTAAGTCCAAGGATTTCCTAAGTCATGGTTTATTCTAAAGTTATGTAATAACTATACTTATGATTTATGTTATAAGGGTCGTGTCCTTAGTGTACTCTAATAATGTTCATTCTAGGATGACAAAAAGAGACTAGAGTCTTTAACTATGTATTATGATATTTCATATATATATATTGGAAGTGATGCTCTAGCTTATGATGTTCTATGAAAGTTTTAAATTTTCTGCTAAATTTACATACGACAATGCGATGAATGATAACTATGGGCTTGTATAAGACCTCCGAGAGGTCAAGTAAGCCATGTTACTTCTAGGGGGTTCACACCGGTCGTGACAAATGTGGTATCCGAGCATGAGGTTTATGAAATTGGTTTTAGGGTCAAAAGTCTCATATTGCCACGTCTAGTAGAGTCTCGATAATCGGTGGTGATTCGCGACACATCTATGAGCGAGAGGCTATAGGATGATAAAGTTTTCCTTCTTCATCATTCTCATGTCGCTCCATAGAACTTAACTCTATAAGATCTCTCTCTTATGTTTTCTTGTCAGGTGGTCTTTTAGATATGATTGCTTGGATGAGATGGTATCTCTATGATTGAGGGAGAAAAGGTGAGTTTGATGCTTATCTTGGATTAATGGTTTATGAGTATGTGTGAAGGTGAATTTTGGAATGTTATGTTGATGTGATGCCATTTATGGCTATATATATGAGATTTATGTGAAATGACATGTTAGGTGAAGATTTATACTATGACATGGTTAAAAATTATTAAAGAAGTTGTTATAGTTTAATTGACTTTCTTTTTTTTGGATTATAAGTTGCTTGATGACTTTACATGATGACAGTCTTATGATATGGTTTAGACTTAAAATGCTTGAAGAATGTGGTAAATAGCTAAAGATGCATGTTGCCCTTAAATATGTGTAACGGTTCAAATATTGCCCGTTGTATATGTGTGGTTCTTCATAGATTCCTTGTTTAAATTGGAGTCTTTTGCATAGGTTAGATACTAGAAGTGAGGGTAGCATGCTTATCTTTGTAGGGTGATGATGTGGGTTTTATTGTCCTAGAAGTTACCCTACTGTAATGTTGAAAGAAGAAAGAGGCCTTATGGCTATGTCTCCTCTATTGTTTTCCCACAATGTTGTATGACCCTTGATGTTCATGGTGTAGTCGAGACCTTATATGGGTAGGTAGTATGACCTACCTTGAATGTTATGGAGTTCCTTTGGGTGTTAGGCCTAGAGGAAAGATGTTGGTTGAGTTAAGTTGCGCTTAAATGGTTTAACCCTAAGTGGGGGATGATGATGTGAGTAGCAAGGTATTAGATATTTCTATCTTGTCCTTCTATGTCTACTTGAACTTGAAACTAATGAGTTCCTTGAAACTTGTTCATGATGGAGTCTTGCATGAAAGTATAAATTGTATGTTCTCCATATTGTTATGTATGTCTTGATTGACACTACGTTAAGTATGTTTAGAAGATTCGAAAGTGATTGAACAAGGAATTTTGATCAAATTCATGATTTCTCATGTTGATTATGCATCTTGATATGCTAGTTGTGCATTTAACTTCATGAGATAAGAAACATGGTTGTAGTCACTTTTTATGTCTAAGGTTTAGCCTTATAATGAGAAATTGACCCTCTTTAAAATGAAAAATGTTGAGTCTCTTGAAAAATATGTGACTTTTATGGTTTGGAAAGCATAATTGTAGACTCACTTTTGAAAAGTGAAGGCATGTTTAGCTAGTGTCCTTGTGTGTGTGTTTAAATTATGAGACTTTCCCAAATTGATGCTTCTTTATAAAAGCTAGTGTTATGCTAGTAATTGAAACTTTGTGTAATGACTTCCTATTGTTGTGATGTGTGTGGTGTGAATTACCATTTTGACTTCATTAGGAAGGAAGTATGAGCATGCTGAGGTTAAAATTTGAGAAATTCTCATTTTTATAGTGAATTGACCTATGTGCCTTGCTTGGGTAAGGAATCATGAGACATGTAAGTGTGTTGAGGAGAAGGATATTCCTCCATGGACACAATTAAGCATGGTATTGTTGAGTATGACCTTTATGGCACTAGGTCTAATTAAGAAATATCCTTGTTGATTTACTTAACTCAAGTCTAAGTGCATTGAAGTATGAGTGCTTATTAGTTTCTTGAGTGTTGTTGAATCTGCCTAGGTGTGACTTAAATGTGGTTGCATAATGAGCTCTTAATGAATTTAAATGTAAATAACATTTTATAATTAGGAGAAGGATTTTTCTCCTATGAACATGACAAGTACCTATGTGTTTGATGCATATAAGAATGAGTGCATAAAGGTTTCGTTTGCTTGTGTTGCATTGAGTGCTAAATGGTGTGAAGTTTGTTCCTTGTAAGTTTTGTTCATTGACTTCAATGTGATTATGTTATGAATATTGTGAGATGATCTTTGATTCATTGAAGTCTTTGTTGTGATTAAACTGTTCCAAGTATCATTCGAGGACGAATGTTCCCAAGTGGGAGATATTGTAGGACACCCAAAATGAGTTAGGGTGTATAGAGACTCATATGTGCCTATAATCTTGTTAACATGTTAATTAAGTGTTTTAAGTATGCATGATTGACTTGAAGTCATTTTAAATTCAAACGTCCAAGAACGTCCAATACGTTCAAAAGTTAGCCCTTGAGACGTGCATGTGTGACTTGAGTCTGCCTAGCATATTTGGATGTGTTGTGAGTGTTTGTTTATGGTGAAACTGATTTGGAAGGTCCTTCACATGTTAAGGGGTGTATTTACATTGGAAACATGCGGGTACGACTCCCCAAGGGACCCACAAAAGGCCCTCAAGGAAGACCCCAAAGTCTGCCTAGACACTGCCTTGGCAGTGTCTACCTACCACCCTCAATCGACGGCCAGTAGATTCACCTACACCCCATCGATGGTGACGCGTAGATTGGAGCTTATCCTGGAGAAGTCTCAGAAGAATGACAGCCTCATACCCAAACGATGGTTTCCACCAACGGCCCGTCGATGGTCCTAAGGAGCGTCGTTTGGTGGCCGTGGATGTAGGCTGCAACAACTGCCATGCACGCTATTTTCATTTTGGGGTGAATGGTAAATTCACCCCACGTCCTAACCTTACCCTAGGTGGTTTATTTGGTTGTTTTTGGGTGTATTAAGTTCGTTAAAAACGTGACAACCCCATTCCCAATCCATGATTCAAAATTAGACTTCCCTCTCACAAAATATCCTCCCTAGAAACCTCTATTGGAGATGAAGCTCAAGAACATCCTTGGTGATGGATTCTCAAGCTTTCTTAATCATGTTTCAGTGGTATTCTTGTACAATGAGGTTTGGTAATCCTTCATCTATAGATAAAGTTTCATCTAGAGAGTCCTTCTGAAAGTTTTCAAAGAGAAAATATGATCAAACCTCTTATCGCAATCTAGCCACGGGTTCTTTCTCAAAATGTTTTAAAAGTCTTTATCATGATGTATTGATTATAATTGATTGATTGTAACTTGAATTTCAATCCAATTTCATGATGAACCCATGCTCCCTTAAATCTCTCGTTTTAGCCTATGTATATGGTTATTATGATCTTGATGTTAGGAGGATTATAATGTGATTCAATTATGTTAAAGTGATGGTTAGCTATTGCATGTAATGTGATGATGAATTATGTGTTGTTGGTCCATTTTGGATTGATGCTTGAGACTTGATAAGGATTAGCCTATATTACTCTACTTCTTATCGATTGATTAATGTATGGTATTCACTGTGATCTCGACTTTATAGTACATGAAAGTAGGATTTCGTTTATGTAAACATACTTGTAGCTACTGCCTTATATTGATATTATTGATGAATTGTGTGTGTAAATCATTGATGATTAAAGCAAGGCTGTCTTGGTAAGGATGATCTACCTTCCTCCACATTCTATAGATTTATGATGTAGTGTACTTGATGAAATATGAGTATTGATTAATGATGATCAAAGGTTGGTGAATTGGTTAGAATGGCTTTTCCCCCCTACTTTTCTATAGAACTGTTAGTTGATGACGCCTTGTATGGCATTGTGTGGTATGGTCCACTTATGGTGGCGGTGTTTAATTTATTGTTATTATATATGTGATGTGATCATGGCCTTAAAGGAAATTGTCGTATGAATGCGTGGTGGTGATGATCACCCAGTGTGAAGTCTCATGCCTAGTTTCCTTTCTAGCTTATGGTCTAGATTGTATTATCAATATTATTAACATGTGGGTGTCTATGTTAGGTATGGTCTATATGCTGCCAATGATGAAGTATGAATGATGAATGAACCCTTACCTACATACCCCTATGAATGTGTGATTAGCTATGGTTAAGAGTCTTGAATGCAAGTATTGATGTTATATTGTCACCTATGCTAGTATATGTTGTGTGGTCTACGCTTAAAGGTGCATTGTGGTACTAAGAGGGTGGCTGCCTCAATGTGTTTTTATAGACATTAGGTTATCATGTTGACCAATTTACACACACTCACACTTCATGCATGCTTACAAGTAGTATAGGTTTATGCTGTCTAACGAAAGGGTATTCTCATATGCACTCTTGTCTACTACTATGAGTAAAGTATATGTATCTATGAAGTTTGTAATATATCATTAACTAGGATGACCTGATAAGTGTACTAGTATGAAAAAGGGTATGGGACCTTGTCTATGCATTGCACATGTGTGCCTTGATAGGATAATTCCTAGGTTTGGTTTTCTATGTACATGAATATAAATGCATGATAATGTTATGAATGTGCATGGTGTCTTAATGTGTTTATATGAAATGATTTCTCATAAATACACTTATACATTAATGTATGAACATGTGTGGCCCAAATTTATTTTGTGAAAGTTTTGCTCACATATACGTATACACACACATGTATGATGATCTAGTCAATCGAGGGGCGCTTGACAGGTTTTCCCAAGAGTACCCTAAAATAGATGGTGCTTGAATATGCTATGTCCATGTGAAAGGGTTTCTCACATGATATAGGTTGATGAACTCTCATCTATGACCTAATAGCTAAGCATATGAGTATTCAATCTCCTAAGCCTAATTTTATAAAGTAATGTTAATAAAGGGAAGTTAATTATATGACCGTTGAATATGCCTATATTAAATATATGAATTGTATAATTCTTATTGTATCAAAATTTTATGAGATTTTCACAAAAAGGCATGATGCATTGTTTCAACTAAAATGTCTCTTTTAAATGCATGTTTTTGCAAGGTTGCCATACTTAGTGCATTCTTGTACTAAATCCATTCTTCTCTACCTTTTTACACAAAGTGTAGGTTATGGATGCTTAAAGGATGTCTTTAATGGTAACGAGCTTGATAAGTGATTCCCAAGATCAAGGAAAGGAATCCTTAAGTCCAAGAATTTCCTAAGTCATGGTTTACTATAATGTTATGTAATAAGTATACTTATGATTTAGGTTGTAAGGGTCGTGTTCCTAATGTACTCTAATGATGTTCAATCTAGGATGGTAAAAAGAGACTAGAGTCGTTAACTATCTATTATGATATTTTATATATATATATTGGAAATGATGTTCTAGCATATGATGTGCTATAAAAGTTTTAAATTTTCTCCTAAATTTACTTATGCCAATACGATGAATGATAACTATGGGCTTGTATAAGACCTCTGAGAGGTAAAGTACGTCATGTTACTTCTAGGGGGTGCTCCCCTGTGTCACAGCAATACAACCCTCAAATGGCCCATATGCTCATACTCACTCTTAGAATATACGAAGAAATCATCAATGTATACAATTGCAAAAGCATCAAGGTAATCTCTGAACACTCTATTAATTAGGTCCATAAATGCCGCCGGGGCATTAGCTAACCCAAAGTACATGACTCGAAACTCATAGTGACCATACCTAGTCTAGAAAGACATTTTTCGAATGTCTTCACCTCTTACTCTAAGTTGGTGATATCCCGACCTTAAGTCAATTTTCGAAAAGTAACTCGCACCTTTGAGTTGATCAAACAAATTTTTAATCCAAGGTATAGGATACTTGTTCTTTATAGTGACTTTATTGAGTTGACACTAATCAATGCACATCATAAGTCACCCATCTTTCTTTTTAACAAACAAAACCGGAGCATCCCATGGAGAAATACTAGGTTGAATAAAACCTTTGTCTAGTAAATCTTAAGTTGAGCCTTCAACTCTTCCAATTCATCCAGAGACATCAAATAAGGAGGAATTGAATTGGGATTTGTTTTCGATGATAAGTAAATACCGAAGTCAATTTCCCGTTCAGGACGAATCCGGGAAAGGTTATATAGGAAAGACCTCGGGAAATTCCCTCACTATGGGGTCCAACTCAACAGGAGGAATCTCGGATTCTAGATCTTTGACCCTCACCACATGGTATAGACAACCCTTGGCTATCATCTTACAAGCCTTTAGAAATGAAATGATTCGACCTTTAGGAATAAAATTTCCCCCCTTCCACTCTAAAATTGGCTCATTTGGAAACTGAACTTGACTACCCTTGTCTACAATCTATGGAAGCAAAACAAGCATGCAACCAATCTATTCCCAAAATAACATCGAAATCAAACATGTCAATTTCTACCAAATCAACGAGAGTAAATCTATTGGCAAACATTATAGGATAATTATCATATACCCATTTTGCAACTACAGAATCACCCACCTGGGTAGACACCATATAAGGTTCATTTAAGATATCGGTCAATACATCAAAATTTCTAGCTACCAAAGGAGTAAGAAATGACAAGGTAGCACCAGGATCAAGTAAAGCATAAACTTTAATAGAGAAGACTTGTAACATACTAGTCACCACATCGGGAGAACTCTCTTGTTCACCCCTAGCCTTGACTGCATAAAAATGGTTCCTTTTTGGAGCTTCGGAGCTAGGTACACTTGATTGAGCTTGGATACTTCCCTTCTATTGACCCCTCACATTAGTACAATCTCTCACTTTGTGGCCACTCTTGCCACAACCAAAGAAATTATCCAATCCCTCAAGACATTCACATCTATGCTTCATACTACACTTTCCACAAGTTGGTTTCTCAGTTGGTGAATAAATACCTCTTCCCTTTTGGGACCTTGGGTTAGACACCCTATCATTGCAAGACTTCGGGAACTTAGGAGGAACTTGTTTTTGGAAAAAATCTTTTTGAACCTAGGCTTGTCTTGAATGTCAAGACTTCCCTTAGAAGAACCACCTTCAAAAGACTTTACCTTCTAAGCATCCCTATTTTTATTCCTTAGCCAACTTTCCTCTACTTGTTGAGCATGAACCATCAACCTAGAAAGATCCATGCTGTCATGAAGCATTGACGCACGATATTCTTCTTCAAGCTCTTCGGACACGCCCATTACATAACGGCTCATTTCATCCCTAGCATTGGAAACCGAAGAGGGAGCATACTTGGATATTTTGATAAACTTCAAGTAGTATTCCTCAACACTCATACCTCCTTGATGAAGGTTGATGAACTCATATACCTTAGACTCCATTTTCTCTCTAGGGAAGAACCTATCAAGAGAGTCTCTCCTAAAGATCTCCCAAGTCACGGGACCACCTCTTAAAGCTCTATTATCCTTCAATTGTGGTAACTAAGTATGGTCAACATCTTTGAGTTGATAGGCGGCTAGCTCGACCTTCTCTCTAGAACTCACCCCGATAGCATACACGATTTTGTAGACCTCATCAAGGAATTCTTGGGGGTCTTCATCAACCTTAGACCCAAAGAACATAGGAAGATTCATTCTAGTGAAGTATCTCAAACGTGAAGCCATGGTACTAGCATTTGGGTTCACTCGGGGTCCAACATCCCAATTTGCTTGAGTCGTCATGGATTGCACTTGAGTAGTTACTGCATGTCTTGAGTAGTAATAGCTTGAGATAAACTAAGAAAAGCCTACCTTATCTCTCCATCCATTATAGCTGGATGATTGACCGGAGCTTGGTCACCGAAAGGAGCTTGCTCTTGTGGAGGAGCTTGATTGCCTTGCGGATGATCTTGGTTGTCATGTGGAGGAGCTCCCATATTTGCAATCTATTCCTCAATTCTTCTTGCGGCTACCATTCTAGTATTCATACCTATAACCACAATAAGAGGGTTAGGTGAAAAGAACGCATAGAGTTAAGATTATGGAGGCACGACAAAGGAATACCAAGAAAATGAGAATTTCCTAAGAATCATATAGTCTCTCATTCATAAGTGTGGAGCGCTCCACAATTATGAATAAGAATATATATATACCTGGTTTAGTGAGACATCAACCCTAAGGTTACTTAACCTCATACTCTGATACAAAGTTTTTCACATGCGGGGAGCATCCCCGAGACGTAAATGGCGTCATCATCCTCGAAAATGACTTAGACAAGCCCTTAGCATTCATCATTTCATGTCATAGACCAAAAACACGAAAAATTTAAAACTTTTACATATACATAGTGAGTTTTACATAGACCTATCACATACAACATATAGGGAATTTACATAGACTCCTCACATAGGAATCTTACTTAGGCTTCTCTTTTAGACAACATATTCAATAGATAAGAAATAGTCTAATAACATTGTCTCACATTAAACCACCTAAACGAGTACAACTTTAGACTTGGCTATTACAAATTCAATATGTCATTGTAGTCATACATCAACAGTACCAAACGATAAAGGAATGAAATAATGTCTATACACAATACAACTTCATAGCTACAATAGTGAAATGGTAACATCCCTGAACATGAGGACTTACCAATAACTTCGAGAAAGATATCCAAGTCTACTTCGATCGGCCTCTTACAACCTTAATGGACGGAATCTACACATTTGTAGAAAACATAAGAAATATGGGTTAGTACACCACTTGTACTAAGTATGGAAAGAATGAACATAAAACATTTGAAATCGTGCATGAAAGAGACCATTTCTTTAGAAAAAATGCTAAGTCATTTGGAAAGCCTTTAATGCACATACAAGAGAGCGTATACAATATAAGGATCACAATAACATAAGACATGTTCATAACCAAAGACAACATCAACATAAAGCCATATCAAAATTTCATATTCAATAGCTCATATCAACATAACATACAAAACCCTTACCAACAATTCCATCCCAAGCCTAGAAGCGCAATTCTCATGTGAAGCCCCATAACCCCACATCATCAAGTAAACAAGATAGGAGACCATAAGTAATGCTTTGCTGCATAACACATATCATTATAGGTAGTCATCACCACATATAGCAATTTAGACAAATATCATGTTCATTCAATATAATTAACATCATATAAGAGTATCATCATATAAAGTCAACATTACATATTTCATTATATCATAATACATAACACTATCTCCTAGGACTCCTTTTAAATCTAACTTGTGCAATGTCTAGGTAGAGTCTCATACCCCTACCTATACTAATTAGACCCCTTAAGTCACCCTAGTCAATGTCCTTTTATTACATTTAGTCATTCATTTTACTTTCGGGAACAATTACATTAAACGACATAGACCACATGAGCTAAATGTGGAATACGGTGTCATGAAACCCTACACAGAAAGAAGGTGGTATAGTTGCCAAGGTAGAACCAAACATGTTCATAGCATTTTAGGTGTATCCACTAGCTAGTATTCCTATTGGGGTAACATAGTTCAAGAATTAGGAGACATAGTAGAGACCCTCGTTATGCTCTTAGCAGTGTAATATTTATCTCATGAGAACATAGTGAACATACATTCCCACTTGGGAAGGGACACATCTCACAACTAGTTCACTCGGTGCTAAGCCAGAGTCCCTTTTTGATATGCCTTTAAGTAAATCATAGTATAGGTCATAGGGGCTAACCACTTTTATAATCATGTCATTATCTCATTAGGTATAGGATGAGAACTACCTTTCATCTACACCATCATTAATGAGGTCATTTCATCATAATAAAATCATAATAAGGCACACAAGTGGTTCACATTCAAACTTGCATGATCATAACCCTATCAAGACATCATAAACATCCTATTCATGACAAGGAATCATAATAATCATATCATCTTAGTCTCAATATAATCACATATAATACTTCAATTGCAAATCATGATCAATTATAATACATCATCATTAAAGTAAAGGATTAAGATCACAAAGTCTTACCACATAGCCTGCATAAGCTCTCTTCAAGATATTACACATCAATCAATCACAATTATCATCATGATATAGTTAGTTAAACAATAACATAATCAATTCAACCTTATTCATTTACAAGTCCAATTCACAACTAGGGTTAGGTAAAAGGGTTCAGTCAAGAAGCTTTCATGGAAATTAGTTCAAAGAGTAAGAACTACATTAATTAGCCATTAATCAATCATAATATATCAATAATAATCAATCTAACATCATAATAAATCTACTTGAAAGACAATATACAAAAATGGAATGAAACCCATCTTTTGAAGAATATAAAAATCATATTTTGAAAGAGCCTCTTGGGGAAAGGGTTTCGATGAGTGAATATCTTCCATACCTTAAGATTTCCTTGTGAATTTATGAAGAAAGGATTAATCTTGGAGCGTAGTGAAGCTTGACCTTGGTCTTCAATGGTTGGTCTTTGGGAGAGAGAAAAAGTAGAGAGAAGTTGGAGACAATTGGGTTAGGGAATTATATGGAGTTGTTTAGTTTAATGAAGGTTAAGTCTTATATAGTCCCTCAACAAACTTCATTAACCCCCTTTAACCCTTAATCATTCAACTAATCTGTAATACTCCAAAAGTCTAAAGCCTAATCTAGAGCCTAACATGAGAGTTTAAGAGTTGTAACCCTATTTTAAAAACAAATTTAATGTATATAAGTCATTTAAGGAGTTTTAGAATCAAAACATGAAGGAACGTCCATGACGTCCGGAAACTAGTTCAAGAGGTGCTAGCGTGCCTTAGTCTATTTTACAGGGTTTTAAGAGTCGGAAAATGCTTAAATCTGGTGAAAAGATGTCTAACACGTATTAGAGTTGGTTTATAGTCAAAACGTGTGGGTACGACTCCCCAAATACCAACAAAAGTATCCTTGAGGAGGACCCTTGCATTTTGGCTAAAAGTTGTCTAGGACAGTAGCCATCGGCGACTTGCAGGCGACAAAGCGTAGTCCAATCGACGGGGCTTCGATTTCCACCATTGATGGTAACTTATCCAAATTTGAAAGATGTAATTTTGGCAAGTCTCTGACCAAAATGACGGATGTGCAGCACAGAGGGGAGCTTGGCCATCGACTAACCTATCTCCCGTAGGTCGGGGTCTCGTAGGTCAGGGCTTTGTTCTACTGCTTTATTTTAATTGTTTCATTTAATTAGTTAAATGGTTAGATAATTAATTAAGAGTTATGGGAGGTTCATATAAGTTAATTAAGGACATCTATATAAAGACCTAAGCCTATTTAAACTAACTCAACTCTCATAATTCCCAAAACCCAATTGCTATTCCTTCTCTCTTCTTTCTCTCTCCTAAAGAAACTCCATAGAAGACAAAGTAAAGGAGGGTTATAGGGAATAAAGAATACTACTTTTCTCCATCAATCTTCATCAATTACCAGGTGTGGGATTCCTTTCACCTCCTTTCCCCAAAGGGTTCCTCCAAATTAATTTCAAAAAGAAGAGTTTCAAGTGAGATTTCTTCTATTACGAATTTGATATTCTAAATTACTTTGTTTATGATTTATTTAGGTAAACATGAGTATATTATGATTAATTGTAATTCAATTATGTTAGTTCTTGATGAATTAACCTAGGTTGTGAAGTAGATCATGAATTTTACCTAAGTCCCTAACCTTAGGTTATGAACTAGTGATGAATTGTTGTGTAGTGATTCAATTGACTTCATTATTGTGTTAATTACTATTGTGTGATGATATTACACCCATTTTTGTGTTGAATTGTATGGTTGATGGTAAAACCTTGATGATGGCTTGTTAAGGAGATTGGGTAAGTCTTGTGATCACATCCTTTACCTCAATTATGATAACTTGTGTTTAGTGATGAAGTTATATTAAAGTATACCTTGTGATAAGATTGATTAGGGTTGGTATGATGTTGAATTGGAATATATTGTATTATTACTTGTGAGTTGTTGGCTAAGATTTAATGATATAAGGATGGTGATGACTTATCTATGTGCATTATCATAATGTGATTATGCAAATGGGCTAACCTCACATGTGTGAATTGTAATTAAAAGACAATACTCATGCAATTCCTATTGAGCTATGATTATGAATATATAAGGATAGATCCTATGACCTAAACTAAGCTATGATTATTAATAAAGGCTTAAAGATATTTCTAAAAGTGACTCTAGTTTTGCACCGAGTGAACTAGAGTGAGGAGTGTCCCTTCCCACATAGGGAAGGTAGGATCACTAATGTACTCATGAGATTGGAGACTATAATTCATGTAGCATAAAGAGAATCTCAACTACACCTCATAGTTCTTGAACTATGTTGCCCCCATAGGAATACTAGCTAGTGGATCCACATATATGCTATGTTCATGTTTTGGTACTACCTTGGCAAGTAGTCCGCCTTCTTTTGGTGTAAGGTTCCATTGACTCTGTATTCCACATTAGCTCATGTGGTCTATGTCCGTTAAGGAAAGATTTTCCCAAAAAGTAAAATGAAGTAATTAAATGAACTCTAACTTGGGTGACCTAGGGGGTTTAGCTTAGTCTAGGTAGGGGTATGGGACTATATCTATACATTGCACTATTTAGACTTGACGGAAGTCTTAGAAGGATGTTCTTATGTATGTATATGTTTATAAATGTAAATGATATGTATATAAAAATCTTACATGTTGGTGATAATATATGATGTTGATTTCACTTATGAATACATGGTTTTGTCTCTATTGCTAAACTATGATGTTATGTACTATTAATGATATGCTATGTGAAGTTGGACATTGGTTATGGTTCTTGTTGGATTTACTTGATTGAGTAAGGTTATGGGGCCTTACTTAGTCATTGCACTAGTGGAATTAATGAGAGTTCATGAGTAATGATCTTGCTTTTGTTATGATGTTATGAACTCTTATATATGCTTGTTGAAGTTATAGCTTGATGATCGAGTTTTATTGACTATGTGCTCAAGTATGTTGATATTTATGTTGACTTGACTAGACTTGTAGTGTTGGTCTTGTGATGTACATTGTATTGACTTAATGAATATGCATGATTGACTTGTATTGGTTCTTGAATGTGCATAATGCTTTTCAAAGTAAATGGAATGCTTTAATGAAATGTCCCTTTTTAGCATGATTTTAATTTGTGTGTTCATATGTGCCCATACTTAGCACAAGTGATGTGCTACAAAACATTTTAGGTTTCTGGTCATTGAAGGGGTTGTGACGACATTGAAGGAAAGCTTGGAATTCTCACTCGCCAAGTTGGGTAGGTCCTCACTACTTTGAGAACAATGCCATTTTCTAGCTTCGTGTATTGATTAGTCTTAAAGACAATATTGTTATGACCCGTATTCTAGAATTCGAATCGCAACCGGCGTCGCTGACGTCTCAGAGGTCGCAGACAAGCCTCTTCTTGCATTCAACACATTCATATGGTTAATTTTAGCGGAAAATTTAAAACTTTTTATAAGTATGAAGTATACATAGACTTTACATAGTTAATACATATTTACATCATATACTAAGCTCAACATAAAGAACAACCAACTATCATAAAGAGTCAATTCGAAACAGAAGATGAATATACCATAAATAAGTTTGCCAAACACGGCCTTATTACAAAGCTTCAAAATGAAAGTACGAAATAAACGCTAGGGAAAACATCCACTAGCTATGTCTATATCTAAAGCTGGACGAATGTGTGTAGCATCCTCGAAATCAAGAGGACCTACCAAATGGTCTGGAGAAAACGCTGCTATCCAAACCTCTGCGAGAGTCGTCAATCTGTCCTCTGACCTACACCTAAAAATAGTAAATAGTAGGGGTTAGTACACCACTTGTACTAATTATGGGTGTATTCACACATACACATAAAGCTATGCATGATCAAGGAAACCTCTTCCTAAACAACATGTCATTTATGGAAAGTGACATCACTAGACTTTCCTAATTCGTTATTTGTGAATTGTGGTATGCATATGATGTATTTTAATGCATTCAAAGCACACAACTCATTTTCTATATGATCACAAGACATTAGTATCATCAACACAATTTTAGAACAACTCGAGCGATGATTTGAAAATTTGGTCATGCCAAACCCGAGAGCCCCTTTTTTTATACTTAGAATTTTTTTTCCTGTCTTTTCCTTTTTCTTGTTGTGTAGTTCAATACTTTCTTTGGTCGTATGTTTTACTTACAAGTGCAATGATTCATTGTAGTCCCATACCCACAATGAATCTAGTAGGTAATCCAAGGACTAAGGAATGATTTCACTATCCTTACAATAAGTCATTCATTACATTATACATTCATTAACACTTCATAAGCCAGTCTCTATTGGCTATACCACTTACTTCATCATTTTCATGTTAGGGAAGTTATGAAGCATTCACTAGCTATTACATTTTACTCCCCTTTATTGGCATAGTATAAGAAGTCATTATAAGCAAATTTTATTTGACCTTGCCCATTATTTGCTGAAAACTTCACTGGTATTTATATTGGCAATTGGCATTCTTAAGCTCTTACTTTCATTGCTCACTTTGGACATGTGTTCCATCATCTTTCTTTCGTGCTTTCTTAGAGACATATTTAGAAGTAAGATCATGAGCGCTAACATGAAATGCAGTGTCTTCCCCACACCGAAAAAAGGTGATTCACCGATGAAAATGAAACTAGATCGTGTGAGCTGACATGAAATCCAGTGTCTGTCCCACACCTATAAGGGTTGATTCTCGGCTAAGGCGAATCCATGCTAAGTGTTTACCCACACTTAAAAGTGTGGCTCACGACTATAGTGAACCAAGAACATTATCTTTTAGCATTAATCGACATAGATCATGTGAGGTAATTATGAAATCCGGTGTCTTTCCCACACCGAAAAGAGGTGGAATCACCGGCCAAAGTGAAACGGAACATACCTAGCTCGCTTAGATGGAAATCACTTGCTAGTTCCTATGTTGTCTAGACATAGTACGAAGACTAGGGACTTAATGAGACTACTTATCCACCTCGGTGGTAGCCTCGTCTCATAAGACTTAGACGTGCAAGCACATGCTCATAACTAGTCTATCGGTGATGTGCTCACTTTCATTATCTTCTTTATTTTTTAGAGTTGACTCAAGCATTATGGAAGCTTGCTTCTAGATTGAGATTTACTTACTCTTTTGATGACTTGTCTTCCTTACTTTACATTGATGAAATGTGAATTATCCTTACATATCATCCTTAGGTGTTAATGAGACTAGTGTCACACATTCTAACACCTTCATTCGTGAGTATTCTTTTAACACAGTAGCTTAGGTGTAAGTAAGACTTGTCTCACTTCCTTTAACACCCCATTCTGGTCACTTACTTAATTTAGGCCCTTTTAATTATGTTATAACTCACGTTACTTCCTTACTTTAGTGTAGTAGCTTCAGATCATCGTTTATGGACGATGACCACTTCATTCAATGAGTTTCATATGTTCATAGTTCATTCTTTTAGAGCATGTTGGGAGTTGTCCCAATGAATGGCATGCCCTTGGTTATGGATTCATTGAATTACTTTAGAAGTGCTTATAATATCATTTGATACTCTAACTACACAAGATTGGCATATGATTAGTATTGGCTCAACATTTGGATATTAAACTGCATAACCATTTTTGTTGGCATAAGCCAATTTTTTACGTATGTTCATATTTAAATTGAATATGTATGAACCATTAGCCAATCTTTTAATCATTTACATAAGCTCATATCCATTTGCAAGCATCCTTTTTGACAAAGTAGTGTTAGCCAATTTTATTGGCATAAGCCAAACAATCACTCAAATTATGATTTCATGGAGATCTTTTTAGCCAATCTTAGTTCATGACTTTAGGCATAACGTTTTTAAGAATCTTGGACAGCATCATATTAACATTTGATGAATATAACACCTTCATAAAGTCACCTTAACAGTAAGTATGCATTAAGACGTCACACATCACACTTAACATTCACGGACATACCTAACGTCTTCATCGATTCTTAATTCACGTTTTACACATTTAAGTTCATACGATTTCAATATCATAGGTTCATTCGATATTCATCATTCAAGAACAATACACGTTAAGAACATCCAGCACCACATACCAACAACATGATTTCTATCCTATTCATCACTGAATCAAAAAGGATACTAGGGACAAGGGAGTTCGACGAGAATACGGGAACAACCCTAGCTTTCGAGATCTAATTAATCATTCGAAAGAAAGTTCTCTTGGAGAAAGAAGTCCAGGAGAGAAACCCATACCTTATGTATAATTTAATATACGAAGATCACATTGCACGAAACCTTGAATAAACCTTTAAATCGCCTAGAACGTCTAAAGTTTCTGTCTCTTTCTTTCGTTCGCTTTAGTGTCGTATTCTCTGAGTGTTTGATCGTGAGTTTTAAGGTTTAGGAACTGATCTTGACTAATTCAACTAATAATTAATAATTCAATTCAATTAAATTAATTACTAAAAAGCCCCTCCTAGATTGACTAGAACTAGGAAAACACAACACTCAGTCAAATCTGAAATTTTTCCTAAGAATTTCGTTTTGACCCTTTAAAGTAATTAATTAAATGAATAATTTAATTAATTAAGGGACCTAGGGTAATTACTAAAGTACCCCTAAGTCATTGGAACCTTAACTATCCCTTTTGGACCATCCTAGGTTAAGTACTAGGTTGTCCCTTTAACTAGTTACTAGGTTAGTGTCACCCAATTAAGTCTTATGTTGTCGGGTGTACTAGATAATTTATTTTTGTTTGTCCTAGGTTAGTTAGGTAGTTAGGTCAGTAGGTTAGAGTCCTGAATTAGTTAGAGATCTAGTCCCCACATGGGTGAACCCATGTGCACGCCTGCCCCCTAACTACCCTAACCAAATTCGGTTAGGGTGGTCCCCTCTTGGTCGTTTCTCCCCATGTGCTTCCACATGGGATTGCACATGGGTTGCTTGTACTTTCCTAACTAACTATTATTCATGGTTCATTTGGGAATGTTTAATTATTGTCCCAAGGACCCTCACCATGTCCTTGGGACATGCTTAATTTACATGATCATTTTAAATGGTCATGTGCTATGGTATCTAGGCTTGACACTTGGATGCCTCATACCTCAGTGAATACTTGGAAATCTATGTTTTTAGCTTAGTGTCTTCATTGCAGGTACATTTATTGAACATCAATCTTGGATTAGGGTATGACAACCCAAAAAGTATATTTCTTATTCGTATATAGAAAATTGGCTAATATCCCTTAGCCAATTTTTCTATACTATGCCCAATATTTCTCAATATTGGGCATTGGGGTGCCTATGTACCCCTAATAGGCTATCCTAAGGGCATACTGGTCTCTTCATTAGACATATGATTTTCCGGAATGTTACATTATCCCACCCTTAGTAACATTCGTCCCCAAATGACACTTACACATCACTTAAACAAAGAGGGTGACTTTCGAAAGTTACTTTATCATACTTAAACGTTTCTCTTTTGTGAATATCTGATTCACACTTATTTGGATGATGCATATCATTCAAGCTTATCTGAAGCTTCATATTTGAGATTGAGGAATTTCCTTCTCAATCACACTTAACTAAATGCACCTCACAAATCATGCAAAACAGAAAAACATGTCTATGCTACACAAAAACAGCAACATAAAATGCACACATAACATTCGTTTTAACTCACATAGTGCTATTATAAGACATACGATTAAGGACTTATCACACCAAATTGACTAAATCACTTTAAACTCAAAGTTTCTTAAACATAAATCAGACTTAGGAAGAGTATATCTAACCTCAAGAACTGAACAAGAGAGGGTAACGGGATCTCATATAGGCCTCGGCATCCCATGTTGCTCCCTCAACAAGGTGGTTCCTCTATAATACTTTAACGGTGGCAACCTCCTTGTTCCTCAGCCGCTTCACTTGGCGATCTAAAATTTCAACTGGGACCTCTTTATAAGAAAGGTTATCATCAATTCCTAACCTCTCAAAAGGAAGGATGGATGCTGGATCGCCTAGACACTTCTTAAGTATTGAAACGTGGAAAACTGGATGAACAGAAGCCAAGTCTTGTGGTAATCTCAGTTCGTAGGCAACATTTCCTACTCTCTGTAAGATCTCATAAGGACTTATATACCTCGGACTCAACTTCCCCTTCTTACCAAACCTCATAGCCCCTTTCATGGGTGATATCTTCACGTAGACTTGATCGCCCACCTCAAATTCAAGAGCTCTCTTTCTGTTATCTGCATAGGATTTTTTATGACTGTAGCAGTAGCCAATCTATCTCTGATCATCCTCACCTTATCCACAGCCTCATGTATGATCTCGGGGCCAAGAATGGAAGACTATCCTACCTCAAACCATCCAACTGGAGACCTACATCTCCTGCCATGTAGTGCTTCGAAAGGTGCCATCCCAATACTAGAATGATAGCTATTATTATAAGAGAACTCAATCAGCGGCAAGTGATCATCCTAAATCCCCTTGAAGTCAATAACACATGCTCTCAGCATGTCTTCAAGGGTCTGAATAGTACGCTCTGCTTGTCCATCCGTCTGGGGATGAAAAGCATTACTGAGCTTCACCTGGGTACCCAAGCTCTTTTGGAAAGATCTCCAAAACTGAGAAGTAAATTGGGCTACCCTATCCGAAATGATAGACAAAGGAATTCTATGCCATCTCACTATCTCATCAATATAAAGCTTGGGATAATCTTCAGCCCAGTAAGTAGACTTCACAGGAATGAAGTGAGCAGACTTAGTCATCCTGTCAACAATAACCCAAATAGAATCATGTAATTTCCTAGTCTTTGGCAGACCAACCATAAAATCCATAATGATAGCCTCCCACTTCCAAGTTGGGATCTCAATAAACTGGGTGAGACCCCAGGTTTAAGGTGTTCGGCCTTAACCTGTTGGCAATTTGGACACTCCTCCACATACTTTGAGATATCACGCTTCATACCTTCCCACCAATAGACCTCTTTAAGGTCATGATACATTTTGGTAGAACCTGGATGAATAGAATACATGGAGCCATGGGCCTCTGCAATAATACTAGGCCTCAAATTATCAACATTGGGCACACATAATCTGTTCTGGTACCTGAGTACACCATCCCCTCCTAGGGAAAATGATTCATTCAACTTACTCATCACTAAGTCTTTCAACTCCATGAGTACTGGGTCAAGGTGCTACTTAGCTTTGACATCTACAACAAATGATGATTCAGAACTGGAATGAACTGAAACACCCCCCTTTGGTGTATCTACCAGCCGTACACACCAATCTAGCCAATTGGTGTACCTCCTTAACCAACTCCTTCTTCTCATCATCAAGATGAACCACACTACCATGCTCAAACGGCTGAATGCATCAGCCACTACATTGGCCTTACCTGGGTGATAATGAACACTCATGTCATAATCTTTAAGCAGCTCCAGCCATCTCCTCTAACGAAGATTTAACTCTCTCTACGTAAAAACATACTGAAGACTTTTATGGTCAGTGAATACATCAACATGTACACCATATAAATAATGCCTCCAAAGTTTTAATGGAAAGACCATAGTAGCTAACTCAAGATCATGAGTAGGGTAATTCTTCTCGTGGACTTTCAATTGTATTCATGCATATGCAATCAACTTGCCACCCTGCATAAGAACACATCCCAAACCTACTCGGGAAGCATCACAATATACCACATACCCTTCACCAGTCATCGGCAATGTAAGCACTGGGCTGAAGTGAGTCGGTCTTTGAGCTCTTGAAAGCTCTTTTCACACTTTTCAGACCACTCAAACTTCACCTTCTTCTTCGTTAATGCTGTCAACGGGGCAGAAATAGTGGAAAAGACCTCCACAAAACTGCGATAATAATTAGCCAAACACAAGAAACTCCGAATATCTGTGGGAGTGAGGGGTCTTAGCCAATTCTTCACTGATTCAACCTTTTTCGGATCAACCTCAACACCCTGGTCGGTCATAACGTGACCAAGAAAGGTCACTAATCTCAGCCAGAATTCACATTTGTTGAACTTTGCATACAACTGATGTTCTCTAAGTACTTGCAATGTCTTTCTTAAGTGTACTTCATGCTCTTCCATAGACTTAGAGTATATGAGGATGTCATCTATGAATACTATGACGAAGGAATCAAGGTACTCATGGAAGACTCTATTCATAAGGTCCATAAACGCGGCTTTTGCGTTAGTGAGACGAAATGACATGACCAGATTCATAATGCCCATATCTAGTACGAAAAGCCGTCTTAGGGACGTCTTCTCGCCTCACTCTAAGCTGATGATAGCCTGAACGAAGGTCTATCTTGGAAAAGAAACTTGAACCTTGGAGTTGGTCAAATAGGTCGTCTATTCTGGGAAGAGGGTACTTATTCTTTATAGTGATTTTGTTGAGTTGACGATAATCGATGCACATTCTAAGGGTTCCATCCTTTTTCTTTACGAACAACACTGGAGCACCCAATGGGGAAATACTCGGCTGGATGAAACCCTTATCAAGTAGATCTTTTAACTGCAACTTCAACTCTTTGAGTTCAGCTGGTGCCATCCTATACGGGGGAATAGAAATAGGCTTGGTGTTTGGATCTAAATCAACACCAAAGTCAATCTCACGTTCAGGAGGGACTCCTGGTAAATCCTCCGAAAAGACATATGCGAAGTCATTCACTATTGACACAAAATCTATGGAAGGAACTTCTTGATCCAAGTCATTGACTCTAACGAAGTAGTATAAATACCCCTTAGCTATCATCTTATTGGCCTTTAAGTGTGAAACAATTTGGCCGACTGGACTTGAACCACGCCCTTCCCATTCCTGCTCTAACTCATTTGGAAACTGAAACCTCACTACTCTGTTTCAACAGTCTATTGTGGCATAACACTTATGGAGCCAATCCATACCAAAGATTATATCAAAATCGAGCATGGCTAACTCCACTAGGTCAGCATGAGTGATTCTATCAAGAATGTTAATTGGGCAATTTTTGTATACTCTTCCAGCTCTAATGACATCTCCTATGGGAGTACTAACTAGAAACGGCTCATGCAAGATCTCAGGAAGCACATCAAATCTACTAGCTATCAAAGGAGTAACAAATGATAAGGTGGATCCTGGATCTAAAAATGCATACACAGGGAAAGAAAAGACATTCAACGTAACCGTGACTACATCAGCTGACTTCTCTTGCTCCTCTCTACCTTTTAGTGAATAAAATTTGTTCCTCTTGGGAGGTTCGGCTGCACCATTTGGATTCGGCCGAGGCTGAGCATCTGCCTTGTCCTGATTCCTCACTTGAGGATAGTCTCTGACCATGTGTCCACTCTTGCCGCACCCGAAGCAGGCGTTAGTACCTACTAAACATTCACCTCCATGCGAACGCCCACACTTACCAGAAGGCTTGATGTTTCGCTGGGCACCTCTATCATTGCCCTTTTTGGGGCCAGACTTGTTCACTTTGGCATTCAAATTTCTGGAAGGAGTAGAATTACCTGAGTGCTTCTTGAACTTAGGCCTGTTTTGGACTCCAAATGAACCCCTACCAGAGCTAGAACCAATCTGATCCGTGGCCTTAGGCTTCTTGCCCTCATGAATTCTCCTCTTACGGCGGCTCTCCTCCACTTGCTGAGCATGCACCATCAATCTGCCTAGATCCATGTTGTCATGCAACATGTCTGCCCGACAATCTTCCACTAGATCCTCAGACACTCTAGTCACAAACCTGCTCATTTTGTCCCTGCTATTTGCCACCATAGAAGAAGAATACTTTGAAAGTTTAACAAAATTCCAGGAATACTCCTTGACAGACATACCTCCCTGTCTCAGATTGATGAACTCTTCAACTTTGGCTTCCCTTTGCTCTCTGGGAAAGAACCTCTCCACAAAGGCAGTCTTGAGAACATCCCAAGTGATGGGGACATCTCCTCTTGCTCGGCCATCAGCCCACATCCGGTACCAAACCTGTGCCACATCCTTGAGTTGATATGCAATCAACTCAGCCTTTGCCTCCTCATCAACTCCCATGGCAAAGAGAATCTTGTGGACCTCATCCACAAACTCTTGAGGATCCTCATTGGTCTTTGATCCATACTAAATTGGGGGATTCATTCTGGTTAAGTCCCTCAGCGTTCTAGCCGTGGTGCTAGCATGAGGGTTCTCCCTGGGAGCACCATCTCTTGCGGCTTGAGCTGTGATGGCCTAGGCTTGAGTGGTGATAGCATGTGCCATTTCTAACAATGTCTCCCTCACTTCACCATCTGTCAATCCAGCTGGGTTGACAGGCACTTGATCTGCAGCAGCTGGGGCTTGAGGAGGAACTTGGTTTCCTCCAGCAGCTGCCTCACCAACTCTCCTGCCTTCATTTCTCCTCGTATTAATTTTCTACACGTATATACAAGAAGAGAGTTAGATTCTTTAATGACACAAGATGGCACAATTCCATATAGAACGATAAAGAGTAGAAGAAGGGAAGATTTCCTATCATCGCGTAGTCTCTAAGTCATGATTGTGGAGCGCTTCACAACCATAAGTTAGAAACTACACAACATGATTGTGTTGAACTTTATATACTAGGTAATCTAACCTCATGCTTTGATACCAAGTTTGTCATGACCCGGATTTTGGAATCCGAATTGCAACCGGCGTCGTTGACCTCTCAGAGGTCGCAGACAAGCCTCTTCTTGCATTCATCACATTCATATGGTTAATTTTAGTGGAAAATTTAAAACTTTTTATAAGTATGAAGTATACATAGACTTCACATATTTAATACATATTTACATCATATACTAAGCTCAACATAAAGAACAACCACGTATCATAAAGAGTCAATTCAAAACAGAAGATGAATATATCATAAATAAGTTTGCCAAACACGGCCTTATTACAAAGCTTCGAAATGAAAGTACGAAAGAAACGCTAGGGAAAACATCCACTAGCTATGTCTATATCTAAAGCTGGACTAATGCGTGTAGCATTCTCGAAACCAAGAGGACCTACCAAATGGTCTGGAGAAAACGCTGCTATCCAAACCTCTGCGAGAGTCGTCAATCTGTCCTCTGACCTGCACCTAAAAATAGTAAATAGTACGGGTTAGTAAACCACTTTTACTAAGTATGGGTGTATTCACACATACACATAAAGCTATGCATGATCAAGGAAACCTCTAACAACATGCCATTTATGGAAAGTGACATCACTAGACTTTCCTAATTCGTTATATGTGAATTGTGGTATGAATATGATGTATTTTAATGCATTTAAAGCACACAACTCATTTTCTATATGATTACAAGAAGTTAGTATCATCAACATAATTTTAGAACAACTCGAGCGAAGATTTGAAAATTTGGTCATACCAAACCCGAGAGCCCCTTTTTTATACTTAGAATATTTTTTTTCAGTCTTTTCCTTTTTCTTGTTGTGTAGTTCAATACTTTCTTTGGTCCTATGTTTTACTTATAAGTGCAATGATTCATTGTAGTCTCATACCCACAATGAATCCAGTAAGTAATCCAAGGACTAAGGAATGATTTCACTATCCTTACAATAAGTCATTCGTTACATCATACATTCATTAACACTTCATAAGCCAGTCTCTATTGGCTATACCACTTATTTCATCATTTTCATGTTAGGGAAATTATGAAGCATTGACTAGCTATTACATTTTACTGCCCTTTATTGGCATAGTATCAGAAGTCATTATAAGCCAATTTTATTTAGCCTTGCGCATTATTTAGCAATTGACATTCTTAAGTTCTTACTTTCATAGCTCACTTTGAACATACGTTCCATCATCTTTCTTGCTTTCTTTCTTAGAGACATCTTTAAAAGTAAGATCATGCGAGCTAACATGAAATCCAGTGTCTTCCCAACACCGAAAAGAGGTGATTCACCGATCAAAATGAATCTAGATCATGTGAGCTAACATGAAATCCTGTGTTTGTCCCACACCGAAAAGGTTGATTCCCGGCTAAGGCGAATCCATGCTAAGTGTTTACTCACACTTAAAAGGGTGGCTCACGACTATAGTGAACCAAGAACATTCTTTTTGAGCATCAACCGACATAGATCATGTGAGCTAAACATGAAATCCGGTGTCTTCCCCACACTGAAAAGAGGTGGAATCACCAGCCAAAGTGAAACCGAACATACCTAGCTCGCTTAGGTGGAAATCACTCGCTAGTTCCTATGTTGGCTAGACGTAGTTTGAAGACTATGGACTTAATGAGACTACTTCTCCACCTCGGTGGTAGCCTCGTCTCATGAGACTTACACGTGCAAGCACATGCTCATAACTAGTCTATCGGTGCTGTGCTCACTTTCATTATCTTCTTTATCTTTTAGAGTTGACTCAAGCATTATGGAAGCTTGCTTCTATATTGAGATTTACTTACTCTTTTGATGACTTGTCATCCTTACTTTACATTGATGAAATCTGAATTGTCCTTACATATCATCCTTACTTTACATTAATGAAATGTGAATTGTCCTTACATATCATCCTTAGGTGTTAATGAGACTAGTCTCACACATTCTAACACCTTCATTCGTGTGTTTTCTTTTAACATAGTAGCTTAGGTGTAAGTAAGACTTGTCTCACTTCCTTTAACACCCAATTCTGGTCACTTCCTTAATTTAGGCTCCTTTAATTATGTTATAACTTACGTTACTTCCTTACTTTAGTGTAGTAGCTTCAGATCATCGTTTATGGACGATGAGCACTTCATTCAATGAGTTTCATATGTTCATAGTTCATTCTTTTAGAGCATGTTGGGAGTTTTGGCATGCCTTTGGTTATGGATTCATTGAATTATTTTTGAAGTGCTTATAATATCATTTGATACTCTAAATACACAAGATTGACATATGATTAGTATTGGCTCAACATTTGGATATTAAACTACATAACAATATTTGTTGGCATAAGCCAATTTTTTTACGTATGTTCATATTTAAATTTAATATGTATAAACCATTAGCCAATCTTTTAATCATTTACATAAGCTCATAGTCATTTGCAAGCATCCTTTTTGACAAAGTAGTGTTAGCCAATTTTATTGGCATAAGCCAAACAATCACTCAAATTATGATTTCATGGAGATCTTTTTAGCCAATCTTAGTTCATGACTTTAGGCATAACGTTTTTAAGCATCTTGGACAGCATCATATTAACATTTGATGAATATAACACCTTTATAAAGTCACCTTAACAGTAAGTATGCATTAAGACGTCACACATCACACTTAACGTTCACAGACGTACCTAACGTCTTCATAGATTCTTAATTCACGTTTTACACATTTAAGTTCATACGATTTCAATATCATAGGTTCATTCAATATTCATCATTCAAGAACAATACACGTTAAGAACATCCAGCACCACATACCAACAACATGATTTCTAGCCTATTCATCACTGAATCGAAAAGGATACTAGGGACAAGGGAGTTCGACGAGAATACGGGAACATCCCTAGTTTTCGAGATCTCATTAATCATTCGAAAGAAAGTTCTCTTGGAGAAAGAAGTCCAGGAGAGAAAACCATACCTTATGTAGAATTTAATCTACGAAGATCACATTGCACGAAACCTTGATAAACCTTTAAATCGCCTAGAACGTCTAAAGTTTCTGTCTCTTTCTTTCGTTCGCTTTAGTGTAGTATTCTCTGAGTGTTTGATCGTAAGTTTTAAGGTTTAGGAAATGATCTTGACTCATTCAACTAATGATTAATAAGTCAATCAAATTAATTAATTACTAAAAAGCCCCTCCTAGATTGACTAGAACTAGGAAAACACAACACTTAGTCAAATCTGAATTGTTTCCTAAGAATTTTGTTTTGATCCTTTAAAATAATTAAATAAATGAATAATTTAATTAATTAAGGGACCTAGGGTAATTACTAAAGTACCCCTAAGTCATTGGAACCTTAACTAGCCCTTTTGGACCATCCTAGGTTAAGTACTAGGTTGTCCCTTTAACTAGTTACTAGGTTAGTGTCACCCAATTAAGTCTTAGGTTGTTGGGTGTACTATAATTTATTTTTGTTTATCCTAGGTTAGTTAGGTAGTTAGGTCAGTAGTTTAGAGTCTCAAATTAGTTAGAGATCTAGGCCCCACATGGGTGAACCCATGTGCACGCCTGCCCCCTAACTACCCTAACCAAATTCGGTTAGGGTGGTCCCCTCTTGGCCGTTTCTCCCCATGTGCTTGCACATGTATTGCACATGGGTTGCTTGTACTTTCCTAAATAACTATTATTTATGGTTCATTTGGGAATGTTTACTTATTTTTCCAAGGACCCTCACCATGTCCTTGGGCACTGCTTAATTTACATGATCATTTTAAATGGTCATGTGCTATGGTATCTAGGCTTGACACTTGGATGCCTCATACCTCAGTGAATACTTGGAAATCTATGTTTTTAGCTTAGGATCTTCATTGCATGTACATTTATTGAACATCAATCTTCGATTGGGGTATGAAAACCCAAAAAGTATATTTCTTATTCGTATATAGAAAATTGGCTAATATCCCTTGGCCAATTTTTCTATACTATGCCCAATATTTCTCAATATTGGGCATTGGGGTGCCTATGTACCCCAAATAGGCTATCATAAGTGCATACTGGCTCTTCATTAGACATATGATTTTTCGGAATGTTACAAATATGTTCCTTTCCTTTCTTTTGGTTACTAAAGATTGTATAACCTATATGTGGCTCTTATTGTATTGATGTATGAGCTATGCCCAATTATTATGCTCTTGTAAGATCGTTATGATAAGAGAAATCTGGTTTTAAGAATATGTTATATCTTTTAAGCCTCATGATAGATAGAAGAAAAGTTTCAATTTTCTGCATATTTAACCTGTGAATGTAATGATGTAAACTAAGAGGCTAGTCTTAGTTCTCATCAAGAACGATGATGCCGGTTACGTCTAATCCTTTTATTGTGATTATAGGCAATGATTACTCAAAGAACAGCCGCTCGAAGACTTGATGAAGAGATTGCCAATGCAGGACCTCCTCCCCGAGGCAATTAAGTCCCTCCTCTTGAAGAAGTTGCTAATGATGACCAAGCTCCGATCAATCCTCCTCCTTTGACGGATGGGGACATAAGGGTAGCCTTTCTCCAAATGGCCCAAGCTATTACTACTCAAGCACAAGCAGTCACTACTCAAGCTCAAGCCATGACGGCCTAATCTAACCGGGAGTTCTTACCTCGAGGAAACCAACATGTTGGCCCCATGGCCTCCCGTTTGAGGGATTTCACAAGGATGAATACCCCTACTTTCTATGGGTCCAAAGTTGAGTAATACCACAAAGAGTTCATTGATCATACCTACAAGATTCTCTATGCTATGGGGTTGACTACTAGTGAGAAGGCCGAGTTAGCCACTTACCAACTCAAGGATGTGGCCGAAACTTGGTACGTCCAATGGAGAGACAATAGGCCCTTAAGGGGTGGACCGGTTACATGGGATATTTTCAAGAAGGATTTTCTTGATAGGTTCTTTCCTAGTGAGAATAGGGAAGCCAAAGTGGAGGAATTCATCAACCTTCATCAAGGAGGTATAAGTGTTCTAGAATACTCTTTGAAATTCACTAAATTGTCAAAGTATGATTTTTTTTTGGTTTCCGACCCTAGAGATGAAATGAGATGCTTTGTGATGGGAGTGTCGGATGATTTGAAGGAGGAATGTCGTTCCGCTATGCTAAATGATAATATGAACATTTCTCGTCTCATGGTTCATGCTCAACAAATGGAAGAGATAAGGGTTAAGAGGAAGAGTATAGATGCCATGAGGTAAAGGTCTTATGATGGTGGTTCTTCAAAGGATAGGCTTGATATCCAAGACAAGCCTAAGTTCAAAAAGAAGTTTTCTAATCAAGTACCTACAAAATTTCCCAAGGCTCGTGATGATAGGGTGTCTAACCCTAATTCCCAACAGGGAAGAGGTACTAGCTCACCAAGCAATAAGACAACTTGTGGTAAGTGTGGCAAGAAGCATTATGGTGATTGCCTTGTTGGGACGTACAATTGCTTTGGGTGTGGTAAGAGTGGCCAAAAGGTTAGGGATTGCCCTAATTTTAAAGGGCCAGACAAAGGTAGCGGGCAAGGTCAAGGTAGTGGTTCTAATGTGGATCCTCCAAAGAAGAATCACTTTTATGTTCTTCGCTCTAGGGGTGAATATGAGAGTTCTCCCGATGTGGTTACCAGTATGTTACAAGTCTTCTCTATTGATGTTTATGCTTTAATTGATCCGGGTGCTACATTATCTTTTGTTACTCGCTTGATAGCTAGAAAGTTTGATATTTTGCCCGACATACTAAATGAACCTTTCATGGTAACTACACCGGTAGGTGAGTTGGTGGTTACGAAAAAGGTGTATAGAAATTGTCCTGAAATGTTGCCCAATAGAGTTACACTTGTTGAATTAGTAGAACTTTATATGGTTGATTTCAATGTCATTTTGGGGATGGATTGTGTCACGACCGGAATCTAGACCCCAGACGAGACCGGCGTCGTTGACCTCTCAGAGGTCGCAGACAAGCCTACTTACGTCATTCTTACTTTACATAGGTTAATTTTAGCGGAAAATTTGAAACTTTTCATTTCTAAACATTACTTACTAAACTTTTCTAATACGTTCGTAATTCGTTCAACATCAACCATCTAAACATTAAGAGATAATCAAATGAAAGAAGTAGTTCAATAACATAATCGTATAATTGCCAAAATGGCATCCATACATAGTCTGAATGAAATAAGAAAGAAACGCTAGTGGAACATGCTCCACTATCTCAACTCCTAAACTAAGCTAGAACATAAACAGTAGCATCCTCGAAAGCATGAGGACCTACCAAAGATCGGATGAATGCTGGACGTCCGGATAACTGCAGCGATGATCCTGTAGCTCTACCGTCCACCTGTGCCTGCACCTAAAATAGTAGAGTTTGTATAGGGTTAGTACAGACTTGTACTAAGTATAGGTATATGCAAGCACACACCAAGGACATGCATGAGAAAGAATAGCTCTTTCCTAACAACATGATTTTTGGAAGTCAAGTCAGTGGACTTGCCAAATTGAGATTAGGAAAGTTTCCTAATTTGGATTAGGAAAGTAAATGATCTTTCCAAATTTGGATTAGGAAAGTAAGTGAGCTTTCCAAATTTGGAATAGGAAAGTTATGCCATGAGAATAACATACATAATCATACTTTTCACATTTGCACACATCACATAACATTTACAAATTAGCACATAACTTCGTTCATATCATTCATTCATATGCCATGAGACCTTGGAATCATGGACTTGACATTAAGACATCCCAGAAATGAAGGCTCAACATATGGGACCTCAACTGGGAGTCTTCGTTAGCAAACACAGAGTCTGCTTCATTCATTCATACGTACTTCATTTCATTTCGTTCATAGTCCAGTGTAACCACCGGTTATACCTAGGATGTAGTTTAAGACTTTCATTAGGTTCGTTGTGCAATGACCAAGAATGACCTACTGTCATTACTTGAATCTAAATCACCTTTTGATTATCCTATCCTAACACCTTTGGTATCATTCATTTCATTATGTGCATCATTTGAGGCTGGCCTCATTCATTCATTGGGAACTTTAACTTTAACCGACATAGATCATGTGAGCATCATGAAATCCAGTGTCTCCCCCACACCGAAAAGAGGTGGAATCACCGGCCAAAGTGATCCAATAACATGCTAGCGTACATGGGAATTTAACCCCGCCAGATCCCTATATTGGCAGTATAGGTTCGAAGACTAGGAGATATAAGGAGACCCATACCCGGCATGCCGTACAGTCTCATCTCATGAGAGTTACGTGAACCTCCGCCCTTCCCGAAAGAAGGCATCACCGCTCATAGCTAGTCTATCGGTGCTCAGTATAAAGTTCCATTACATTCATCTCATACGTCATGGAAGCTGGCTTCTAGTATGAGGACATCATAGCTCATTAGATGATTTCTCATCTCATCATTCTTATTGAGTGTGTTAAGCTCAATACTCTCATTAGAGTGTTCGTAGAGACTGGTCTCTTCATTATCTTACACTCTCATAGGTGAGTACGTATTGGTAACATTTTACTTAGGCTCATTTGAGATTGCTCTCATCATTTACATTAGCCTCATATCATGTTGTCACCACATTCATCATCATTAGCACCTTTGCTTTTCATAGTTATTCACCTCTTATTACGTGGATGTTAATTTCATCATATGCCAATGCACTTGGCCATTTGGTGTGTTTCACACCCTTACTTAACTCTTCTAGGGTTTCATTACTTCATTGTTCATTTCATCATTTCATTGTTCATCTCATCATTTCATTATTCATCTCATCATATGCCAATGCACTTGGCCATTTAGTGTATTTACACTCATACTTAACCCTTCTAGGGTTCATCATTTCATTTCATATATGTTAGGTTCACTTACTTTTGAACGTATGTTAGACTTATGAGTCTATACACACAAGCCATGAGGCTTCATTCGTAGTTCATTAAGTAATTCCTACATTCCTAAGATTATGTAGTACAAGACTTATGTATCTTGTAATTATGCCAAGATCTTGAATTTTATCTAAATAGGTGGCATTATTCTTGGATGATTTGTTCACGTATGACTTATGTATCAAACGGAAGTTTGGGCAAGGAATCCCAAGTCTTGAATCAATTGAATGTCATTTACATTATTAATAGATTTATACTAATAGTCATGAAATTTTAACTCTAAGTCAAATCACCATATTTACATTGAAGGTTTACTTTTCTACTAAAAATCCCTCTTGTGTTGGCCGAGGGTTGTGGGTTCAAGCCCCCACAACCCCATTTTCGTTTTTCTTTAATTTATTTCGGTTCATGTGAGGCTTTGGGACCCAAGGTCGAGTCCCCTCAGCCACACTAAATTATCTTCTAATTTCCCTCCTTCCATTCGCTTAGGCCGAGAGGTTGTGGGTTCGAACCCCCACAACCTCTTTATTTATTCTCCTTTTTAAAAGTTGACTTATTTGAGTTGACTGTGAGGTTTGGGTCGAATCCCCACAGCCTCATTTTATTTTTATATTATCTCCCTCATCCGCATAGAGGTCGTGGGTTCGAATCCCACGCCTCTCAAAACTTTTTCTTTATTTTTCCTTTCCTTGATTTCTAACCGAGAGGGTGTGGGTTCGAATCCCACCCCTCTCATTTCTTAATTTCTTTTTCTTCACACATATTTCCCAGCCAAGGCAGGTTCGAATCCCCCTCACCACACGAATTTTCTCCTTTAATTCTTTGGGGATTTTAAAGGGGTGAGGTCTCGGGTTCGACCCTCAATGACCTCACCTATTTTCTTTATTTTTCTTGGCATTCTAAACATCTTAATTTGGCAATGATATATCAACAATTGCTGGAAATTCAAGTACTCTTTACTCATTTTTTTTCTTCATTTGTTAGTAAATTCATAGGACAATACATAGTTCGTTTGGTACGTTCTTTAATTCAATTTCTTTCATGAATTCTTAACCAAAATGTTTACTCCTCAGTTCAGCCACACTTCATGTCACATGAACATCACATTTTACTTCAATTAATGTACATAAAACAACAAACAAAATATTAACAAAATTAAGCCTTTAGGCCGAGACTCAACATGCAATACATTTTTCTTTTCTTAATTCGAACATACACATTGTTGTCTTTTCATGCTTCAACGTACATCCAATACATTAACATTCAGCACAAACATCACATAATCCTAAGTCTACCAGCATTCATACCAACCTACATTCGTTGGGAGCTAATGACAGGGACATGCAACAGGGGATACAACCTTAGTTTTTGAACCGAATTTACTGAGTCCTAGGGGTCTCTTGGGAAAGGGACCAAGAGTAAGAAGACCCATACTTGTTTTCTTGTTAAATGTCCAGAATGCTGCCCAAGAACCTCTCCAAAAATCAGTCCAAACACCCACACTCACACCTCACCCGACTAGCGTAGTAGTTCTGCTTAACGTTACCAGATTGTTTTCTCTTTGAGTTTCTATCTTTCAAGTTCTTGATGAACTTTTGCCTTGACTTTATTTTTCTTTTGCTGATTGTTATCTCACGTTTTCAGCCAAGAAAAGAGAGTGAAAGAGAGAGAGAATCGTGCAAGAGAGAGTGGGGGAAATGGGAGATAGAAGTCTAGTAGAAGTAGGACTTTGTGGGTTTGAATTAGTCAACTCAATAATTAATAAAAATTAATAAAAATCTGATTTATTTTTCCTAAATCAGCTAATATTAATTATTTATTAAAATTAAGTTAACACATTAAAATAAAAGCAAGTTTAATCTTGCTTCTAGTGGGGTTCGAACCCGGGTGACCCCATTTTGCGAAAATGGGTCACTTCGGGTTGCCCCACCCGAATTTCTTTATTTTTTTAACTTAATTAATTAAATAATTAATTACTCAGGGTAATTACAATATTACCCTTGGCCTGGAAAAGACCATTTTACCCTTGGACCCTCAAAACTTAAAATTTCTTCTTTTGAGTCCGGTAAAAACTCTTTCGATCAAATCTTCATTTTCGTGAGCCTCACATGGTTGGTTCCAACCTTTCCAAGCTCAATTAACTCCCCAAGTTAGTTGGCTTGGTCGTAGTAAGGGTTCTGAGGTCTGGTTCTTCGCGTATCAATACGTGTGGACCTTGGTCTAATCGCAAGCATTCTTGAAACACCTAAGCCTTGATCCTATTCATTTTTAGGGTTGTTACATTATCCCCCCCTTAGGAACATTCGTCCCCGAATGACACTACTCTTCACTAACAATAAGTATGTCATCTATAGAACCTACGCATACATAGGTACCTCAATACTTTCACTGGTGAATATCTTATTCACATATTAACATGATGGAACACCTCCTTGAAACCTACTAGTAGCTTTACATTAATAGACTAAAGAATTCTTCCCTAAACTAGTCTCATCAAAGGATACAACACAAAGTCAACATAAAAATCATATACATCTGCAACCAATATGATGACTTCAAACCTATTAATCTCATACTAGGGCATAAACACCATATACAGTCAAATATATGAAAGGCTAATTAAGGTTACGCACCCGAGGCTTCATCAGAAGTGCCTTCCCCTGCACCCCTGGACTTGAGTGCGAAGAATCGTTGCCTCTTTGGAGCCTCTTCATTCGGGCCATTAGCCTGAACTCTCTCCTTCCCTTGTTCTTGACTCCTCTATTCGGACAATCTTTCACCATGTGGCCCGGTTTTCCACAGCTGTAACAAGCATTAGAGCCCATCATACACTCTCCTCCATGCAGTTTTCCACACTTCCTGCAAGGTGGCCTCTCCTGAGGTGTATCTACTCCATTGTTTCTCTTAACTCTGGACTTAGAATCCCTATCATAGCAACTCTTGGATGAACTTGACTCCCCTTGGTGGGAGAGCCCCTTCTTAAACCTGGGCTGCTCACGGACGCCAAAGTTGTTCCTGTGGCCTCCATGACTGGGTCCTGCCTGATCTTGAGGCCTAGGCCTCCTAGCATCACGAACACCTCTCTTTCTGCGGCTGTCCTCTACCTGCTGGACATGCTCCATCAACCTGGAAAGATCCATATTATCATGGAGCATAGCAGATCGACACTCCTCCTCCAGGTCTCCATTGATTCCTGTGAGGAACCTGCTCATCTCATCCCTGCTGTTAGAAACCAGGGAAGTAGCATACCTGGGAGATTCCAACAAGGTTCAGTATAATTCTTTTTCTTACTATTAAATACTTGGGGAGAAACAACACACCTTGACAGCTTAACAAACTTCAGGGAATACTCCCTGACTGTCATGGAGCCTTGTTTGAGGTTGATGAATTCCTCAACCTTGGCCTCCCTCATCTCCCTGGGAAAGAATCTCTCCAGAAATGCTGTCTTGAACAGCTCCCACGTGACTGGTACTCCAACTAAGACACGGCTATCTTGCCACATCTTGCACCAAGTCTGTGCAACATCCTTGAGCTGATAGGAAGCCAGCTCAGCCTTCTCAATGTCAGTGGCCCCCATAGCTACCAGAATCTTATGCACCTCATCTACAAACTCTTGAGGATCTCCGATGTCTTAACCCCTGTGAAAATGGGAGGATTCATCCTCGTAAAATCCCTCAGTCTGTCAGCCATGCTACGGACCGGTGGGTTCTCCCTCTGAACATCCTGTCTGTTGACCTGGGCAGTCATAGCCTGGGCCTGCATAGTAATGGCCTGTGCCATTTGGGCCAAAGATGCCCGCACCTCAGCATCAGTCAACCCAGCTGGGTTAACTGGTATGGCCACTCCTTCAGCTGGAGCCTGGGGTAGATTCTGATTACCCCTAGCAGCTGCTCCTCCTCTCCTCTGACCAAATCCTCTCCTAGTGTTCATTCTCTGGAAAAACAAAAAGGGTTGATGTTAGACACGCTCATAACACCAAGAATTCAGACATTCGGAAAAGCACGATAAGATCAGAAGAAGGGAAACTTTCCTACGCATCATGCAGTCTCTAATCCAGGATAGTGGTGCACTTCACTACCATGACTTAGAAACTACTCAATGTGGTTGATGTGAACTTATTATTTTCGTAATTTAACCTAGTGCTCTGATACCAACTTTGTCACGACCGGAATCTAGACCCCAGACGAGACCGGCGTCGTTGACCTCTCAGAGGTCGACAAGCCTACTTACGTCATTCTTACTTTACATAGGTTAATTTTAGGAGAAAATTTGAAACTTTTCATTTCTAAACATTACTTACTAAACTTTTCTAATATGTTCGTAATTCGTTCAATATCAACCATCTAAACATTAAGAGATAATCAAATGAAAGAATAGTTCAATAACATAATCGTATAATTGCCAAAATGGCATCCATACATAGTCTGAATAAAATAAGAAAGAAACGCTAGTGGAACATGCTCCACTAGCTCAACTCCTAAACTAAGCTAGAACATAAACAGTAGCATCCTCGAAAGCATGAGGACCTACCAAAAACCGGATGAATGCCGGACGTCCGGATAACTGCAGCGATGATCCTGTAGCTCTACCGTCCACCTGTGCCTGCACCTAAAATAGTAGAGTTTGTATAGGGTTAGTACACACTTGTACTAAGTATGGGTATATGCAAGCACACACCAAGGACATGCATGAGAAAGAATAGCTCTTTCCTAACAACATGATTTTTGGAAGTCAAGTCAGTGGACTTGCCAAATTGAGATTAGGAAAGTTTCCTAATTTGGATTAGGAAAGTAAATGATCTTTCCAAATTTGGATTAGGAAAGTCAGTGAGCTTTCCAAATTTGGAATAGGAAAGTTATGCCATGAGAATAACATACATAATCATACTTTTCACATTTGCACACATCACATAACATTTACACATAGCACATAACTTCGTTCATATCATTCATTCATATGCCATGAGACCTTGGAATCATGGACTTGACATTAAGACATCCCAGAAATGAAGGCTCAACATATGGGACCTCAACTAGGGAGTCTTCGTTAGCAAACACAGAGTCTGCTTCATTCATTCATACGTACTTCATTTCATTTCGTTCATAGTCCAGTGTAACCACCGGTTATACCTAGGATGTAGTTTAAGACTTTCATTAGGTTCGTTGTGCAATGACCAAGAATGACCTAATGTCATTACTTGAATCTAACTCACCTTTTGATTATCCTATCCTAACACCTTTGGTATCATTCATTTCATTATGTGCATCATTTGAGGCTGGCCTCATTCATTCATTGGGAACTTTAACTTTAACCGACATAGATCATGTGAGCATCATGAAATCCAGTGTCTCCCCCCACCGAAAAGAGGTGGAATCACCGGCCAAAGTGATCCAATAACATGCTAGCGTACATGGGAATTTAACCCCGCCAGATCCCTATATTGGCAGTATAGGTTCGAAGACTAGGAGATATAAGGAGACCCATACCCGGCATGCCGGACAGTCTCATCTCATGAGAGTTACGTGAACCTCCGCCCTTCCCGAAAGAAGGCATCACCGCTCATAGCTAGTCTATCGGTGCTCAGTATAAAGTTCCATTACATTCATCTCATACGTCATGGAAGCTGGCTTCTAGTATGAGGACATCATAGCTCATTAGATGATTTCTCATCTCATCATTCGTATTGAGTGTGTTAAGCTCAATACTCTCATTAGAGTGTTCGTAGAGACTGGTCTCTTCATTATCTTACACTCTCATAGGTGAGTACGTATTGGTAACATTTACTTAGGCTCATTTGAGATTGCTCTCATCATTTACATTAGCCTCATATCATGTTGTCACCACATTCATCATCATTAGCACCTTTGCTTTTCATAGTTATTCACCTCTTATTACGTGGATGTTCATTTCATCATATGCCAATGCACTTGGCCATTTGTGTGTTTCACACCCTTACTTAACCCTTCTAGGGTTTCATTACTTCATTGTTCATTTCATCATTTCATTGTTCATCTCATCATTTCATTATTCATCTCATCATATGCCAATGCACTTGGCCATTTAGTGTATTTACACTCATACTTAACCCTTCTAGGGTTCATCATTTCATTTCATATATCTTAGGTTCACTTACTTTTGAACGTATGTTAGACTTATGAGTCTATACACACAAGCCATGAGGCTTCATTCGTAGTTCATTAAGTAATTCTTACATTCCTAAGATTATGTAGTACAAGACTTATGTATCTTGTAATTATGCCAAGATCTTGAATTTGATCTAAATAGGTGGCATTATTCTTGGATGATTTGTTCACGTATGAATTATGTATCAAACGGAAGTTTGGGCAAGGAATCCCAAGTCTTGAATCAATTGAATGTCATTTACATTATTAATAGATTTTATACTAATAGTCATGAAATTTTAACTCTAAGTCAAATCACCATATTTACATTGAAGGTTTACTTTTCTACTAAAAATCCCTCTTGTGTTGGCCGAGGGGTTGTGGGTTCAAGCCCCCACAACCCCATTTTCGTTTTTCTTTAATTTATTTCGGTTCATGTGAGGCTTTGGGACCCAAGGTCGAGTCCCCTCAGCCACACTAAATTATCTTCTAATTTCCCCTCCCTTCCATTCGCTTAGGCCGAGAGGTTGTGGGTTCGAACCCCACAACCTCTTTATTTATTCTCCTTTTTAAAAGTTGACTTATTTGAGTTGACTGTGAGGTTGTGGGGTCGAATCCCCACAGCCTCATTTTATTTTTATATTATCTCCCTCATCCGCATAGAGGTCGTGGGTTCGAATCCCACGCCTCTCAAAACTTTTTCTTTATTTTTCCTTTCCTTGATTTCTAACCGAGAGGGTGTGGGTTCGAATCCCACCCTCTCATTTCTTAATTTCTTTTTCTTCACACATATTTCCCAACCAAGGCAGGTTCGAATCCCCCTCACCACACGAATTTTCTCCTTTAATTCTTTGGGATTTTAAAGGGGTGAGGTCTCGGGTTCGACCCTCAATGACCTCACCTATTTTCTTTATTTTTCTTGGAATTCTAAACATCTTAATTTGGCAATGATATATCAACCAATTGCTGGAAATTCAAGTTACTGCTTTACTCATTTTTTTTTCTTCATTTGTTAGTAAATTCATAGGGCAATACATAGTTCGTTTGGTACGTTCTTTAATTCAATTTCTTTCATGAATTCTTAACCAAAATGTTTACTCCTCAGTTCAGCAACACTTCATGTCACATGAACATCACATTTTACTTCAATTAATGTACATAAAACAACAAACAAAATATTAACAAAATTAAGCCTTTAGGCCGAGACTCAACATGCAATACATTTTTCTTTTCTTAATTCGAACATACACATTGTTGTCTTTTCATGCTTCAACGTACATCCAATACATTAACATTCAGCACAAACATCACATAATCCTAAGTCTACCAGCATTCATACCAACCTACATTCGTTGGGAGCTAATGACAGGGACATGCAACAACGGATACAACCTTAGTTTTTGAACCGAATTTACTGAGTCCTAGGGGTCTCTTGGGAAAGGGACCAAGAGTAAGAAGACCCATACTTGTTTTCTTGTTAAATGTCCAGAACGCTGCCCAAGAACCTCTCCAAAAATCAGTCCAAACACCCACACTCACACCTCACCCGACTAGCGTAGTAGTTCTGCTTAACGTTACCGGATTGTTTTCTCTTTGAGTTTCTATCTTTCAAGTTCTTGATGAACTTTTGCCTTGACTTTATTTTTCTTTTGCTGATTGTTATCTCACGTTTTCAGCCAAGAAAAGAGAGTGAAAGAGAGAGAGAATCGTGCAAGAGAGAGTGGGGGAAATGGGAGATAGAAGTCTAGTAGAAGTAGGACTTTGTGGGTTTGAATTAGTCAACTCAATAATTAATAAAAATTAATAAAAATCTGATTTCTTTTTCCTAAATCAGCTAATATTAATTATTTATTAAAAATTAAGTTAACACATTAAAATAAAAGCAAGTTTAATCTTGCTTCTAGTGGGGTTCGAACCCGGGTGACCCCATTTTGCGAAAATGGGTCACTTCGGGTTGCCCCACCCGAATTTCTTTATTTTTTTAACTTAATTAATTAAATAATTAATTACTCAGGGTAATTACAATATTACCCTTGGAAAATACCATTTTACCCTTGGACCCTCAAAACTTAAAATTTCTTCTTTTGAGTCCGGTAAAAACTCTTTCGATCAAATCTTCGTTTTCGTGAGCCTCACATGGTTGGTTCCAACCTTTCCAAGCTCAATTAACTCCCCAAGTTAGTTGGCTTGGTCGTAGTAAGGGTTCTGAGGTCTGGTTCTTCGCGTATCAATACGTGTGGACCTTGGTCTAATCGCAAGCATTCTTGAAACACCTAATCCTTGATCCTATTCAATTTTAGGGTTGTTACAGATTGGTTGCATGTTTGTTTCTTCCATTGATTGTAGGAAAATAATTGTCAAGTTTAATTTTCCTAATGAACCCGTTTTAGGCCTCATTTGTTTGCACTTAATGGAGGTCTAAATCTTAATCATTCAGATTTAGCCTATTAAGTACGTTTGGTTTTTAAGTCTGAATCTGAATCATTCCGATCAGCACATTAAGTTCATTTGTTTTTTATTTTTAAAAAAACTATCAATGGGTCTGAAGAGTTCTGAATGAATAAGATCTGTAGGAGACTCTTAACAACATTCAGACTCATTTAATAAGTTATCAAATAGTAAACAATCGCATCTATGCTTTAAGCGTACCTTGTTATCTCATAACTTAAAATTTTACTTTTCTCTTTTCTCAATCAAACACCATTTTTTTCCATCTTGAACTAGTAAGTTTTCATAAATCCTTTCAAGTTTTTTTTTTAAATTAATACTTTTTTTTATTAACTGTGTCAAAAAAACAGTTGGTGTATTGGTGTTTATCAAAGTATTTGAATGAAAAAAAATTGTACTCCAAATCATGATTATTAAAACTTTTAAAAGTTTTTTTAATCAAAATTGATAAAATTTGTTGAAATGAAAATTTTATGATATTTTATTAATTTAATGTTAATTTCACATGCACATTAAGATATTGAAAACAAACAACATTAATTATTTAGTGTTCAGATTTAGAGACCACATCTTAATATTCAGATGTGTATTAAGATCTAAACACTTAAATCTTAATGCAAATCTTAATATTCAAATGTGTATTTACATTCAGACCTCTTATTCTTAATTGAAACAAATGAGGCCTTAGAGTGTAAGGGGAAAACTCTATTCCTAGTGGTCGTTTAATTTCTGGTATGAAGGCTTGCAGGATGATCTCTAAAGGGTGTTTATACCATATTGTAAGATTCAAAGATTTAGACTCCGAAAATCCTCCCATTGAGATTGTCCTCGTGGTAAGGGAATTTCCGGAGGTCTTTCCTAATGATCTTGAACGACAAATTGATTTTGGTATTAACTTGCAATCGGATACCAACCCCATTTCAATTCCTCTTTATCGGATGGCTTCGGTCGAATTTGAAGAGTTGAAGGCTCAACTCAAAGACTTACTAGATAAAGGCTTCATTAGACCTAGTATTTCTCCAAGGGGTGCTCCGATATTGTTTGTGAAGAAGAAGGATGGGTCCCTAAGAATGTGCATTGATTATCGCCAACTCAATAAAGTCACTATGAAGAACAAGTATCCTCTCCCTCGGATTGACGACTTGTTTGATCAACTCGAAGGGGCAAGATACTCTTATTAGATTGACTTGAGATCGGGGTATCACCAACTTAGGGTGGGAGGTGAGGATATACCAAAAATGACATTTTGAACTAGATATGGTCGCTATGAGTTCCTGGTAATGTCATTTGATATGACTAATGCTCCGACGACGTTTATGGACCTAATGAATAGGGTGTTTCAATGCTACTTAAATTTATTTGTCATTGTCTTCATAGACAACATCTTGGTATATTCGGAAAATGAGGGTGAACACAAGGATCATTTGAGAGTGGTATTACAAGTGCTTAAAGAAAACCAACTATTTGCCAAGTATAGAAAATGTGTGTTTTGGTTGAGGTCGGTGGTGTTTCCTAGTCATATCATCTATAGTAAGGGAGTTGAGGTTGATCCAAGGAAAACCGAGGCAGTGAAAAATTGGCCTAGGCCATTGACTCCAAATGACATTAGGAGTTTCTTGGGTCTAGCGGCTTATTATAGGAGTTTTGTGGATGGTATTGCATCCATTGCATCTCCCTTGACTACTTTGACCCAAAAGAGTATGAAATTTGAGTGGTCAGAGGCATGTGAAAGAAGTTTCCAAATCTTGAAAGATAGGTTTACTTCCGCTCTGGTGTTGACTCTACCGAAGGGTACCAAGGGTGTCGTTATATTGTAATTCATCCCGAGTAGGCTTGAGGTGTGTGCTTATGCAACATGTGAAACTAGTAGCCTATGCCTCTAGACAACTTAAGGTGCATGAAAAGAACTATCCAACTCATGATCTTGAGTTAGCGGCCGTGGTATTTGCCTTGAAAATATGGAGGCATTACTTTTATGGTGTTCATGTTGATGTGTATACCGACCACAGAAGTCTTCAATATGTGTTTACTCAAAAGGAGTTGAATCTCTGACAAAGAAGGTGGTTGGAATTTTTGAAAGATTATGATATGAGTGTTCTCTACCATCCCAGCAAGGCCAATGTGGTTGCGGATGCTCTAATTCGTATGACCATGGATAGTGTGTATCATGTAGAAGAAACCAAGAAAGACCTAGTGAAAGATATTCATAGGTTGGCTCGTTTGGGTGTTAGATTGGAAGTTCTCTGAATGGTGGTTTCATGGTCCATCATAACTCTGAATCTTCTTTGGTGGTTGAGGTGAAGTCCAAGCAACACCTTAATCAACCATTCATGGAGTTGAAGGAGTCGGTTGTTAGTAAAGTTAATGAGTCATTCTCCTTAGACTGGGATGGTGTCTTCAGGTATCAAGGGAGGTTATGTGTTCCCAATGTAGACGGCTTGAGAAACCGGATTCTTGAGGAGGCTCATGGGTCCAGTTATTTCATTCGTTCGGGTTCTACAAATATGTATCATGACCTTAGAGAAGTGTTTTGATAGGAAGGCCTGAATGGAGACATAGCGGAATTTGTTGCAAAATGTACAAATTGCCAACAAGTGAAAGCCGAACACCAAAAGCTGGATGGTTTACTTCAAGAAGTCCAAGTTCCTACTTTGAAGTGGGAAGACATTAATATGGATTTCGTGGTAGGTTTCCCTCGTACAGAAAAGCAACATGACTCTATATGGGTGGTCGTGGATAGGTTCACCAAATCCACTCATTTTATTCCCGTCAAGTCCACTTACTCGATGGAGGATTATGCAAGGATATTCATAGATGAGATTGTGTGTTGTCATGGTATTCCGTTATCCATCATATCTGATAGGGGTGCACAATTCAGATCTAGGTTTTGGAGGTCATTCCAAAAAAGGTTGGGTACCAAGGTGAAGCTAAGCACCGCTTTTAATCCCCAAACGGATGGTCAAGCGAAGCGTACTATTCAAACCCTTGAGGATATGCTTAGATCTTGTATAATTGACTACAAGGGAAATTGGGACAAACACTTACCTTTAGTTGAGTTTTCTTACAACAATAGTTACCATTTATCTATATCTATGGCTCCTTTTGAGGCCTTGTATGGTAGGAGATGTAGATTTACAATTGGATGGTTTGAAGTGGGATAGTCTTCACTTTTGGGTCCCGAATTGATTTATAAGAATTTGGAGAAGGTTAATATAATAAGGAAATGCTTGAAAAAAATCCTATAGCTGGCAATAATCTTATGCCAACCATCTGAGAAGACACTTAGAGTTTGAAGAAGGTGATAAAGTGTATCTAAAATTTTTGCCGATGAAAAGGGTGGTGAGATTTGGCAAGAAAAGGAAGTTGAGTCCTCGTTATGTGTGTCCCTATGAAATTTTACAAAGGGTTGGCAAGGTTGCATATGAGTTGAGGTTACCAAGTTAATTGGCTTCGGTTCATCCGGTGTTCCATGTTTCCATGCTTAAAAAGTGTATCTTTGATCCCGAGTCTATTCTTCCTATTGATGGTTTAGGTGTTCAAGAGAACCTCTCCAATGAGGCATTTCCTGTTGAAATACTTGATAGACAAGTAAAGAAGTTAAGGAACAAAGAGGTGGCTTCTGTAAAGGTGTTATGGAAGAACCACCTAGTTGAGGGTGCAACATGGGAGGCTGAGGCCGACATGAAGTCTCGTTAACCTCATCTATTTGATAACTAAAGTTATTCATTCCCATTTATAGTGAAAATAATCAGCTTATTTGAAGTTGTCTTGATTTTTGGTAAAATAGTGAATTATATGCTTTGTTACAGTGAGTTACAATGATTTATGCCTATTTAAAAAAAAGTTTCCAAGAAAATGCTCTTTTACTTGATTTGAACTTATGTGGTATATTTTGGTATATTGTGCCTTCATGAATTGTATTGAGCATGTTGATATGTGTTGAAGAAAGCTTTGGCATAGTTAATAAGCATATAATGAATGTTGAACTCTTATGAGTTGAAAATGATTTTTTGAGTTTCATGGTGTAAGAGGTCATGTGGTTATGTTGATTTGAATTGTAACTCATATTTTGATATGTTGTTGTTGGTTGGACTTCTAGTCTTGAGTCAATTCCTTCCTTTTAAAGAATTGTAGTGTCATTCGGGAACGAATGTTCCTAAGCAGGGGATAATATAATACTGCAAAAGTCTAAAGCCTAATATAGAGAATAACATGATGTCTAAGAGTTATAATACTATTTTAAGGTCAAATTTAATGTATATAACTCATTTAGGAAGTTTTAGAATCAAAACGTCAAGGAATGTCTATGACGTTCAGAAACTAGTTCAAGAGGTGATAGCGTGCCTTAGTCTATCTGACCAGGTTTTAAGAGTCGAAAAATGATGAAATTTGGTGAAAAGACGCCTAACACTTATTAGAGGTTGTTTATAGTCTAAAAGTTTGGGTACAACTCCCGAAGGACCAACCAAAGGGTCCTTGAGGAGGATGCTTGAATTTTGGCTAAAAGTTGTCTAGGACAGTAGCCTTCGATGACTGGCAGGCGATGAGGCGTGGTCAAATCGATGGGTGTCGATTTCCACCGTTGATGGTAACTTAGACAAATTCTTGAAGAAGTCATTTTTGCAAGTCTCTGACCAAAATGACGGATGTGCAGCGCGGAGCGGGGCTTGGCCGTCGACAGACCTACGGCCCGTAGGTCGGGGTATCGTATGTCAGGTTTGTGTTATACTATTTTATTTTAATTGTTTCATTTAATTAGTTAAGTGGTTATTAGTTAATTAAGGGTTAGGGAGGTTCATATAATTTAATTAAGGACATCTATATAAAGACCTAAGCCTAATTAAACTAACTCAACTCTCATTATTCCCAAAACCCAATTGTTCTTCTTTCTCTCTTCTTTCTCTCTCCCAAAGAAACTCCATAGAAGACAAATCAAAGGAGGGTCTAGGGCAGCAATAAGACTACTTTTCTCCATCAATCTTCATCAATTAGCAATGTTGGGATTCCTTTCACTTTCGGGATTCCTTTTCCCAAAAGGTTCCTCCAAATTGATTTCAAAAAGAAGAGTTTCAAGTGGGCTTTATTCTATTACGAATTTGATCTTCTAAAATACTTTGTTTATAAATTAATTAGGTAATCATGAGTATATTATGATGCATTGTAATTCAATTATGCTAGTTCTTGATGAATTAACCTAGGTTGTGATGTAGACCATGAATTTGACCTTAGTCCCTAACCCTAGGTTATGAACTAGTGATGAATTGTTGTCTAGTGATTCAATTGACTTCATTATTGTGTTAATTACTATTGTGTGATGATATCACACCAATTTTTGGGTTGAATTGGATGGTTGATGGTAATAACTTGACGATAGCTTGTGAAGGAGATTAGGTAAGTCTTATGAACTCAATCCTTTATCTCAATTATGATTACTATTGCCAATGCACTTGGCCATTTAGTGTATTTACACACTACTTAACCCCTTCTAGGGTTCAATCATTTCATTCATATATGTTAGGTCACTTACTTTGAACGTATGTTAGACTTATGAGTCTATTACACACAACGCACGAGGCTTCATTCGTGTTTCATTAAGTAATTCCTACATTCCTAAGATTATGTAGTACAAGACTATGTACTTGTAATTATGCCAAGATCTTGAATTTATCTAAATAGGTGGCATATTCTTGGATGATTTGTTCACGTATGATTATGTATCAAACGGAAGTTTGGGCAAGAATCCCAAGTCTTGAATCAATGAATGTCATTTACACTTATTAATAGATTTTATACTAATAGTCATGAAATTTTAACTCTAAGTCAAATCACCATATATTACATTGAAGGTTTACTTTCTACTAAAATCCCTCTTGTGTTGGCCGAGGGTTGTGGGTTCAAGCCCCCACAACCCCATTTCGTTTTACTTTAATTTATTTCGGTCATGTGAGCTTTGGGACCCAAGGTCTAGTCCCCTCAGCCACACTAAATTATCTTGCATTTTATCCCCTCCCTTCCTTCGCTTAGGCGAGAGGTGGGTTCGAACCCCCACAACCTCTTTATTTATTCTCCTTGTTTAAGTTTTGACTTATTTGAGTTGACTGTGAGGTTTTGGGCGAATCGCCCACAGCCTCATTTTATTTTAGATTATCTCCCTCATCCGCATAGAGGTCGTGGTTCGAATCCCACGCCTCTCAAACTTTTTCTTATTTTTCCTTTCCTTGATTTCTAACGAGAGGGTGTGGGTTCGAATCCCACCCTCTCATTTCTTAAATTCTTTTCTTCACACATATGTTCCCAACCAAGGCAGGTTCGAATCCCCCTCACCACACGAATTTTCTCGCTTAATTCTTTGGGGATTTTAAAGGGTGAGGTCTCGGGTTCGACCTCAATGACCTACCTATTTTTCTTTATTTTCTTGGCATTCTAAACATCTTAATTTGGCAATGATATATCAACGCATTGCTGGAAATTCAAGTAACTCCTTTACTCAATTTTTTTTTCTTCATTTGTTAGTAAATCATAGGGCAATACATAGTTCGTTTGGTACGTTCTTAATTCAATTTCTTTCATGAATTCTTAACCAAAATGTTTTACTCCTCAGTTCAGCCACACTCATGTCACATAACATCACATTTTACTTCAATTAATGTACATAAAACAACAACAAAATATATAACAAAATTAAGCTTTAGGCCGAGACTCAACATGCAATACATTTTTCTTCTTTAATTCGAACATACACATTGTTGTCTTTTCATGCTTCAACGTACATCCAATACATTAACATTTCAGCACAAACATCACATATCCTAAGTCTACCAGCATTCATACCAACCTACACTTCGTTGGGAGCTAATGACAGGGACATGCAACAACGGATACAACCTTAGTTTTTGAACCGAATTTACTGAGTCCTACGGTCTCTTGGAAAAGACCAAGAGTAAGAAGACCCATAACTTGTTTTTTTGTTAAATGTCCAGAAACGCTGCCAAGAACCTCTCCAAAAATCAGTCAAACACCACACTCACACCTCCACCCGACTAGCGTAGTAGTTCTGCTAACATTACGCGGACTGTTTTCTCTTTGAGTTTCTATCTTTCAAGTTCTTGATGAACTTTTGCCTTGACTTTATTTTTCTTTGCTGATTGTTATCGCACCGTTTTCAGCCAGAAAGAGAGTGAAAGAGAGAGAGAATCGTGCAAGAGAGGAGTGGGGGATGGGAGATAAGTCTAGTAGAAGTAGGACTTTGTGGGTTTGAATTAGTCAACTCAATAATTAATAAAAATTAATAAAAACTGATTTCTTTTTCCTAAATCAGCTAATATTAATTATTTATTAAAAATTAAGTTAACACATTAAAATAAAAGCAAGTTTAATCTTGCTTCTAGTGGGGTTCGAACCCGGGTGACCCCATTTTGCGAAAATGGTTCACTTCGGGTTGCCCCACCCGAATTTCTTTATTTTTTTAACTTAATTATTAAATAAAATTACTCAGGGTAATTACAATACTTACCCTGTGGAAAATACCATTTACCTTGGACCCTCAAAACTTAAAATTTCTTCTTTTGAGTCCGGTAAAAACTCTTTCGATATACAAATCTTCGTTCGTGAGCCTCACATGGTTGTTCCAACCTTTCAGCTCAATTAACTCCCCAAGTTAGTTGGCTTGGTCGTAGTAAGGGTTCTGAGGTCTGGTTCTTCGCGTATCAATACGTTGGACCTGTCTAATCGCAAGCATTCTTGAAACACCTAATCCTTGATCCTATTCAATTTTAGGGTTGTTACAGATGGTTGCATGTTTGTTTCTTCCATTGATTGTAGGAAAATAATTGTCAAGTTAATTTTCCTAAATGAACCCGTTTTAGGCCTCATTTGTTTGCACTTAATGCGAGGTCTAAATCTTTTAATCATTCAGAATTGAGCCTATTAAGACGTTTGGTTTTTAAGATCTGAATCTGAATCATTTCCGCAGCACATTAAGTCATTTGTTTTTTATCTTTTAAAAAAACTATCAATGGGTCTGAAAAGTCTCTGGAATGAATAAGATCTGTAGGAGACTCTTAACAAACATTCAGACCATTTAATTAAGTTATCAAATAGTAAAAAATAGCATGCTATGCTTTAAGCGCTAACCTTGTTATCTCATAAACTTAAATTTTACTTTTCTTCTTCTCAATCAAACACATTTTTTTCCATATCTTGAACTAGTAATTTCATTAAATCCTTTTCAAGTTTTTTTTTTAATTAAATACATTTTTTTATTTAACTGTGTCAAAAAAACGTTGGTTATTGGTGTTTATGAAGTATTGAAATTAGAAAAAATTGCTACTCCAATCATGATTATTAAACTTTAAAAGTTTTTTAATCAAATTGATAAAATTTTGTGAATGAAAATTTTATGATATTTTTATAATTTAATGTTAATTTCACATGCAATTAAGATATGAAAACAAACAACATAATTATTTTAGTGTCAGATTAGGACACACATCTTAATATTCAGATTGTATTAAGATCTAAACACTTAAACTTAATGCAAATCTTGAATATTCAAATGTGTATTTACATTCAGACCTCTTATTCTTAATTGAAACAAATGAGGCCTTAGAGGTGTAAGGCGAAAAACTCTCATTCCTAGTGGTCGTTTAATTTCTGGTGATGAAGGCTTGCGGATGATCTCTAAAGGGTGTTATACCATATTGTAAGTTCCAAAGATTTAGACTCGAAAATCCTCCCATTGAGTATGTCCTCGGTGTGTAAGGGAAGTTCCGGAGGTCTTCCTAATGGATCTTGAACGACAAATTGATTTGGTTATTAACTTGCAATCGATACCCAACACATTTCAATTCCTCTTATCGGATGGCTTCCGTCGGAATTTGAGAGTTGAAGGCCTCAACTCAAAGGACTTACTAGATAAGGCTTTCATTAGGACCAGTATTCTCCGAGGTGGTGCTCCATATTTGTTGTTGAAGAGAGGATGGGTCCCTAAGAATGTGCATTGATTATCGCCAAACTCAATAAAGTCACTATGAAGAACAAGTTTCCTCTCCCTCGATTGACACTTGTTTGATCAACTCGAAGGGGCAGATACTCTATTAGATTGACTTGGATCGGGGTATCACCAACTAGGGTGGGAGGTGAGGATATACCAAAAATGGACATTTTGAACAGATTATGTCGCTATGAGTTACCTGGTAATGTCATTTGATATGACTAATGCTCCGACGACGTTTATGACCTAATGAAATAGGTGTTTTCAATGCTACTTAAATTTATTTGTCATTGTCTTCATAGACAACATACTTGCGTATATTTCGCGAAAAATGAGGGTGAACACAAAGGATTCCATTGAGAGTGGTTTACAAGTGCTTAAAGAAAACAACTATTTGCCAAGTATAGAAAATGTGTGTTTGGTTGAGCGTCGGTGGTGTTTTCTAGTCTATCAATCTATAGTAATGGAGTTGAGGTGTTATCCAAGGAAAACCGAGGCAGTGAAAAATTGGCCTAGGCCATTGACTCCAAATGACATTAAGGAGTTTCTTGCGGTCTAGCGGCTTATTATAGGAGTTTGATGGATGTTATTGCATCCATTGCACTCCCTTGACTACTTTGACCCAAAAGAGTATGAATTTAGTGGTCAGAGGCATGTGAAAAAGAAGTTCAAACTCTGGAAGGATAGGTTTACTTCCGCCTGGTGTTGACTCTACCGAAGGGTACCAAGTGGTGTCGTTCATAATTGTAATTCATCCCGAGTAGGCTTGAGGCTGTTTTGCTGATGCAAAACATGTAAACTAGTAGCCTATGCTCAGACAACAACTTAAGGTGCATGAAAAGAAACTATCCCAACTCATGATCTTGAGTTAGCCGGCCTGGATTTGCCTTGAAAATATTGGTAGCATTACTTTTAGGTTTCATGTTGATGTGTATACCGACCCAGAGTCTTCAATAGTGTTTACTCAAAAGGAGTTGAATCTCTGACAAAGAAGGTGGTTGGAATTTTTGAAAGTTATGATATGAGTGTCTCTACCATCCCATGCAAGGCACATGTGGTGCGGATGCTCTAATTCCGTATGACATGGATAGTGTGTATCATGTATAAAGAAACCAAGAAAGACCTAGTGAAAGAGTTTTCATAGGTTGGCTCGTTGGGTGTTAGATTTGGGAATTCTCTGAATGGTGGTTTCATGGTCCATCATAACTCTGAATCTTCTTTGGTTGCGTTTGAGGTGAAAGTCCAACAACACCTTATATCAACCATTCATGGAGTGAAGAGTCGTTTGTAAAGATTTAATAGTCATTCTGCCTTAGACTGGGATCGGTGTCTTCAGGTATCAAGGGGGAGGTTTATGTGGTTTTTTTCCCCAATGGTAAGGACGGCTTGAAGAAAACCGGATTCTGAGGAGGCTCATGGGTCCAATTATTTCATTCTTCGGTTCTACAAATATGTATCATACCTAGAGAAGTAGTTTTGCATAGGAAAGGCCTGAATGGGGACATAGCGAATTTAGTTGCAAATGTACAAATTGCCAAACAAGTGAAAGCCGAACACCAAAAGGCTGGATGGGTTTACTTTCAAGAAGTCCCAAGAAAATTCCTACTTTGTGAAGTGGGAGACATTAATATGGATTTCGTGGTAGGTTTCCCTCGTTACACAAAGCAACATACTCTATAGGGGTGGTCGTGGATAGTCACCAAATCACTCATTTTATTCCCGTCAAGTCCACTTACTCACGGGCATTATGCAGATATTCATAGATATGAATTGTGTGTTGTCATGGTATTCCTTATCCATCATATCTGATAGGGTGGCCAATTCAGATCTAGGTTTGGAGGTCATGCAAAAAAGGTTGTACCAAGCGTGGAAGCTTAAGCCATAGGAAGCCAGCTCAGCCTTCTCAATGTCAGTGGCCCCATAGCTACCAGAATCTTATGCACCTCATCTACAAACTCTTGAGGATTCTCGATGTCTTAACCCCTGTGAAATGGGGATTCATCCTCGTAAAATCCCTCAGTCTGTCAGCCATGCTACGGACCGGTGGGTTCTCCCTCTGAACATCCTGTCTGTTGACCTGGGCAGTCATAGCCTGGGCCTGCATAGTAATGGCCTGTGCCATTTGGGCCAAAGATGCCCGCACCTCAGCATCAGTCAACCCAGCTGGGTTAACTGGTATGGCCACTCCTTCAGCTGGAGCCTGGGGTAGATTCTGATTACCCCTAGCAGCTGCTCCTCCTCTCCTCTGACCAAATCCTCTCCTAGTGTTCATTCTCTGGAAAAACAAAAAGGGTTGATGTTAGACACGCTCATAACACCAAGAATTCAGACATTCGGAAAAGCACGATAAGATCAGAAGAAGGGAAACTTTCCTACGCATCATGCAGTCTCTAATCCAGGATAGTGGTGCACTTCACTACCATGACTTAGAAACTACTCAATGTGGTTGATGTGAACTTATTATTTTCGTAATTTAACCTAGTGCTCTGATACCAACTTTGTCACGACCGGAATCTAGACCCCAGACGAGACCGGCGTCGTTGACCTCTCAGAGGTCTTTGACAAGCCTACTTACGTCATTCTTACTTTACATAGGTTAATTTTAGCGGAAAATTTGAAACTTTTCGTTTCTAAACATTACTTACTAAACTTTTCTAATACGTTCGTAATTCGTTCAACATCAACCATCTAAACATTAAGAGATAATCAAATGAAAGAAGTAGTTCAATAACATAATCGTATAATTGCCAAAATGGCATCCATACATAGTCTGAATAAAATAAGAAAGAAACGCTAGTGGAACATGCTCCACTAGCTCAACTCCTAAACTAAGCTAGAACATAAACAGTAGCATCCTCGAAAGCATGAGGACCTACCAAAACCGGATGAATGCTGGACGTCCGGATAACTGCAGCGATGATCCTGTAGCTCTACCGTCCACCTGTGCCTGCACCTAAAATAGTAGAGTTTGTATAGGGTTAGTACACACTTGTACTAAGTATGGGTATATACAAGCACACACCAAGGACATGCATGAGAAAGAATAGCTCTTTCCTAACAACATGATTTTTGAAAGTCAAGTCAGTGGACTTGCCAAATTGAGATTAGGAAAGTTTCCTAATTTGGATTAGGAAAGTAAATGATCTTTCCAAATTTGGATTAGGAAAGTCAGTGAGCTTTCCAAATTTGGAATAGGAAAGTTATGCCATGAGAATAACATACATAATCATACTTTTCACATTTGCACACATCACATAACATTTACACATAGCACATAACTTCGTTCATATCATTCATTCATATGCCATGAGACCTTGGAATCATGGACTTGACATTAAGACATCCCAGAAATGAAGGCTCAACATATGGGACCTCAACTAGGAGTCTTCGTTAGCAAACACAGAGTCTGCTTCATTCATTCATACGTACTTCATTTCATTTCGTTCATAGTCCAGTGTAACCACCGGTTATACCTAGGATGTAGTTTAAGACTTTCATTAGGTTCGTTGTGCAATGACCAAGAATGACCTACTGTCATAACTTGAATCTAACTCACCTTTTGATTATCCTATCCTAACACCTTTGGTATCATTCATTTCATTATGTGCATCATTTGAGGCTGGCCTCATTCATTCATTGGGAACTTTAACTTTAACCGACATAGATCATGTGAGCATCATGAAATCCAGTGTCTCCCCCTCACCGAAAAGAGGTGGAATCACCGGCCAAAGTGATCCAATAACATGCTAGCGTACATGGGAATTTAACCCCGCCAGGTCCCTATATTGGCAGTATAGGTTCGAAGACTAGGAGATATAAGGAGACCCATACCCGGCATGCCGTACAGTCTCATCTCATGAGAGTTACGTGAACCTCCGCCCTTCCCGAAAGAAGGCATCACCGCTCATAGCTAGTCTATCGGTGCTCAGTATAAAGTTCCATTACATTCATCTCATACGTCATGGAAGCTGGCTTCTAGTATGAGGACATCATAGCTCATTAGATGATTTCTCATCTCATCATTCTTATTGAGTGTGTTAAGCTCAATACTCTCATTAGAGTGTTCGTAGAGACTGGTCTCTTCATTATCTTACACTCTCATAGGTGAGTACGTATTGGTAACATTTTACTTAGGCTCATTTGAGATTGCTCTCATCATTTACATTAGCCTCATATCATGTTGTCACCACATTCATCATCATTAGCACCTTTGCTTTTCATAGTTATTCACCTCTTATTACGTGGATGTTCATTTCATCATATGCCAATGCACTTGGCCATTTTGTGTGTTTCACACCCTTACTTAACCCTTCTAGGGTTTCATTACTTCATTGTTCATTTCATCATTTCATTGTTCATCTCATCATTTCATTATTCATCTCATCATATGCCAATGCACTTGGCCATTTAGTGTATTTACACACATACTTAACCCTTCTAGGGTTCATCATTTCATTTCATATATGTTAGGTTCACTTACTTTTGAACGTATGTTAGACTTATGAGTCTATACACACAAGCCACGAGGCTTCATTCGTAGTTCATTAAGTAATTCCTACATTCCTAAGATTATGTAGTACAAGACTTATGTATCTTGTAATTATGCCAAGATCTTGAATTTTATCTAAATAGGTGGCATTATTCTTGGATGATTTGTTCACGTATGACTTATGTATCAAACGGAAGTTTGGGCAAGGAATCCCAAGTCTTGAATCAATTGAATGTCATTTACATTATTAATAGATTTTATACTAATAGTCATGAAATTTTAACTCTAAGTCAAATCACCATATTTACATTGAAGGTTTACTTTTCTACTAAAAATCCCTCTTGTGTTGGCCGAGGGGTTGTGGGTTCAAGCCCCCACAACCCCATTTTCGTTTTACTTTAATTTATTTCGGTTCATGTGAGGCTTTGGGACCCAAGGTCTAGTCCCCTCAGCCACACTAAATTATCTTCTAATTTCCCCTCCCTTCCATTCGCTTAGGCCGAGAGGTTGTGGGTTCGAACCTCACAACCTCTTTATTTATTCTCCTTTTTAAAAGTTGACTTATTTGAGTTGACTGTGAGGTTGTGGGGTCGAATCCCCACAGCCTCATTTTATTTTTATATTATCTCCCTCATCCGCATAGAGGTCGTGGGTTCGAATCCCACGCCTCTCAAAACTTTTTCTTTATTTTTCCTTTCCTTGATTTCTAACCGAGAGGGTGTGGGTTCGAATCCCACCTCTCTCATTTCTTAATTTCTTTTTCTTCACACATATTTCCCAACCAAGGCAGGTTCGAATCCCCCTCACCACACGAATTTTCTCCTTTAATTCTTTGGGGATTTTAAAGGGGTGAGGTCTCGGGTTCGACCCTCAATGACCTCACCTATTTTCTTTATTTTTCTTGGCATTCTAAACATCTTAATTTGGCAATGATATATCAACCAATTGCTGGAAATTCAAGTAACTCCTTTACTCAATTTTTTTTCTTCATTTGTTAGTAAATTCATAGGGCAATACATAGTTCGTTTGGTACGTTCTTTAATTCAATTTCTTTCATGAATTCTTAACCAAAATGTTTACTCCTCAGTTCAGCCACACTTCATGTCACATGAACATCACATTTTACTTCAATTAATGTACATAAAACAACAAACAAAATATTAACAAAATTAAGCCTTTAGGCCGAGACTCAACATGCAATACATTTTTCTTTTCTTAATTCGAACATACACATTGTTGTCTTTTCATGCTTCAACGTACATCCAATACATTAACATTCAGCACAAACATCACATAATCCTAAGTCTACCAGCATTCATACCAACCTACATTCGTTGGGAGCTAATGACAGGGACATGCAACAACGGATACAACCTTAGTTTTTGAACCGAATTTACTGAGTCCTAGGGGTCTCTTGGGAAAGGGACCAAGAGTAAGAAGACCCATAACTTGTTTTCTTGTTAAATGTCCAGAACGCTGCCCAAGAACCTCTCCAAAAATCAGTCCAAACACCCACACTCACACCTCACCCGACTAGCGTAGTAGTTCTGCTTAACATTACCGGATTGTTTTCTCTTTGAGTTTCTATCTTTCAAGTTCTTGATGAACTTTTGCCTTGACTTTATTTTTCTTTTGCTGATTGTTATCTCACGTTTTCAGCCAAGAAAAGAGAGTGAAAGAGAGAGAGAATCGTGCAAGAGAGAGTGGGGGAAATGGGAGATAGAAGTCTAGTAGAAGTAGGACTTTGTGGGTTTGAATTAGTCAACTCAATAATTAATAAAAATTAATAAAAATCTGATTTCTTTTTCCTAAATCAGCTAATATTAATTATTTATTAAAAATTAAGTTAACACATTAAAATAAAAGCAAGTTTAATCTTGCTTCTAGTGGGGTTCGAACCCGGGTGACCCCATTTTGCGAAAATGGGTCACTTCGGGTTGCCCCACCCGAATTTCTTTATTTTTTTAACTTAATTAATTAAATAATTAATTACTCAGGGTAATTACAATATTACCCTTGGAAAATACCATTTTACCCTTGGACCCTCAAAACTTAAAATTTCTTCTTTTGAGTCCGGTAAAAACTCTTTCGATCAAATCTTCGTTTTCGTGAGCCTCACATGGTTGGTTCCAACCTTTCCAAGCTCAATTAACTCCCCAAGTTAGTTGGCTTGGTCGTAGTAAGGGTTCTGAGGTCTGGTTCTTCGCGTATCAATACGTGTGGACCTTGGTCTAATCGCAAGCATTCTTGAAACACCTAATCCTTGATCCTATTCAATTTTAGGGTTGTTACAGATTGGTTGCATGTTTGTTTCTTCCATTGATTGTAGGAAAATAATTGTCAAGTTTAATTTTCCTAATGAACCCGTTTTAGGCCTCATTTGTTTGCACTTAATGGAGGTCTAAATCTTAATCATTCAGATTTAGCCTATTAAGTACGTTTGGTTTTTAAGTCTGAATCTGAATCATTCCGATCATCACATTAAGTTCATTTGTTTTTTATTTTTAAAAAAACTATCAATGGGTCTGAAGAGTTCTGAATGAATAAGATCTGTAGGAGACTCTTAACACCATTCAGACTCATTTAATAAGTTATCAAATAGTAAACAATCGCATCTATGCTTTAAGCGTACCTTGTTATCTCATAACTTAAAATTTTACTTTTCTCTTTTCTCAATCAAACACCATTTTTTTCCATCTTGAACTAGTAAGTTTTCATAAATCCTTTCAAGTTTTTTTTTTAAATTAATACTTTTTTTTATTAACTGTGTCAAAAAAACAGTTGGTGTATTGGTGTTTATCAAAGTATTTGAATGAAAAAAAATTGTACTCCAAATCATGATTATTAAAACTTTTAAAAGTTTTTTTAATCAAAATTGATAAAATTTGTTGAAATGAAAATTTTATGATATTTTATTAATTTAATGTTAATTTCACATGCACATTAAGATATTGAAAACAAACAACATTAATTATTTAGTGTTCAGATTTAGAGACCACATCTTAATATTCAGATGTGTATTAAGATCTAAACACTTAAATCTTAATGCAAATCTTAATATTCAAATGTGTATTTACATTCAGACCTCTTATTCTTAATTGAAACAAATGAGGCCTTAGAGTGTAAGGGGAAAACTCTATTCCTAGTGGTCGTTTAATTTCTGGTATGAAGGCTTGCAGGATGATCTCTAAAGGGTGTTTATACCATATTGTAAGATTCAAAGATTTAGACTCCGAAAATCCTCCCATTGAGATTGTCCTCGTGGTAAGGGAATTTCCGGAGGTCTTTCCTAATGATCTTGAACGACAAATTGATTTTGGTATTAACTTGCAATCGGATACCAACCCCATTTCAATTCCTCTTTATCGGATGGCTTCGGTCGAATTTGAAGAGTTGAAGGCTCAACTCAAAGACTTACTAGATAAAGGCTTCATTAGACCTAGTATTTCTCCAAGGGGTGCTCCGATATTGTTTGTGAAGAAGAAGGATGGGTCCCTAAGAATGTGCATTGATTATCGCCAACTCAATAAAGTCACTATGAAGAACAAGTATCCTCTCCCTCGGATTGACGACTTGTTTGATCAACTCGAAGGGGCAAGATACTCTTATTAGATTGACTTGAGATCGGGGTATCACCAACTTAGGGTGGGAGGTGAGGATATACCAAAAATGACATTTTGAACTAGATATGGTCGCTATGAGTTCCTGGTAATGTCATTTGATATGACTAATGCTCCGACGACGTTTATGGACCTAATGAATAGGGTGTTTCAATGCTACTTAAATTTATTTGTCATTGTCTTCATAGACAACATCTTGGTATATTCGGAAAATGAGGGTGAACACAAGGATCATTTGAGAGTGGTATTACAAGTGCTTAAAGAAAACCAACTATTTGCCAAGTATAGAAAATGTGTGTTTTGGTTGAGGTCGGTGGTGTTTCCTAGTCATATCATCTATAGTAAGGGAGTTGAGGTTGATCCAAGGAAAACCGAGGCAGTGAAAAATTGGCCTAGGCCATTGACTCCAAATGACATTAGGAGTTTCTTGGGTCTAGCGGCTTATTATAGGAGTTTTGTGGATGGTATTGCATCCATTGCATCTCCCTTGACTACTTTGACCCAAAAGAGTATGAAATTTGAGTGGTCAGAGGCATGTGAAAGAAGTTTCCAAATCTTGAAAGATAGGTTTACTTCCGCTCTGGTGTTGACTCTACCGAAGGGTACCAAGGGTGTCGTTATATTGTAATTCATCCCGAGTAGGCTTGAGGTGTGTGCTTATGCAACATGTGAAACTAGTAGCCTATGCCTCTAGACAACTTAAGGTGCATGAAAAGAACTATCCAACTCATGATCTTGAGTTAGCGGCCGTGGTATTTGCCTTGAAAATATGGAGGCATTACTTTTATGGTGTTCATGTTGATGTGTATACCGACCACAGAAGTCTTCAATATGTGTTTACTCAAAAGGAGTTGAATCTCTGACAAAGAAGGTGGTTGGAATTTTTGAAAGATTATGATATGAGTGTTCTCTACCATCCCAGCAAGGCCAATGTGGTTGCGGATGCTCTAATTCGTATGACCATGGATAGTGTGTATCATGTAGAAGAAACCAAGAAAGACCTAGTGAAAGATATTCATAGGTTGGCTCGTTTGGGTGTTAGATTGGAAGTTCTCTGAATGGTGGTTTCATGGTCCATCATAACTCTGAATCTTCTTTGGTGGTTGAGGTGAAGTCCAAGCAACACCTTAATCAACCATTCATGGAGTTGAAGGAGTCGGTTGTTAGTAAAGTTAATGAGTCATTCTCCTTAGACTGGGATGGTGTCTTCAGGTATCAAGGGAGGTTATGTGTTCCCAATGTAGACGGCTTGAGAAACCGGATTCTTGAGGAGGCTCATGGGTCCAGTTATTTCATTCGTTCGGGTTCTACAAATATGTATCATGACCTTAGAGTAGTGTTTTGATAGGAAGGCCTGAATGGAGACATAGCGGAATTTGTTGCAAAATGTACAAATTGCCAACAAGTGAAAGCCGAACACCAAAAGCTGGATGGTTTACTTCAAGAAGTCCAAGTTCCTACTTTGAAGTGGGAAGACATTAATATGGATTTCGTGGTAGGTTTCCCTCGTACAGAAAAGCAACATGACTCTATATGGGTGGTCGTGGATAGGTTCACCAAATCCACTCATTTTATTCCCGTCAAGTCCACTTACTCGATGGAGGATTATGCAAGGATATTCATAGATGAGATTGTGTGTTGTCATGGTATTCCGTTATCCATCATATCTGATAGGGGTGCACAATTCAGATCTAGGTTTTGGAGGTCATTCCAAAAAAGGTTGGGTACCAAGGTGAAGCTAAGCACCGCTTTTAATCCCCAAACGGATGGTCAAGCGAAGCGTACTATTCAAACCCTTGAGGATATGCTTAGATCTTGTATAATTGACTACAAGGGAAATTGGGACAAACACTTACCTTTAGTTGAGTTTTCTTACAACAATAGTTACCATTTATCTATATCTATGGCTCCTTTTGAGGCCTTGTATGGTAGGAGATGTAGATTTACAATTGGATGGTTTGAAGTGGGATAGTTTTCACTTTTGGGTCCCGAATTGATTTATAAGAATTTGGAGAAGGTTAATATAATAAGGAAATGCTTGAAAAAAATCCTATAGCTGGCAATAATCTTATGCCAACCATCTGAGAAGACACTTAGAGTTTGAAGAAGGTGATAAAGTGTATCTAAAATTTTTGCCGATGAAAAGGGTGGTGAGATTTGGCAAGAAAAGGAAGTTGAGTCCTCGTTATGTGTGTCCCTATGAAATTTTACAAAGGGTTGGCAAGGTTGCATATGAGTTGAGGTTACCAAGTTAATTGGCTTCGGTTCATCCGGTGTTCCATGTTTCCATGCTTAAAAAGTGTATCTTTGATCCCGAGTCTATTCTTCCTATTGATGGTTTAGGTGTTCAAGAGAACCTCTCCAATGAGGCATTTCCTGTTGAAATACTTGATAGACAAGTAAAGAAGTTAAGGAACAAAGAGGTGGCTTCTGTAAAGGTGTTATGGAAGAACCACCTAGTTGAGGGTGCAACATGGGAGGCTGAGGCCGACATGAAGTCTCGTTAACCTCATCTATTTGATAACTAAAGTTATTCATTCCCATTTATAGTGAAAATAATCAGCTTATTTGAAGTTGTCTTGATTTTTGGTAAAATAGTGAATTATATGCTTTGTTACAGTGAGTTACAATGATTTATGCCTATTTAAAAAAAAGTTTCCAAGAAAATGCTCTTTTACTTGATTTGAACTTATGTGGTATATTTTGGTATATTGTGCCTTCATGAATTGTATTGAGCATGTTGATATGTGTTGAAGAAAGCTTTGGCATAGTTAATAAGCATATAATGAATGTTGAACTCTTATGAGTTGAAAATGATTTTTTGAGTTTCATGGTGTAAGAGGTCATGTGGTTATGTTGATTTGAATTGTAACTCATATTTTGATATGTTGTTGTTGGTTGGACTTCTAGTCTTGAGTCAATTCCTTCCTTTTAAAGAATTGTAGTGTCATTCGGGAACGAATGTTCCTAAGCAGGGGATAATATAATACTGCAAAAGTCTAAAGCCTAATATAGAGAATAACATGATGTCTAAGAGTTATAATACTATTTTAAGGTCAAATTTAATGTATATAACTCATTTAGGAAGTTTTAGAATCAAAACGTCAAGGAATGTCTATGACGTTCAGAAACTAGTTCAAGAGGTGATAGCGTGCCTTAGTCTATCTGACCAGGTTTTAAGAGTCGAAAAATGATGAAATTTGGTGAAAAGACGCCTAACACTTATTAGAGGTTGTTTATAGTCTAAAAGTTTGGGTACAACTCCCGAAGGACCAACCAAAGGGTCCTTGAGGAGGATGCTTGAATTTTGGCTAAAAGTTGTCTAGGACAGTAGCCTTCGATGACTGGCAGGCGATGAGGCGTGGTCAAATCGATGGGGTGTCGATTTCCACCGTTGATGGTAACTTAGACAAATTCTTGAAGAAGTCATTTTTGCAAGTCTCTGACCAAAATGACGGATGTGCAGCGCGGAGCGGGGCTTGGCCGTCGACAGACCTACGGCCCGTAGGTCGGGGTATCGTATGTCAGGTTTGTGTTATACTATTTTATTTTAATTGTTTCATTTAATTAGTTAAGTGGTTATTAGTTAATTAAGGGTTAGGGGAGGTTCATATAATTTAATTAAGGACATCTATATAAAGACCTAAGCCTAATTAAACTAACTCAACTCTCATTATTCCCAAAACCCAATTGTTCTTCTTTCTCTCTTCTTTCTCTCTCCCAAAGAAACTCCATAGAAGACAAAGCAAAGGAGGGTCTAGGGCAGCAATAAGACTACTTTTCTCCATCAATCTTCATCAATTAGCAATGTATGGGATTCCTTTCACTTTCGGGATTCCTTTTCCCAAAAGGTTCCTCCAAATTGATTTCAAAAAGAAGAGTTTCAAGTGGGCTTTATTCTATTACGAATTTGATCTTCTAAAATACTTTGTTTATAAATTAATTAGGTAATCATGAGTATATTATGATGCATTGTAATTCAATTATGCTAGTTCTTGATGAATTAACCTAGGTTGTGATGTAGACCATGAATTTGACCTTAGTCCCTAACCCTAGGTTATGAACTAGTGATGAATTGTTGTCTAGTGATTCAATTGACTTCATTATTGTGTTAATTACTATTGTGTGATGATATCACACCAATTTTTGGGTTGAATTGGATGGTTGATGGTAATAACTTGACGATAGCTTGTGAAGGAGATTAGGTAAGTCTTATGAACTCAATCCTTTATCTCAATTATGATTACTTGTGTTTAGAGATGAAGTTATATTGAAGTTTACCTTGTGATAAGATTGATTAGGGTTAATATGATGTTGAATTGTAATGTCTTGAATTATGACTTGTGAGTTGCTGGCTAATATGTAATTATATAACGATGGTGATGACTTATCTATGTGCCTTATCATAATATGATTATGTAAATGTGTCAACCTCACATGCGTGAATTGTAATGAAAGGACAATACTCATGCAATTCCTATTCAGATATGAAGATGACTATATAAAGGATAGACCCTATGACCTAAACTAAGATATATGATTAATAAAGGCTTAAAGACATTTAAAAAAGGGACTCTAGCTTAGCACCGAGTGAACTAGAGTTGGGAGTGTCCCTTACCACATAGGGAAGGTAGGATCAGTAATGTTCTAATGAGATTGGAGATTACAATATATGTAGCATAAAAAGGGTCCCAACTATATCTTCTAGTTCTTGAGATATGTTGCCCCCATAGGAATACTAGCTAGTGGATCCACATAGATGCTATGTTCATGTTTTGGTACTACCATTACAAGTAGTCCGCCTTTTTTCAGTGTAAGGTTCCATTGACACCGGATTCCACATTAGCTCATGTGGTCTATGTCGGTTAAGACAAGATGTTCCTAAAAGTTAAAATGACGTAATGAAGTGAACTCTAACTAGGGTGACCTAAGGCGTTTAGATTAGTCTAGGTAGGGGTATGGGACTTTACCTATATATTGCACTAGTTAGCCTGGAGAGACGTCTTAGAAGGATGTTCTTATGTGCTTATGTATTTATATGCTTATAAATGTAAATGATATGCATATGATGATCTTACATGTTAAAGACACTATGTGATTTTGCTTTCACTTATGAACATGTGGTTGGTCTCTATTTCTAAAGTATGATGATATTTACTCTTAAAGATATAGTATGTGAAGTTGGGCATTGTTTATGGTTATTTTTAGGTTTACTTTACTGAGTGAGGTTATGGAGACTTACTTCGTCATTGCACTAGGGGACTTAATGAGGGTTCATGAGTAATGGTCTTGCTTTGGTTATGATGTAATGAACTTTTATACATGTTTGTTGACATTATAACTTGATGATAGAGTTGTCTTAATTATGTGCTCAATTATGTTGATATGCATGTTGACTTGACTAGATTTCATATTGTTGGTCTTATGATGTACATGGTCTTGACTTAATGAAGATTTGGTATTGACTTGTATTGGCTCTTGAAAGTGCATAACGCTTTTCAAAGTAAATTAGCGTGCTTTAATGAAATGTCCCTTTTTAGCATGATTTCTATGTTGTATGTGCATATCATTCCATACTTAGTACAAGTGATATGCTAACCCCATTTCTCATTTTCCCCCCAACATTTTAGGTTCCGGTCGTTGAAGGGTTCGTGACGACTTTTGAAGAAGACTTGTATCCTCATTCTCCAAGTTGTGTACGTCCTTACCACTTCGAGGACAATGCCACTTTCTAGCATTGGATGTTAATTAGTCTTGAAGACACTTTGTTCATTCTCTTTCATTTGAGTACTATGATTGTATAGCCTATATGTGGCTTTTATTGTATTGATGTATGGGCTATGCCCAATTGTTATAGACATTCATTTTAAGACTATATTATGTATCTTTATATATATATATATATATATATATATATATATATATATATATATATATGTGTGTGTGTGTGTGTGCGTGTGTGTGTGTGTGTGTGTGTGTGTGTGAGAGAGAGAGTGTGTGTGTATGTGTGTGAGAGAGTGTGTGTCATAAAAGTAGAAGACTATGTACTCTTCTTATATGAAGGGTCTATGTATACTTGATATGAATATATTATGTGTATGTGAGAGATCTTTGTAAACCTCATTATTGATATAGAAGAAACATTTAAAATTCCGCATTTTTAACCTATGAATGTAATGATGAATGCTAAGAGGCTAGTCTTAGTCCTTTTCAAGGATGACGACGTCGGTTACGTCTAGGGGGTGCTCCCTGAATGTGACATAATCAACTAACTAATTAAATCACTTAAGTTAAAACTAGGCATCGACTAGGTGCCAAACGACGATTGACTGTCGACGAGGCATCGATCAAACGATGACATCGTACTGGGAAGGAGTCATTTGATTAAGAGATTGTGATTTTGGACATTATGGGAAAATGGATAAGTGTCTACCAACAGAGCCATCGAAGATCGATCAATCGACGGCTCGTCGATTGGCTTCGTGGATGCATACTGTCAACTTGACATTTTTGAGGTCAAATTGAAGGGTCCTCTCCAAGGACCCTAAGGGGGGTCCTTGGGGAGTCGTACCCGGACATTTTGACTCTAAACACAATCTTCTATATGTTTAACACCCTTTTTACCAATTTTCATTAAATTCTGACTCCTATAACCCCATGAAACATGCCAAGGCACACTAACCCCAATTTCACTAGTCTCCGAACGTCATGGACGATTCTTCACGTCTTGACTCTAACAGTTCCTATCTAGTTTAAATATATTAATTCAAGCTTAGCAAGAGTTTTTCATGTCTTAGTTCAACATGTGAGGCTCTAGACTAAGTCGTGGACTTTCGGAGTGTTACACTACCATGATCACCTATCATCAATTAGAAAAACACATGCATTAACTTTACACATATACTTAAACATAATTGTGCTTCACATTGATCAACTACACAAGCTAGCACATATTAATATCACAATTCATAAAGTAATACCGACAAGGTCATGTTCATCATAATTATAACACATAAGCACCGTCACCATAGGTGGACCATACCAATCAACACAATTCAATACCTATACTGCACAATATATAGAGAATTAGGTCAACTTACCAACATTCCATCATCACCACCACAATTCCTTTGCCATTCCAACCAATTAATTCACAAAGGCTCTTACCACTATTCATAGGCATCAATCCAAACTAATAATCAAACTATACAATTGATTTATCAAGATACCATATGAAAATCATACTATTAAGGCATCCCATATACAATTCTAACATAATTCATACATATTTCAATAGACCAATACAATCTACATAAGAATTCAATACAATTAAGCCTTGATCAAATCACCAATTTTTAGCCAAGAATTAGGAAATCATGATTTGCATGGGTTCAAAATCATTTGATCTAAAATAATTCAACTAACACTAATTCAATCATAAATAATTGATTCAAATCGTTTTATGCAAGAACACATGGCTATAATTCAATTTTGAAGATTTCATGTTCTGAGAAGTCTTAGAAAAGCCTTTGAAGTTTGGCTCCTTGAGGAAAGAGAGTTCAAGTATGAAACACCATACCTTTATTAATGAAAATCCACGAAAATTATGAAGATTTCATGGAGAAACCAAGCTCCAAGCTCCAATCTTCCTTCAAGCATTAGTGGAGTTCTAGAGGGTTCTATTTGGGGTCGTCAATTTTGATTTTGAATTGTGAACTCAACTATAGGTTCAAGACTTATTAAGTCACTTAAAATACCACAAATGACGCTAAATAACCGCCCATTTTATTTTTATAAGGATAGGTGAATTACCTAAAAACACCTAGCTCATCCAGAACGAGCCCACCTACGCTCCGTCGTTTGGACGACGAGACGTACTGGTGAAGCATTGGTTTGGTCGGAGAACGATTCTTGGGGACTTTAGATCCCACCACATAGTGTGAGCGAAGACTCCCATCGACAAGGAGTCACCTGAGCTACGGTCCGACGTTTGGCAGTCGTAGATGGAGACTGCCTTGTGTAGTTTTTATCCAAGGTTTGTGTTCTTCTGAAGGACCCATAGGTTGGTCCTTGGAGAGTCTTGACCAAACGTTTCAGCTTCAAAAACGTTCATATAGATGTTAGGGACCTCTCCCATTAACTTGAACTAAAACGAACACGTAAAACATTATAAGGCACGCTAGAACACATGTAAAAGCACGTCTCAAGGCTATCTTTCGAACGTCATGGACGTTCTTAGACGTTTAACCTCCAAACTTATCAAAACTTTACACACTGTCTATAAACACTATAATTAACCTATTTAGGACCTTAAAACCTCATGACACACATGTTAGGCTCTAGTTTCACCAAGTTCATTTTAAGGGGCGTTACATTAGGAGTGGAATCCTCAATGATGTAAAACCTCCCTATGTGAGGAATATGTAGGTTTGTTCTTTACATTCCTTGACCTTGGTGAATAAGGGCATGAGGTTATGAATAAATGATTAGGCTTACCACAAGTGGGAGATAATGTGCCTTGATGGTAAGGTTTTAAGTACCCTTGATGTTCCTACGTTGAGGGGGATGATGTGCTTAGTTATTAAGGTTGGTAAGCTAAAGTTCTCGTAAGTTGAGGTAAGTTGGTCTTAAATGGGTTTACCCTAAGTGGGGGATAATGATTTCAGCAGTAAGGTTGTTTATATCCCTATGTTTTCCTTCTATTATTACTCAATCTTGAAACCAAAGAGTTCCTAGTACCTTGTTCATGATGGAAGTCTTGGACATAAGTATAAGTTGTATGTCCTCCATATGTTATGCATGTCTTAAATGACACTATGTTATGCATGTTGGAAAGGTTTTCATTGCATGAAAATGGATTTTGGATCAAATTCATGTTTCTCATATTAAATGTGCATCTTGATATGTTAATTGTGCATTTTAATTCATGAGAGAATGTAAGGAACATTCTTGATGTCACTTATAATATGTCGTGTTTTTGCCCCTCAATGAGAAGTTGAGTTTTCTTTACCTAAGAAATGATGAGTCCCTTTAAAAATGTGCGACTTTTTGTGATTTGGGAAGTGTAAATGTAGGCTCACTCTTGAGAAGTGATAATATGTCTAGCAAATGTCTTTAATGTGTACCTATGAATTGTAATAACTTCCCTAAATGATGCATGTTCACGAGAACTAGTGTTGTGCTACAAAGTGAAATTTTGTGAAACAACTTCCTATTGTTGTGATGTGTTTGGTGTGACCTACCATTTTAACTTCATGAGGATGGAAGCATGAGCATACCTTGATAAGAAATGGATATATTCTCCTTAAATGACTTGACCTTTGTTGAATGCTCGTATGTAAGCCTTAAGATGCCAGGTGTGTATGTTGTGAATAAAAGAAGGTAATCCCTCTTTGAACATAATTAAACACGGTAATATTATGTATGACCTTTAATGATATTATGTCTAAATGATAAAGATTTTTATTGATCATGTGTGAATTAAAAGTTATTACATGTTAGACCTTATGATGAAATGATGAACATGCCTAAAGTTTGAGAGGGTAGTTCCTAGAAATACCATGAGTATGAAGAAGCATGTATGTATGAAAATAATTGTAGAAGTAGTCTATGTTTGATTGGGTTGCTTTAAGTGCATGATAGTATAAAGTTGGTGTCCCTTGTAAGTTTGGTGCTTTGACTATTGTGTTATACCATGTTGAATGTTGTGAGTTGCTCTAATGGGTCATTCAGGCTCAGGAAGTGTTTAAAATGTTCCAAGTGTCATTCGAGGATGAATTTTCCTAAGTGGGGGATATTGTCAAGACCCTCAAAATAAACTATGGTGTCTAGAGTGTCACATGTTGTAAGACCCCAAAATGAGTTAGGGTGTCTAGATAATAACATGTTTGTCATAATGGTCTAAGGTCATAAAATTATTTATAATGTGGTATTGAGGCAGTGGCAAAAGATTTAGGTGAATTGAAGTCAAACGTCAAGGGACGACTAAGACATTCGACGACTAGTCACCTATGTGCCTCATGTGTCTATATGTGCTTAAATGTGTATGTCATGAGCTTATGAGGTACTTATATGAGTTATTATGGTTTTAATAAGCAGTCTGTTAAGTTTCATGAAGTTTGGAGGTCAAACGTCCAAGAACATCCAAGACGTTCGAAAGATAGCCCTTGAGACATGCATGTGTGTCTTGAGTGTGCCTTGCATGTTTGGATGTGTTCTACGTGTTCGTTATGGGTGAAACTGATGTGGAAGGTCCTTTAAATGTTAAGGTATATATTTACGTCAGAAATGTTTGGGTACGACTCCCCAAGGGCCCTGCTAGAAGCCCTCAAGGAGGACCCAAAGGCTGTCGAGACACTGCCTTGGCAATGTCAATCGACGGTGCCAAAGGACGCCTCGTCAGTCCACCAATGCCCCATAAATGGGGAGGATTTGATGGACACTTAACCTGGTAAAGGCTCAAGGTAGTTTCAAGCCCAAAACCAAAATGATAGCCTGCAGTATGGTCCGTCGATGGACCTACTGGGCGTCGTTTATGGCCGTCGATGCATGTTGCAACAACAGTCATGCACGCTGTTTTAATTATGGGGTAAATGGTAAATTCACCCCACATGCGAACCGGACCATATTTGGTTTATTTGGTTATTTTTGGGTGTATTTAAGTGATAAAAAACGTGACATCCCCATTCCCAATTCGATTCACAGAAATTAGAATTCCCTCCCAAACCAAACTCTCTCTAGAACCTCCATTGAAGGTGAAGCTCAAGAACAGCTTGGATCTTCGAATTCCATGGTTTCTTCACCAAGTTTTAGAGGTTTTTTTCTACATAAGGTATGGTGATCCTTCATCTCTAGTTAATCTTTCACCTAGAGAGTTCTTTCAATATTTTCAATGCAAGTTCATGCTCAAATCTCTTCTTCTTCAATCTAGCCATGTGTTCTTTCTCAAAACGTTTTCAAAGGTATTCTCATGATGAATTGATGATAATGCATTGATTTTAACGTGGATTTCAATCCAATTGCATGATGAACCCATGCTCCCTTCAAACTATCGTTTTAGCCTAAGTATTTGCTTTGTGATCTTGAATTGATGTTGATTGAATTATGATTCTAGCATGTTGAATTCCTTATACCTATTGCTTACATTGTAATGTGATGGTGAATTATGTGATATTGGATCAGTGTGGATTGATTCTTGAAGACTTTATCTCTACTTCCTATCTTTAGTTAATATATGGCATTCACTGTAACATTGACTCGATAATGCATAAATGTGGGATTCGTTTATGTTAAGATAATTATATCTACTGCCTTACTTGTATTTTGTTAATTAATTGTGGGTATGAATCCTTAATGATCAAAACAAAGGAGTGTTGGCAAGGATTGATTTACATTCTCTTAGCCTATAGATTTACAATGTTATGTACATGATGTGATCTAAGTTCTAGGGTAGGTGAAGCATGATTTCGACTTGGGTATTGTGTATTTAGATATTGCCCTAGATTGTTATAATTGGTATATTATGAATGTTGATCACTATGATCAAAGCAAGGAATATTAGTAAGTGATCTATGTCTCTCTACTCTCTAGTGTATTGTTGATGTAGTGTACTTGTTAGTAGCATGATATTGTAGTGGATAATGCATGTTTTCTTTTAATATTAAAGTACATTTAGATAATGCCCTATATATGAATTGTTGATGAAACAGGTGTATTGATAAATGATGATCAATGGTTGATGAATAGTTAAGAATGGCTCTTTCTCTCTACTTTCTTATAGTATTGGTAGTTGATGAAGCCTTGTATGACATTTTGTGGTATGGTCCACTTATGGTGGCGGTGTTTACTTTATGTCAATATATGTATGGTGTTATCATGTCCTTGAAGGCAATAGTATTACGAATCACCCAATATGAAGGTTATGCCTAGTTCCATTCTAGTTATGATATAGGTTGTCTTTTATGTTACAAGTATATGAATGACTATACTGGGGTTTGATTAGGTGCTTCCTTAAATGAGTATAAATGTTTTATGATACCTCATCTATGTACCTCAATGTGAAAGTGTGAATAGCTAAGGTTAGGAGTCTTAAGTGTAATATGAAGTTAGCTTGTCCCCTATGCTAAGTTGTGTTGTGTGGTCTACGCTTTAAGGTGCATTGTGGTCCTAAAAGTGTGGCTGCCTCAATGTGTTGTTCCTAACAACTATATGATCATGTTGACCAATGTACACACAGTCACACATTATGCATGCCTACTATTATAGGATCATAGTGTCTAATGAAAAGTATTCTCATATGCACCAATGTCTACTACTATGCATGTAAAGCTTATGTGTATGAAAGTATTTGATGGATCATTAACTAGGATGACTTGATAGGTGTACTAGTATGGGCAAGGGTATGGGACCTTGTCTATGCATTGCACATGTGTGCCTTGATATGATAGTTCCTAGGTTTTGTCTTCTAAGTACATGAATATGAATGCAGGAGTATGTCATGAACTTGTCTTATAATCTATAATGTGAAGTATATGGTATGATTAAGTATTAGTAGACCTATTGTCTACATGTGTTTATAAGAAAGGATTGCTCATATAGTTACACTTGTACACTTATGCATGAATGAAATGAAGTATGAATATGTGGGGCTATAATATGTTATGCAAAAGGTTTGCTCACATATATGTATACACACACATGAATGATGACCTAGTCAATAGTGGGCACTTGAAAGGTGTTATCAAGAGTACCCTAAATTAGATGGTTCTTATATATGCTATGTCCATTTGAAAGGGTTTCTCATATGACTTAGGTTGATGAACTCTAATCTATAACCTATGAGCTAAGAATGTGATGAGTCCATATCCTAAAGCCTATGTTTTATAAAGTAATGTTAATAAAGGATCTTCAATAAAAGGAACTTAGCATAGCACCAAGTGAACTTGACAATGAGAGTTGTTGGCTTCTCTTGGAGGAAGATTCACATTGGTTTCTCATATGGTGTTGACTTCCCTTGGAGGAACATTCACCTATGATCCCACATGAGGTGTTGACTTTCCTTGAGGAAGATTTACCCATGGTTTCTCATGAGATGAGGCTCTAATGCTAATAAGAATGTAGAGGGTTATGTATATCTCCAAGTTCCATACTTTATGCTTGTCACATAGGATATAGCAAGTGATTTCACTTAGTATGCTAGCATGTGTTATTGTTCTACTTTGGCTAAGTAGAGCATATTTCTTTGGTGTAAGACTCTACAACACCAAATTCCATGTTTAGCACCCATGGTCGTAGTGTCGGTTGAGGCTATAGTTTCCCTAAAGTAAAATGGACAATGGAAGTAAATGACTAGGACTCTAACTAGGATAACCTAAGGGTACTTGCTTAGTGTAGGTGGGGGTATGGGGCTTCACCTATGCATTGCACAAGTATCTCTTAAAGGAAGTCCTACTAAGCTGTCCTAAATGTATATGACTATGTTTATGTTCCTTATGCATGACATTGTAGTGTTGTCAACTTGTTGTGATGAAATGCATATCATAGATCTATATGAAGTGGTATTGTCCTTATGTGCATAAAGTTGGTCTTATTGACTATGTGATGAAGGTCTTGCCTAGTTTGATGAAGTTGTCTTTACTTGCTATGTTGATGTATGAGGTTTTAAGGCTTATGGTCTCATGATAGGTTTACTAAGTATGTGTGAGGTTATGGGGATTCACATGTACATTGCACTAGTAGGCTTAGATTGAGATTGTGAGTTAGGTCTTATAATGTTCTATGTGAATGAAGTTAGCATATGTGCAAGTAAACTATGATTCACTGTAATGTCCTTATGGTCTTGACTTGAATGTGTCTATGATATGGTATGCATTGGCTTATGTAGGTTGTATGTATGACTTCCTTGTGGCCTTAAGGTGATGCATTGCACCAAGTATCACAAGAGGGTTATTTGGGGAAATAAGGAATTAGGAAGAAAAGGATTCACTGTAAATGTCACATCCCGAGAGCATACCCTAGAAGATATGGAACTCTGAGAGTGCAACCGGCGTACTTGACCTCTCGGAGGTCTCATACAAGCCCTTTCGCATCACTCATCGCATATACATCTATGAAAAGTAGTGCGGAATTAAAAAAAATCACAAACTTTCTAATAGTCTTTCAAAATATCTTTAATATAAAATCAAAGGAACTAAATCTCATATCATCAAATCTTATTCACGCATATACTTGGGACACGGCCCATACAATCAAAATATAATACTATATGTCTATTACAATACTTCAATATAAAGAAACTCTAAAGGCATATATGCCCTTGAGTCAAGTGAGGACATACTTCATCTTTCTTGAATGATCCTATAATCCAAGCATTCGCCTACAATAGCACCTTTACCTATGAATCACTTTAGAGATAGATAAAATATGGAATTAATACAAACACATGTAATAAGTATGGCATAATGCATAAAAATCATGATAATGGACATTTAATGGAAATATGAATCTTTTGATTTAAATATCATAATATAAGCATAAAAACAACATTTAACACCTTAGAAACACATAAGAAGTCACTTAAGCAATTTATCACATTTTTAAGGAACACTTTACACTGAATTCCTTCACTGTTACAGTGAAGTCCTTTAACTTGACGTTGAATCACTTTCTAGAATGTAATTCCCCCACTAAAAGCTATCCTAAGACTCACATAAGTAAGACAAAGAGAGACCGCCCATACACCCTCTCTAGTCACACCTAAATGATCCTTAAGACCACCCATAATGAGATACACACTTACAATGCACCCAACACATACATATAAGATTCTCCTACCAAAGGTAATTCTAAGGTTCACTTGAGTGAATTTTGAAGTGACCGCCCATACAATCCCTTCACACACACTTAAGGGATCCTTTAGATTACCTAAAATAAGATCATTCTCACTTAATACAACAACATACATAGAATATGACATTCTCCCTTCAAATGGTTATCAAAAGACTTACTAAAGTAAATCAAGAAGAAAATGTCCATACTTGACCTCTTCAATATTACCTAAGTAATCCTCGAGACTACCTATGTTTGGATCATGTTTACTTAATCAACCAACTTCCCTAACTAGAGTGCTTCTTAAGAATTATCTAGGTAGGAGATGAAGTGACCATTCCTATGCCCCCTTCACACCTTAACTAGACAACCCTTAACTACTCTAGATAAGTACTTATTCATTTAACATGCTTTATTAACTTAAGTCATTACTTCATTAGTTCATTGAAGAGACATTCATCACATAAGGACATTCAAGTAATGGTCTTGGATAAGACCTAGGGACTCTCACTAACATCTTCAAAGCCTATTGTGCAATGTCTAGATAGCGTCCCACACCACCACCTAAACTTCATAGAACTTCTCAAATATTAGTAGGTATCCCATATGATGAGAATAGGAAATAACCGACATATATCATGGTAGCAAAGCATGGAATCCGGAGTGATAACCTACTCCGATGGAGGGTGTTCTACTTTCCAATGGTAGAACTTGGACACATCCCATGTATTCATATGGTTAAGGAATATGAAGGGTTGACTTTGTACTCTAGCCTTATATTTTAACTATAGCTACTTTTCTTACCATACTCACTCGGTGCTAGCCTTTGTTCATATAGAGTAATTCACATTAAAGGATCATACGAAGGGATTCCATATCTAGTTCATAACCCAATCACATTCACCCTACAAAAGAGGTCCCCTAGGGCTGCCTTACAATGGATACGAAGATAGCTTAATGGATTTCCTAAGGATGATGTGATGTTGTTCCTGCCAACCAACCTTAAGTCCATCATTAATTATAAGAAGGATACTATTACGACTTTCGATTTCAAGGTTCATAAACTTACCACTAGGCTTAAGGTTTCACATAAAGGACCCTCCTAGAAACATTCAAGGTCTAATGTCATTCATACATACAAGACTAATAGGCTTTAGCATCCTAATTCAAGACATCTGATATTCACATTCATGCATGTATCAAGTAAGGGACACAAGTCTACCATACAAGACACACCAAGACTTCACTTTATCACATGTAGCATATCATTCTTGAAGCACATAGGAATAACCATTATCATTTATAAGTCATCCTGTACACTAATATACATCATCAATATAACCATCATAGACTCATATAGCCATGCAAGAATAATCATGCATCAACTCTAAGACTACACACATAAGGACATAGTCATAGTCTAACATGATCACCTAATAACATCAGTAGAAGAACAAATATTTTCACATTACTTAACATGTAGGTAGATATGATCATACTTCACATAATCAACTACAAAAATAAATATTATACTTCAAGTCGTGCCGACAAGGATATGATCATCATAATACATAAAGTAACACCGACAAGGCGACACCATTCACATAACACCGCCACAATAAGTGGACCATACAAATAACAACATAATTCAAAAGCTACATTACATAAAATAAATAGAATTAGGGCAATGTACCACCGATCCATTCTCTCCACTTCAATCCTTAGCTAAATCATCCAATTCAATACAAATATGCCCTTACCTATGGCCATGATCATCAATTCAATACAAAAGCCATAATACTCAATGAATGAAGGTCAATTCAATATATAAATATCAATATAAGACAACCTATACATATTGAATACAATTCTTACATCATTCAATAGCCCATAGAAAACTATACTAGAATTCATAAGCATTAAGTCAATATCAAGTCAACCATAAAGTAGTCAAAATCTAGGGTTCATGAATTACATGGGTTCATAGGTCAATTATGTTAAAATAATCTAATTAACATCAATATAATAAATATATAATGATTAAAAACCTTTAATTCAAGAACCCATGGATAGATCATAAAATTGGACAAGTTCATCTTTGAAAACTTTAGAAATCTCTTTGAATTTTGGGCTCCTTGATTAATAGAGCTTCAAGGATCAAAAAACATACCTCAATGATTTTAATCCACGATATTGATGAAGAATCACCACCCAAATATCCAATCCAAGTTCTTCCTTGAATTTTGCTTCAATGGAGTTCTAGAGAATTTCTTAGAGATTTTGAGTTTTGATTTTGAAGAATGAATTCATCTATGTATTTAGGACTTATATAGATGTTTAAAATACCCAAAATACCCTTAAATAACTGCCCTTTCTCTTATTTGGACGTGGGTTTAATTTACCAATTCACCTCTAGAGTTACAGTAAACCTGCGCTGGAGAAAGCCTCACAGACGGTTGCCAAACGACGGCCCATTTCCCAACCAACGGACCGTCCTATTGGTCTGTGGTTTGGGACTGAGGCTGGTCGTTGGAAGATAAGGCTCCCACGCCTAAGTATTGACCTACACCCTCAATCGACGTGACGTCGACCAGCCTACTGGCTGTCGATTGCCTCAGTCGATTGGGCTGGTGTAAGACAGCCTTTGTCTCAAGGCAAGGGTCCTTCCTCAAGAACCGTTGGTTGGTGCTTGGGGACATTTTCCTAGAAGTTTCCAACCTTAATATGATCGTATACGAGTTTATTACCTCCCATATCAATTTTATCGAAAATGAACACGTAAAACTCGACGAAACATGCTAAGACACACTAGGTCGTTTCAAGGCAAACCTTTCGAACATCATTGACGTTCTTGGACGTTTGACCTCCAAACTTAATGAAAATTGACACACTGACTTTAAACATCATTATAACTCATATAAGGATCTCATAATATTGTTAAACACACATATAAGCACATAAAAACACATGAGGCACATAGGTGACTAGTCATCGAACGTCTTAGTCGTCCCTTGACGTTTGACTTCCAATTCACCTAAACACTTAGAAACTCCTAAGTATCACATTATAGACAATTTTAGGACCTTAAACCCTCATGAAAACCATGTTAGGATCTAGTTTACCTAAGTCATTTTCGAGGAATTACAGTAAAATGAATAAGGTTCACTCTAAAGGGAAAATCAAGTTACTATAAAATGATTCAAAAATGCTTTAAATGAAAGGTGTGATTTAATATGATGTATGATCATTGAATTTGCCTATATGAAGTATGTGGATTGTATAAATACTATTGCATCAAGGTTTATGAGATTTTCACAAAAAGGCAAAATGCATGGTTTTAAGTAAAATGTCTCTTTTCAATGCATGTTTTTACATGGTTGTCATACTTAGTGCATTCTTGTCGTAAATCCATTCTTATATAACTTTTTACACAAAGTTTAGGTTATGGATTCTTAAAGGATGTATTTACATGATGAGGAGCTTGATGGAACGCCCTAAAACAAACTAAGGTGAACTAGAGCTTTGTGATGGTTTCTTAAGTTAATATTAAGTTAAATTGAGTAAAGTAGTGTTATTAGGCAGTGTGTGATGTTTTGTTATGTTTGGGGGTCAAACGACCAAGAACGTCCATGACGTTCGGAAGGTGTGCCTTAGAAAGTACTTGTGTGTTTTGATGTGTTTGAGTGAGTTTGGCGTGTTGTTCTTGCTTAAATCTGGTGTGAGATGTTCCTAAGACCTATATAAATTAATTTAGGGGTTTAACATCCGAGTATGACTCCACCTAGGACCCACGAGGGGCCCTAGAATAGGACCCCACCTCTTGGCAAGAAGTTGCCAAAACAATGACCAAACAACGACCCAAGGGACGGTCCGTTGGTCCGTCCACCATGGGCGTCGATTGGCCCTGAAAGTATAGACAAGCCTGCACATGGTAGAGTTGAAGTCCCAATCGATGGACCCCATCAATGGGGTGTCGATTGGGAGACGGTCCGTTGGTGATGGGGGCGTAGGTGGTCACTTTAAAACCTGTAATTTTCTGCTTTGTCTTGGGGTGTTTGGTAAATTCACCCCAAGTCTTGTATGACCCTAGGATGATATTTTTAGGAGTTTTAAGTTATATTACATTAGTTTTAAGTCCTAGACCTAGAAAATACCCCTCACTTCAAAATTCAAACTCTCTCTCTCTAAAGACAAACTCTCTCAAAGTCACCATTGGAGCTAAAACTCAAGAAGGACTAGGAGGGATGGTTTGGACGTTTTTCTTCACCAAACTTAGTGGGTTTTCTTGCATTTGAGGTATGATATCCATCCTTGAAACCTCTTCGATTCAATGAGTCCTTCCTAAAAGATTTCAAAAAGGATTTTCAAACTCTACTTTCTTCTATCTTTGATTCTAAGTATGGTCTTCTTGTAAAAGTATTGTAATGATTCAAATGTGTTTATTCTAGCATTAATTGATGATTTTAATGTCAGAACTCTAATGAACTCATGTTTATGCATATTTAAAACTTTTAGCTTAAGAAATGGATTAAGTGAGCATGTTTATGCGGAGGATGAGCTTTGTTTTTCTTGTGTTATTATTTTGGTTTAGCTACTGCCCTAAGGGCATTATGATGATGAAATATTGAGAAAATTGGTTATAGGTGGTGATGACTTGGTTCAATAGTGAGTTGCTTATATTGTATAATGCTTATTATAAATTGCTCTTAAGTGGTACGGTCCACCTTCTTGGTTGCGTTGTTTATTTTATGAAGTTGATATTACTTAGTATGTATTGTGAGTGTGGTTTTGAAGGTCTGATATGTGAAATAAAGAGATATTGGAAATGGGTCTTGTATTGTGTTTTGTGAAGCTTGAATTGTATGTTTGACCTAGATTATGCCTAAATGAAGTATATAATTATGTAAAGTATGTAAAGTGTGTGATTTGATGAATGAAGTTGTAAAGCATGTATAGAAGTAATGAGAATGAAATGATGCTTATATGCAAGGTGTGCTCACATGTACACACACTTAAATTAATGTATGAAGCTAAGTTGAGTAAAAAGGGGAGTCTTGGGGTGAACACTCTTCGTGAGTTGAGATGAAGTATTTAGTAGCAACCCCACTATTCCTAATGAGCTTTCTAAGATAGGTCGGAGGATGAATACCCTTCGTGAGTTGAGATGTGGTGTTTACTAGTTATCCTTAACCTATAGTTTATAATGTTGATAATCCATGGGGAGTTTTGCCTATCTCCGAGAGGATATGAAGAAGGGGCGGTTACACTTCGTGAGTTGAGATGTTGTATTCGAATGTACCTCTTGAGATGAGTACTCCTCGTTAGTAGAGAATGAGTTACTTAGTAGCAATCTCCTTATCCCTTAACTATGTGCCCGCATAGGTGTAGCTATTGGAAAAGCCATGTAAAAGCTAAAAAGTATGACCTTACTCTAGGCAAGTGAGGATACCTAATCTGATAGGGATTAATATCGGGATTCCTTGTATAGATCTCATGGTCTATGTCGGTTAATCTAACCCCCACAAAAGAATTGAATGAACTAAGTCTTATAAAAGAACGTGCTACTTAGGGTAGGCCGTGGGTATGGGACGTTATCTATCCATTGCACTAGGTAGGACCATCCGAAAGGGAAGTCTTGGTTCCAAACTTCTAAAAGAGTGTACTACTTAGGGTAGGTGGTGGTATGGGACGCTATCTACTCATTGCACTAAGTAGGCATTCCGAAAGGGAAGTCTTTGATGGTTTGTTAAGTGTTCTACTAATGTCTTGTGATTGAGTGGTGACTTTTTCTCCCGAATGGAGTAAGCCTTTGGTGGGTAGTCTTAAAGATCTCTTTGGTGTGTATTGAAGGAGGTGTTTGGACGTTTCCTTCATGTCTTACCTTGGAGAGTTTTAGGATAACCTCGGTTAGGGAAACTTCTATGGAAATGAGTTCACTTCCTCATTGGCAACATCTTGGAAGCTCACTGTTTTGGAGTCATTTAGTTCACTGTAATGCTTTATCTAATTCACTACAATGTTGTTAAGTTATTGTAAAGTGCTCAAATTCAAGGGAATCCATTAGGAGCACTAAGTGGGAGTACTAGTATGAGATGCTACCCTCACATTGCACTTGGTGTGACCTATAAGTCCTATTGGAGAAGGGTACTTACATTAAGTCTGTATGAATGAATTTTTGGCACAAGTTTAGCCAAGAGTGTGGACTTGATTTCCATATGAGGTAAGCCTATGATTGGTGGTCTTAAGGATCGCTTGGTGTGCCTTGAAGGGGGTGTATGGGCGGCCCCTTCTTGTCTTACCTTAGAGAATCTTAGCATAACTTGGGATAGGTAAACTTTAGAGGAAAAGGTTTCACTTGACTTGGACTGTCCAATTCATTGTGTTCACTGTAAAAATTCTATATATTACTGTAAAGTGTATTCTTGGATTAAAATTATGGAAACTCTTATCTAAGTGTTAAATGATGTTTCTTATGTTGTTTTGTTTCTAAATTCATGAATGTTATAATTATTTGGCATGAAAGCAATTTTACTAAAATATCCCTTTTTACATGATTTTGCATATGTCATACTTAGTACATTGTTTTGTACTAACCCCATACTTTTCTAAACTCTATAAGTATAGGTTCGAAGCTTTTGAAGGTTTGAAGGTGAATCTTGGGAAAGTTCCTCTCAAGACAAAGTATGTCCTCATATATTTGTGGGCATAGTCCTTTTCTTAGTTTCTTAAATAAAGACTTATTATGTATTTCTCTTTTAATGTAAAGGGCCGTGTCCCTATGATATTACGTCGTGTCTTAAGTTTGGCTTGTGACGATGAGATTCTCTAAGTGTTTATAAAAGACTTCTTTATTTAAATTATTCGTGAAAAGTTTTAAATTCCGCACTACTTTTCATGTCTTATGTAATGAACGATAGTTAAAGGGCTTGTACAAGACCCAAAGGGTAAAGTACGCCTTGTGATGACCCAAGGGTTCTTCCTAGATTCTAGGGGGTGCTTGAGGGTCGTAACACTTGATATGTGATTCCCAAGCTCAAAGAAAGGAATCCTTAAGTCCAATGATATCCTACTTATGGTTTACTGTAAAGTCTTGTAAATTGTATAGTTATGTATTATGTCATAAGGTTCGTGTCCCTATTGTACTCTAATGATGTTGAGTCTAGGATGACAAAAGAGACTAGAGTCTTTTACTATGTATTATGATATTTCTTATATATTGAAAGTGATGTTCTAGCATATGATGTGCTATGAAAGTTTTAAATTTTTCGCTAAATTTACTATGAGAATGGAATGAATGAGAAATATGGCTTGTATGAGACTTCCGAGAGGTCAAGTACGTCATGTTACTTCTTGGGGGTGCTCCCTGATATGATACATGTGCCATAAAAGGTTAATAACATGTTAATAAAGTTGTATACAACTTGTACAGTTGATTTGAAGAGGTTTTGAAGTCAAACATCCAAGAACGACTGAGATGTTCGAATGTTAGTCCTTAGACGTGCTAGTATGTTCTAGTGTGGCTTTGAATGTTTTGTGTGTTGTTTGGTTCCTAAATGATAGGATACGACCCTAACCTATATATGAACATATTTAGAGTCAAAAAGTTTGTGCGCGAATCCCCAAGGACCACCTAAAGTTTCCTTGAGGAGGACTCAAAGGCTGCCAAAGACTGCCTAGGCAGTTTCGAAACGACGCTCCTTAGACTATTGACGCCCCATAGATTGGGGGCGTTGCTCCACACTTGGAAGTGGGATATCAACTCTAAAAATATTGTGTCTCAGTCACAAACGACGGAGAAACATGATGGCACGTCAGTCAAACGACGACACTGTCCTTGTCACCGTCGATTGGAGTCTACAACACTATCTTGTGTTGCCAAGCTACACCCCACATTTCAATTAAAATGTGGTCGTTTATTTTGGGTTATTTTGGGTATTTTAGTTTAATTAAAACATTGAAACCCCAATTTAGAATTCATTCTTCAAATCAAATTTTTCCCCCTAAAAAAACTCAGTTTAACCTCCATTGGAGATCAAGCTCAAGAACAAGCTAGGGGATGGATTCTAATGGTTTCATATTCATGTTTTCGTGTGATTTTCTTGAATTAAGGTATGCTAAGTTGGTAAACCTTGATCCTTAGTTAACCTTTCATCGAAGGAGATCTTTCAATGGTTTTTCAACATGAGTTTAAGGGTAAAAATCCTATCTTTCAATCTAGCCATGGGTTCATTGCCAAACGTTTTTCAAAGACATTCTTATGATGGATTTATGATTACTAACTGTTCTTATGATGAATTTCAATCCAATTTCATGAACAACCCATTGTCCTTCTAATTTCTCTAATCGGCCTATAATGTGGGTCTTGTGATCATAATATCATGTTAATTGAATATGATTAGATTGTATTGAATTACCTATTGGTAATAATATCTATATCAATTGAATATGAATTGTGAAGGAATGATCTGAGGTTATCATGTCTTGGAAGTAATGGTATGTTGACCTTAATTCCTCTATTGAGTATAGAATTGATATTCAATTGTATTGATTGGTATGGTCCACTTATGGTGGCGGTGTTTACATTCTTGTCTATCCTTATGTTATGTGATCGTGGCCTTGAATGCAATATATGTAAAGTGACTCAATATGATGAATATCATGATATTGAAGGAGTTGTGTAATCTCCTAAGCTAGTATCATGCTCTAGGTGTATTGATGATGTTTTCAATATGTGAATGATGATGTAGGGTTAGGTATGGTAAATTTGTTGGTTTTGATGAAAGCCATTCTAGAACGACCCCGTGCCTATGTACCGCTATATGATTGTTTGGTCTTATGCATGCTAGGAGTCTTCTATTCTAATGTTGAATATGTTCTTATCTCTTATGATATAATGTGGGTGTGTGGTTTATAGTCCCTAATACTCTATATGTGTGAGTTGTTTATGATTTTAGGGATATACATGTGTATTGAAATAATATAAAGGACGGTGTCCTAAATAACTAGGTTCTTCCTCTTTTATGATCATGATGACCAATATTATTACACACACTCTAATGCATAATTATGAGTCGGGTAGATTCATGGAGTCAAGTGAAAGGATAGTTCTCATATGCACCATTATCTATAACGATGCATATAAAGTATATGATTAATGAATAATGAGAATGTGTTGTCTATAGGTGTTTTGTGAGAGTATTTCTCACATGTATGCATACACACATGAATGTATGTAATGGATGAATTATGTGAAAATACATTCTCACATAATATAGGTTCTATGATGAAAGTAGATTCTCATTCTAAAAACCTTTGAGTTATATGATGTATGAGGGAGAAAGTCCCTAAAGCCTAATCTTATGAAATAAATGATTTATAAAGGCTTAAAGATATTGAAAAGAGAGAGCTATGGATAATAAGAAACATAGTAAGAAACATACTAGTACAAAGTTAAGAAAAATAAGAAGAAAATTAAATAAATTATATCCGAAATTTAAATAACTCAATATCACAAAAACTGATAACGTAAAATTAGATCAATTAATAGATAATATATATAAAATAGAATCTAAATATATTCAATATTTAAAAATACAATGAATAACGAGAATAAAAAGTATAAAGAAAAACTTACTGAAATAATTATAGCGAAAAGACAAGAATTAGTACATACGCAAAATAGACTTAATAATAACATATTCGCAGGAATTTGTAAAAAATCTATAATAGCACAGAGAAAAACTATTTTTTATCTAGAAATACAAATAGAAAGTTTAGAATATAAACTTCAACACAATCTATAAATGAATAAGGAAGAATACGCGATAGATGAAAAAACATATGAAAACTATGATGGATTAAAAATAAAAATAATATTTTCTAATCTAGGAAGAAGATATAAGAAAATAGGTGGCAATCTAAATTTAATGTTAGAAAAATGAACGGTAAAACTAGAAGATAGTTTAACTGCTATGATAAGAATAACAAAAGAAAATAAAGAAATAGATAGAAAAACGGAAATCGAAAAAATAAAACAACAAGCAAAAAGGAAAGTACAACAATTAGAAGAAGTAAAAAATACTGAAATAATAGAGCTAGAAAAAGAGCTAGCAATATTAAAAGAAATGTATGAAATTAAACAAAGAGAAAAAGAACAAAAAACAAAATTAGCAAATGAGATAATTAAATTCAAAGAAAAATTGCAATTAGAAGACGAATTAAAAGAAAAAGAAGAAAATAGCCAAGATAATCTACCCGAAATAAGAATTGATGAAATAAACAACGATAATCTAGAACAACATTCGGAAACAAGCGAAACATATACGGAAATTTTAGCAAATATAGATAATGCAAGGAATTTAGAAATAAATACAGGAGGCGTAGACATGGATGAAAAACCTAGCATATCAGGAGTAAAAAATCCAAAAAATTCAAATTCGAAATATTATAATGAAAACTATGGACACTATGATAGAGAAAAAATTATATGGGATAAAAGATTGAATAAAAAATGGACACCTAAACCAATAACTGAACAACATAATTTTTTAGATTTAGACTGTGTAGCAGATATAAATAAAATAATCCATTTATGGATAGGATATATATCAAAACAATTAATAGATAACAAAATAGTAATAACAGAGACACCAGGATATATAGAAAGAACACTTATAGGAACAGTAAAATCATGGTTATAAAATTTATCAGATGAAAGTTTAAAAAACCTTAAGAAGTAATAAAAAATCTAGTGGCGAATTAGCCCCTACAACTATGGAAATATTATATAAACATGAAGTAGCTATAAGAAATGAATTTAGTAGTATGACAACAGAGGTAGAAGAACAAAATAAAGAAAAAATCTCAAATCAGAATCTAATGACAAAATTAGCAATATGTAATATGTGTTACATAAATGAATATACATGTGCATTTAGAGAATACTATTATAAAGGAACATATAGCACAGAAGAAAGTAAAGAAATAAGAAAATTATATTTTACAAAATTACCAGAACCTTTTAATCCAAAAGTAATAAAAAGTTGGAACGAAGTAGAATTAACAGATACCTTAGGATCCAGAATAAAGTTCTTGCAACGATGGTTTACGGAAATATGTGAAAAACATAAAGAAGAAATAAAAATGGAAAAAATATTAGTAAAAAACTTGGCATGTTGCAAAAATAAAACAGCACCTCAATTTTGTTGTACGGATAGATATTATAAGAATAGAAATAATAAAAAATACAGATCAAAATATAAATATAAAAAAAACGAGAAGAAGATACTTTGTAAGAAACTACAAAATCAAAAGACCATATAGACCAAAAAGAAAACTAACAAAATGTACTTGTTATAATTGTGGAAAATTAGGACATATAGCTAGAGACTGTAAATTACCTAAAAATCCAAAGAAAAAACAAATATCAAAAATAATAATAAAGGATGAAAAATATACGCAGATAGAGTACGTAGATTATGAATTAGAAAGTGAAGATAGCATATATGAAATATCAGAAAATGAAATGGATAACGATATAGAAATGGAATCAGATAATGAATTCTACAATACAACAAATGACTGAAACAGATATACAAATAATAAATAAAGAAGAACATCAAGACGAAGAATCTTTAGAACCAAAAATAATATTTGATAATAATATATTTGAACAAATAAAAGGAAAAGAATTAGATCTAATCATAGCAAAAATATTCGAAATACCAACAATAAGAAACTGCTTTAAACGACAAAAAGAAGAATATTATGTAGTAAGTCAAAGAGAACATATCATAGATTACAAATACACTAAAGGAAAGGCTAAAATACCAATAATAAACAAACGAATAATAAATAAAGAAATACAAGACATTAAGGCTAAAAATCCAATTAAATATGTACATTTAGGAGGAACAGAAATACTAATAAAAGCATGTTTTAGAAAAGGAATAGATACACCCATAGAAATATACTTAGCGGATGATAGAATCACACAACACATAGAAAAAAGTATAATAAGTGCAGTAAAAGGTAACCTCATATACCAAAAATTTAAATTTATAATAAGTGCTAACTACTCAGTAGCAATAAATGACAGCAACATAGATAAATCACTAGTATTATATTGAAAAATGTCGGGAATAGAACTAGCCCCGGGAAGTAAAATATTTACAGCTAGATGTAAAACTTATATGTTTTAACAACAAAACATAAAATAACAGCAAAAATAAAATAGATAAAATAAAAATAGAAGATCCTTTTGAAAGGATAGTCACAGTCATAGATAAAAATGATTATAGTTATAATGAGATTGATATAAAAGAAGACTTAGAAATAGTAAAAGAAAGATTAAGCACATCAAAAAGAATAAACTTTGAAATAACACAAATTTCATCAAAAATGAGTACCTAAAGAAGAATAGATAAAACTCCACAAAAATTAATGGAAGATGAAATAAAACCACATCATTATTACATAATGGGAATAATGCGAAAATATTTAATATTAATAGATACAGGCCGAGAAGAAAACTATATTACAAGAGAATTAGTAACGGAAGATGAAATAATAACTACTGGGCAATCATGCCTCGAACTACCAAAATCATTAATGTATACTGAAGAAACTACAGAAAAGAAAATAATCATTGGAGGAGTACCAATAGTAATAAAATTTAAAATATACCAAGGAGATGAAAATATTATTTTAGGAATAAAATGGTTAGAACAAGTAAAACCATATAATCTAGAAGACAAACAATTGATAATAAATTATAAAAATAAAAGAGTAATAATAAAAAGAACTTTGGTAGGATAAAAATATGAAAATACATATACTTGCGAATATAATAATAGAGGGATATTACAACTGATATTATACACCGATGATAGATACAGGAGCAGAAGCTATTATATGTAATTACAATTGTTTACCGAAAGATAAATGGGAAAAGTTAAAAACGCCGATATTAGTAACAGGATTTAATAATGAAGGAAGCATGATCACATATAAGGCAAAAAATATAAAAATACAAATATGGGATAAGATATTAACTATAGAAGAAATATATAATTTTGAATTGACTACAAAAGATATGCTATTAGGAATGCCTTTTTTAGAAAAATTATACCCACATATAATAACAAAAACACACTGATGGTTCACAACACCATGTAAACAAAAAATAGGAGCAAAAAGAGTAAATAACAAAAAACGAAAAACAACAGAATGGATAAAAGAAAGTGAGAAAATTACGTAAAAGTTAGAAAATATAAAAGAAGAAGACCCTAAGATAGAATTAATTATATTCTCTATAAATAAAGTAAAAATAATACAAATAAGTTAGAATTATTATATAGTGAAGATCCTTTACAAGGATGGGAAAAAACATAAAACAAAAGTGAAAATTGAGCTAATTGATAATAATAGTATAATAACCCAAAAACCATTAAAATATAATTTTAATGATTTAACCGAATTTAAGATACATATAAATGAATTATTAGAAAAAGGATATATACAAGAAAGCAATAGTAAGCACACAAGCCCGGCATTTATAGTAAATAAACATAGTGAACAAAAAAAAGAAATAAGAGAAAAAAGCAGAATGATTATTGATTATAGAAATTTAAATGCAAAAACTAAAACATATAATTATCCGATACCAAATAAAATACTAAAGATAAGACAAATACAAGGATATAATTATTTAAGCAAATTTGATTGTAAATCAGGATTTTATCACTTAAAACTAAAAGAAGAGTCTAAAAAACTAACAACATTCACTGTACCACAAGAATTTTATGAATGAAATGTATTACCATTTGGATATAAAAACGCACCAGGTAGATATCAACACTTTATGGACAATCACTTTAAACAAATAGAAAATTGTGTAGTACATTGATGATATACTATTATATTCCAAAACACAAGATGAACATGTAAGATTATTATAAAAAATTATACATGTAATAGAATATTCGGGTATAAGTCTAAGTAAAAAGAAAGCAAAAATAATAAAAAATCAAATAGAATTCTTAGGAATACAAATAGATAAAAACGGAAGAAAAATGCAAACACATATAGTACAAAAAATAATTAACTCAAATGAACAACTAGACACAAAAAAGAAATTACAATTATTCTTAGGCCTAGTAAATCAAGTAAGAGAATACATATCAAAATTAGCCGAAAATTTAAAACCATTACAACAAAAATTAAAGAAAGATATGAAATATCAGTTTGATAAAAGAGACCAAATACAGATACAAAAGGTAAAATTATTATGTAAAATCTTACCTAAACTATACTTTCCAGATGAAAACGAAAAATTTACTTATATAATAGAATCAGATGCTAGTGAAAAAAGTTATGAAGGAATATTAAAATACAAGTATGATGCCAATACAATAGAATATCATTGCAGGTACTATTCAGGAATATTTAATAATATTGAAATAAAATGGTAATAAATAGAAAAGAATTATATTCAGTATATAAGTGTTTATTATCATTTGAACCATATATTGTATATAACAAATTCATTATAAGAGCAGATAATACACAAGTAAAATGGTGGCTAACAAGAAAAATACAAGATTCAGTAACAACAAAAGAAATAAGGAGATTGGTATTAAATATATTAAATTTCACATTTACAATTGAAGTAATAAAAACTGATAAGAATGTCATTGCAGATTACCTATCACGACAAAGCTACTCAGACTGAGACTAAGGGAGAAGATACAATTGAAAAGATATTCGAAGCTATTACTACACTTTGTACAAAAGTGGATAGTATGGACAACGAGATACAAAAGCTAAAGACTAATGAAGATAATCTGAAGTCTAAAGCTAGAACAAGTCAGCAGCATGACTATAAAAATGCGAAACTATGTCAATCGAAAGACAGAAAGAATCTAGAGCTAAACGGTGACGTTGGAAAACACCTAAAAACCCATAACAATTGTTTAAATACAGTTGCAGGTACAAGCCAACGAGTTAGTGAAAAATATAAGAATTCAAACTTAAACCAGTTATTCGAAAAACCATTTACCTCGAGGCTAACACCAAAAAATATATTAACTACAGAATCACAAACTTCTACATACGCAGATAGCCTACACCATGACAAAAGAATATATAACCATATTACACGAATCTATATAGAAAATATATACAAAATCCAAACGTTTTTAAACCTTAAATCCAGATCTACTACAATCCAAAAACTCAATCAGGATGATTTAACCCAAAAATTACAAGGTTATAATAAACTGATTGCACAACCGAAAACTAACGCTAACTTAGTAAGGACATGTTACAACTATGGATTACTAAATACAGTATATACATATGACGGAGAGGAACTAAGTGGAATACCGGAGATACATAAAACATTTATTACTTATAAGCGAGTTACTAAGGGAAATTTATTCTATGTAAAATTCTATATGGCAACAACAAAGATATTATACGAGGAAATAAAATCTCCGATACAAGTAGTAAAGATAGGACTAACAAAAGATATGATATTACCGGAAGATATTGAACAGCAACCAGAGATACAAAAAAGCGAGATACCCAGTTTCTATGCCAATAAGAGAAAATTGGTATATCAATCATTATACAATAGCTAGCAAATAATTTTTTAAACGGAAATGCTATATGGAGCTACTATGCAAGAGATCAGTTAATGATTTATTCCAATTCAAGGGATCTAAGGAAGCAGATATGGATGAAGTCCAGAGATGAATTTTATCATTACTTAAGCCAGAAGAACGACCTACAACACGAGCACTTAAAGTAGGATTTATTTTGGCAGAATTATTAACGAGGTATTGCAAGCTAATCGGTCACAAATACCCTGATCACATATGTTCAAAATGCAACGGAGAAGATAATATAATCCCAGACGTCCAGTTGGAATAAGAGATAAAGACAGAAGATAATAAGAAGATAAAGATGAAGAATCTTTAGAAAAGAGATAAAGACGGAAGATGACAAGAAGATAAAAATAAAAAGAAACACAAAAACGTGCTTGGCCACACAAAGCCAAAAATAGATATGTAAAAGTCTTGAAATTTACAGTAGTAGTCACATTATTGGCTAGTAGGATAACTTAGTCAACATATGCATGTGCATTATTAGAAGATATGTTGACAGTGTAAAGTATGGTAGGTGGTGTATATTATTAAAAAGACAAGTGTAAAGTATTGTAGGTGGTCTGTATTATTAAAAAGACAAGTGTAAAAGTAGTAGGTAGGGATAGTTGTAAAGTAAGTGTGGAGTATAGTAAGTGCATAATTATGCACTAATTCCTTTCTATATAAAGGAAGGACGATGTAACATAAAGGGCAGAGCCTGAAATAAAAAAGACTCTTTTAAAAAAAAAAAACTCTCAACAAAAAATTTGTATTTAGATAAATGGAGCAACAATCTGAAATCCAATCAGATATTTCAGATAGCATGAATAAGCAAGAAACAAAGGTGTATTGTTCAATAAATATGCAGAACTAATTTCATATATTCCTGAATATTATATATATGATTGAATAATTTTATGTTAGTTATTATGTACTAGAATTATTTGAATCATGATTTCTAGTTTATTAGCACACTGAAAACAGGGAGAAAACTTCTATACTATGCCATCCTAATGTTGAAACCGGTAGGCAAGGAAAGCCGTTTAGGGGAGTAAACAAACTTGAGGCGCTGATAAGAAGGAAGTATCCGCTAAAGTACGATGCTAGTAGTGACAGAAAAACATGATAAGTAGATAATCTAGTTCATAATAATCTAATATGAATTTAATCGATTATGAATATGATAGGAAGGAATAATTGAAAAACCCTGCATAACAACGAACATGACCACATACATACATGCCAAAATGATAAAAAGCTATGAAACTTTAATCTTATATATACTTCAAGGTATAGAAATAATTGAATTAAGAAGAATAATATGGGAAAAGATATTTAATAATAACGAACCAGAAGATATATTAAATCAACAATGGTATGAAATAGACCTACGAGATTTAGACTATGAAAAATTAGAATGATATGATTTAGAAATAAATTTAGATTAAAATGGACTATGGATATTCACAATATTGGATAGATTAGATAGAATCTATGGAAGATATAAAAATTTTAGAACAATTAATGGAGGAAAATTTATATATGTACCAAAGAACCCAAGATATGTTAAATCTAGAATATATCATAAATGACATTAAAAAAATATTTAAACTAAAACAACGAAACTATCAACTTAACTACAAAAAATGGACTTAACTACAAAAACAACCCATTATAAATATGGCCTTACTGCTTTTCACTAAAATTTCATATTCTCTCCAACATTTTTAACATTAAAACTTGTTCCCTTCCATTTTTATTGGGCAAAAAAGATAAAACATTAAAACTTATTTTCATCTAAAATAAAAAACCTCACTTAAAGTTTTCATTTCCCTCAAACTTCAGCTAACGTTTCCATTCCTCTCAAACTTTAGTGAAGTATGCGATTTTCAGGTTGAGGAGATGAAGAAATTGGCGTTCTCTCAAGAAGAACCGAAGAACGCGTACGATTTCCCTCACAATTTTCCGTCAAACTTTAGTTGAATAACACAATTTTCATCTGAATAACTGAAGAACAATATGATTTTTCTGAAGAAGAACTGAAGAACACGATTTTCCTCTCACAAATTCCTTGTTGAAGATTGAAGAGATGAAAAACACGATTTCCTCACAGATTCCTTGTTGAAGATATCTTGTTGAAAATTCAACAAAATGCTTCATAGATGAACTTGCCTCACGTTTTAAATATTTAGGGTTGTTGGAATGGAGTTTATAAGGTAAGAAATTCTGTTGTTAAAAGTGTAAATTCTAGGTGATATTCTTGTGTATATTTGAAAGTCCAAATTTCAACTTAGGGTTTTGATATTGTGTTATTGATATGAATTCTGTTGATTTTTGGGACTCTAGGTCGTAGTTGTATATATAAATGGGATGATTATCTTTGACAGTCTAGTTCTTTATTCTCTTGAATGTTGAATGTACCAGCTGAAGTTAATTCGTCTTCCTTGAAAATAGAAGAGCTTAAGTTGGTGATACCTACGATTCTCTTCTTCCTAATACATATTTCGGCAAGTGTAAGTAGCTACTCTACTAATAATGTAGTACTAATAAGTCTTCTTGTCAATTGATTGAATTTTTGTTTTGTGTTTAGAAGAGGAGAATAAGAAGGAATTGGTTACTGTGGGGTTGTTGGAATAGAACAAATCAAGAGTTACAGCTGAAATTCCAAAGTACAGGAAGAAAGTGCCAAAAATCATGAACCATATGCATATTTAGAAGCCGAGATATGGGAATTTAATACTCGGAAGCATTTGAGTGAGTTATTTTCCATAGTTAATACCTTGCTTTAATTTCTTATATAAACTCCTCAAATCTAATTCCAAAGTACATTGTAGAATTGTAGTATCAACTATGAATTACTTGAACTTCTCTGTTATGGTCTCAATATGTCTCATAGTCTTATTGTACTCATGTTCGAGCTTGTGTGCTCTTTTAGATGTTTCATCATAGTCGTTTAATGGGAAGTTGTATGAATGTTTCAACATCCACTGCACAAATCCTCAGATCTTTACTTCCTTCGCTTACTAAACGTTACTTATTTTCACACAATTGGCAGAATCACATGTCCAGGCTGTTGTAATGATGGTTGTTTATGAAGTCATTTTCTATGTGTATTTTGGTGTCATTTTCTTTATATTGTTGTTTTACAGTACCAACCACTTGAGTAGAGATGTAATTGTTTTGTTTCTTTTCTCCCAGATTTAACACTTTAATTTACCGAATGTGTCTAATCTGGAGTATATATATAAATAGATTTATAATTTTGGTAAATAGATTTCATTATCGTTACTTGCAGGGAGATCCTATTAGCATATATATGAAAGACAGCCCCTAAGAGTTATGTTTTCCATAAAAGTACCACTTACATTAAGTTGCACAAGATCCTATTGTTCGGTGTAAGAGTAGTTACTTGTCTAGTGTTGCAACAACCTGTCGTTTAAATAGCAGAAAGTGCTATAATCTCTGGAATAACATGAACCTCATTTGATGGAGCAAAGAACATCGCAACTGTTACATCTGGGATAAGCTTAATCAATGTTGAAGTTGGTTCATTGTTTCTCCATCGAGTAGGTAAAGACTCTCCTCCTCTGATACAAATAGATCATTACTCATGATACAAATGAATCTTTGGACAGATACTATGTTATTGATGGTGCAAAGAGAGCAGTTGAAGCTATATGTCTTCCCGTAGTCTCTTGCGCTGATATTTTTGTGTGATGCAGTTGTATTAGTATGTACATATCCCCTGCTAAGAAATTATTGCACTACAGGTGTGGTTATATAAAAATGTTAACAAAATCCAAAATCAATTGTAGATGTTAGTACTAAAGTGTAGACTATAACAATATTGTAACAGATCATCCCACAAGTGATATTTGTCCATTTTAGGCCTAGTCCAGCATGTCTTTAAAATGTGTCTTTAGGATGTAATTCTATATATACTCAACATCTCTTTCGTGTTCTATGATGTGGATTTGCCTAGAGTGTCACAAATACAATATTCTCAAATCTTATTGCTAGTTGTCACATCCATCGTTTGCTGCAAGATTGAAGGGCATATGTCCACTCAAACATAAGGCAAAAACGCAGGAAAAAACAATGATCCTTCACCAACAACATTTTATAATACACAGGCTAATACTCCAACAAAAAACGGATCAATCATAGCTGACTACACCAAAAATGGAAAGCCAGGCCGACCTAACTGGAACGTTCCTAAAAGATGAAAGGAGTGACATTTATCAAGAGCTAGTGAAACAACACTGCCTCCAAAGCCTACATTCAACATTTCTCAATTCCAAGAAATCTTTCATCAAAGAGGTCTCTCACTAGATGACTTGGTGGCTCTCTTTGGTCAACATAAAAAATGCTCCAAAAACTTTCACGTGTTAATTTCTTGAATGGTCAGTCAACTTACATCTGATATGACTATAATTCTCTTTGGATTGCAGGTGCACACACTCTAAGATTTAACCATTTCTCATCATTTATAAACCGCATATACAACTTCAGCACCACATATGACATCGATCCTACACTACGCCCCTCATTTACATCAAGCTTAAAGGGCATATATCAACTCAATAACAGGGAAAAAACGCAGGAATAACAATGATCCTTCACCAACAACATTTGATAATACTCATTAAAGGCTAATTTTCCAAAATAAAACGGATCATTCATTGCTGACTACACAAAAAATCAAAAGTCAGGCGGACCTTACTGGAACGTGCCTAAAGGAAGAAAAGGTTGTCGAATATCAAGAGATGATTAGTGGTGTGTTTTATTCAGGCATCTTATTATCATATTGCATAGAGTGTGACTCCACTGTCTTGTTTCAAGTATGTCTTCTCCTCCTCCTCGTCCCCCTTCTTCATCTTCTTATTTTATCTCGAGTGCAGGTGTAAGGAGATTTCAGTTTTTTTTAAATTCTTGTTACAGTCACTCTCAACAGTTTTCTAAGAGAGGATTACATTTTATTTTCAGTTCTTGGTCGTCGTCGCGGAATTCTGTTCATTTTTGCCAGTTATTGGTTGCAGTAGCAGGACTATTTAGTTATTGGACTAATTACATCACTTTAGTTGAACTATTTTTGTGGTGTTGGTTCTGTACATAGGTTGGGTCTTAAAAGAGGGTACCAGAGTAATCAATTTGTATTATATTTAGTTAAATTTGTATTATTATCAGGAAGGGAACATCCTTGAAAGATCACAGACTAAAGAAATTAGTTCTTGTTCTATTTGTTGTATGATAGTATCTCTATGCACAATATGGTCCCATTATATTTTGTAATTTCTACCTTTCAAAGTATGGCATACTAAAGCTCCCAATCTAACCACTATAATATCTTTCTTCCTTCTCCCTTTAATGCTTGATCTTTTGTTTGAATTAAGATGTTGCAACCTAGTGAAGTTGTCACTTAATGTAGTAGTCAAATCACTTTAAGCTAATAGGCGATGAGCAGATTCCATTTTATCAATCACATAAGTAGCAGGTATAAGTTTCTTAATTAATTCCCATCTTTAACAGTGTATCTTTAATTTCTAAACCTCTTACCGTTTTAATATCATGCTCATATATAGTTTGCAAAAATGTTAGATATGCAAGCTGGATCCCTAAGGCATGTCTAGTGTAAATTGTTATTCCTTTTTTTTCGAAGACACAAAGCTCTATAGTTATTAGGTGATATGTTATCCTAAACTTGATTGAAGTACTATAATCAATCTTTTGTGTGTTTCGCTAAATACAACGATCTAGGAGTACCCTAATTGCCAATAATTGTTTTAGCATGTGCTTTATTAATTTGCAATGTATTGTACTGACATTGTACTACAGTTCTTGAATATAAAGACAATCATTTGATGTTTAAGCCAAACAATACTCTGAAGTAATGCAAAGTCTATGTTTTGGTTCTACATCAAAGCAGACATGCTTATATCTTCTGCAGGTGCCCTTTTAATTTGCTTGATTTTTTTGAAAATTACTATGATTTCATGATTAATGTTGTGGAAATCTTGAACGACCCCATACACCTTGTGTAGAACATCTTGTGTTTGTGGAAAGTGGAGATATACAATTCGGAACCTTGTATTTTGGCGCAATGCATGCCCGAAGGCTTGGCATGTACCAGGGACACTGGTTCTGGTCTTTCTATTGCAACTAGTGAGGTTAGTAAGAATCATTAACCAATGTTCCTTATTTTTCCACTAGGGATTCATGACCGGCACTTGACTAACTACCCTATCAAGCAAACCATTGAACTAACTACTGGTTAACTTTGCAAACATGTAAAAATAAAACATGAGATGCACAAGTAGTAGATACATTTCAAACTGGAAGTTGTAAATCATACATGTTATGCTTGAAAGAGGGTATTGCCCTCATCTGGAGAGAGCTGATATTATGGGCTATCGTGAATAGACTTTGGATTCTAATCAATATTTACCTCATTAAGTGTGTTCAATTTCCTCCCATTGTTTATTTTCTTCACTTTGCATCCTATAGCATTTACTGTGAATGACATTTTATAACATTGCCATCTTCTCTTTGATTACAGGTGTATACTATCGCTATATGAGATTTTATCCTTCGTGTAGTTTGCTTTATAGTGTAGTAATGGTTTGTTGTTCAATTTGTGTGACATACTTGATCTTTACACATTGTTCTTGCTACAACTGATTTATAACTGTTGTATATTTCATTTAACTAGAATTCATCACATATGTCAAAGATGTCGTAAAGTACTTGAACTTCCGTGCCTCAAAAGATGATTGTGTTTTTAAGGGGAGTTACACGCTATCAAGGGATAAAGTAAGTTCGATTCCAACCTTCCCGTACAAGTCAATTTGTTTCTGGCAGCCATTTTATTATAAGTTCAAATCATAATAATGGTTCGATTCTCCTTTCTTTAGTTGATAATGATTTTGGAATTCAGTTTGTATCTGTGAAGCTCATTTTGAACAGACAACTCACTGCCTTCTCATTTGCAAGTTGAAGCTGCTCTTTTGTACTCGGGAACACGTCCAACTGTGTTGAGATTCCGCTTAAGGTAATTGATCATGGAGATTATATTTGTATTATGAGTTCTTATGATCAGATCTTGTTTAGTAAAATTGTGGTTGAAGGTTTGGGTAATTTTCCCCTGGCCCTACAAGTCACCATATTAGTTTATTAAAACATACATTCGAACCAAACTAGTTTCTAAACTAAAAATTAATAAAAATCACAATTTGTTAAGAGTGCAAGATTTGTAAATTATTGTTTCCTTATTTATTGTGAAGGGTTATAATCAGTTGGACCATTGTTAGACCCCCATCCCAAATAGAAATATAAAGAAAAAGGATATGTCCTTTGGTATGGTCTGAATGCGTACTTGTGAGATGTTATCTTTGAGTGAATCAATTTCTAGTCATTGTTTGTTTTAAATTATTGAATATATTCTAATTAAGAAGAATATTTTGTAATTCTCTCATAGGATAATTAACCATGACTAGTGTCGTGTTAATTTTTTTTCTTACATTTAATTTTCTTTTTAATGTGTGTGAAAATGCATGTCATACAAATTTGAGTAATGCCCCAGGACAACTCAATACATTGGAGCGAATGATAATTTTTTTGAACTAACTATTATATAGGTTTAAATACTTCGTGAAATTTATTGCTAGTACATCTGTTTTAAATATTCCTTTCTATGTACGTAGTACAAGACATGTTTTTTGAAGTTCATTGTAAATCAATATATTGAATTATTTATTAGCTAATTTGATGTTTGAGATCATCTATATTATACAATTATGTTATTAGTGAATCTATACAAACAAAAATTATTAATTTTCAATTAGAAATGGTGGCTAAAACTTTTTTTGACAACGTTGCCACACTTTAAAAGTGTTGCTAGAGGGATGCCAATTATGTGGCTTATTGAATATAAAATGTTGTATGTACATTTGAAAAGGTTACACTTTATAAGTGTTCTTGTTGAAGAGTTATAAAAAGCTACACTTTTAAATTGTGGACAATAACAAAGCAAAGGCTACACTAGAAAGTGTAGTTTTATCAAATAAAAGTGTTGCCAAAGAGATGCTACGAAGCGTGGCCTTTGTACCTCATCGGACACGCTTTTCGAGCGTAGCTGCTATTGTAACACTTGAAAAGTGTAGCCTAAGGTCAAAGGTAACGCCCATTTAGGCGACCCCCCAAAAAGTGTTGCCTTTTATTAAATGCCATACTTTTTGATACATTAGGCAACACTTTACAAGCGTGGCTGAAAGCCTAAAACGGTGTAGTGATATTTTATTATATATGAAGTGATGTGCTATGAAACGTTTTAAATATTCCGCTAAATTTCTATGTTAATGTAATGAATGAATGCTAAGAGGCTTGTTTTAGACCTCCGAGAGATCGACGACGTCGGTAACTTCTAGGGGGTGCTCCCCGGTCGTTACAAATTATGCATTTGAATTACAGTTATGGCTTCTAAATGATTTTTCTTGGTATATGTGGGAGTATGGAATCCATGTGAACATTGCACAATTAAGCTTGTGAAGGGGTTTCTAGGGTGGCTTATCTATTATATGAACTAAATGTGTTATGACTAAGATGTAATGAATGAAAGAGTTCTTATGTGACCATTAATAAAGTATGTTGGTCTTATGTCTAAAGTGAAATGTATGTGTGGTATAATATTTAAGGTGATGTCCTTAAGTCTATGGTGACATCCTAAGATCACTTGGTGTGAGTTGTATTATGGGATACTACTTGTACATTGCAGTAGTGGGATTTGGATGTTTTATTAGGTGATGGTTCTTATGTGTAGATTGTGCCGTAATGAATACATTAAATGTGATTAAATGGCCTCAAGTATTCCTATGAGTGATATCCATGTCTATATGATGCATGTGAACTATATTGTTCTTATTGTACCAATGTTTATGAGGTTTTACTATAAAGCCATGATGCATGATTTCTAACTAAATTTCCTCTTTTACTCCTGTTTTTGCTTGGTTATCATACTTAGTGAATTCTTGTACTAATATCATTCTTCATCATCTTTTTACACAAAGTGTAGGTGGTGATGGCTAGAAGATTTTTCGTAGAATGAAGAGCTTGGATAGCTATTCCCAAGCTCAAGTGTTTCCTTATGATTCAAGGACCTTCATGTCAAGATGTTGTTCAAATTCATGTAGTAGTACATATTATTCTTTTATGTTGTTAAGGACTGTGTCCCTATTATATTCTATTGATGTCGAGTCTATGATGGCAAAAGGAGACTTAGTGTCTAAACTATGTACTTATGATCTTATAAATGAATTGATGTTTCAAGCATTATGTTATGCTATGAAAAGTTTTAAATTTTTCTTTAAATTTCTATGACAATGCGTTGAATGAATGCTAAGAGGATTGTCCAAGACCTTCGAGAGGTTGGCGACACCGGTAACTTATAGGGGATGATTGCTGGTTGTTACATCTTATGAAGTTAAGAATGTGTGTCTTGAAGATACTATGTCTGAATGAAGTATGATGTAAATGTTAAGCATGTTTGTGTGTGGATTATGATGAATATAGTATTATCATGATTAGGAGAAATGTTAGGAATGAAAGTGATTATGTGAAAGGATTTATCACATATACTCACACAGACAATGAATGAATGAAGTTAATGAAAATGTAATGAATGAGAGTCAACCAAAAAGGTTTTCTAAATAGAACTTTAATTAATGAATGGAGGATTTGGGGGTAGAAACTCTTCCTGAGTAGAGATGAAGTTTCTAGTACCAACCCTAATATCTCAAAACACTCTAATGAATGAAAAGGGGAGTTACGGGTTGGACATTCTTCGTAAGTTGAGATGTAGTGTCTAGTAGCAACCTCACTATTCATAAGAGCTTTCCAACGAATGAATGATAGGTTGGAGGTTGGATACTCTTCGTGAGTTGAGATGAAGTTTCCAAAAGTAACCTCTAGAGATTTGTACTCTTCGTAATTCGAGATGTAGTACTTAGTAGCTATCTCTTAACTTATACCGAATGAATATAATGAATGTCTAAAACTCCGCGGGTATTTATTCTTTGCACCGAGAGGATTTGAAAAAGGGGTGGATACTCTTCGGGAGTAGAGATGTTGTATCCAAAGTACCTCTTGATATGAGTACTCTTCGTGAGTTGAGATGTAGTACTTAGAAGAAATTTCCTTATCCCATAACTATGCACCCACATAGGTTTAACTATTGTTGATCCATGTAAAGTCTAAGAGAATGACCCTACCTTATGCAAGTGGGGATCCCTCATCCGGTAGGGGTTAATAACAGGATTCCATGTAAAGCCCTCATGGTCTATGTACGTTAAAGGTAGGACCCACAAATTAATGTAATGAACTAGGTCTTCCTAAAGATGTACTACTTAGGGTAGGTGGTGGAATGGGACGTCATCTACGCATTGCACAAGTAGACATTTGGACGGATTCTTGGTGTGTCATTGTAATGAAAATGAATGAAGGGATTACTATATGGTGATTAATGAAGTAAGTTGATTATGTGTCTGATTTTAATGAAGCATGTTGATCTTATTCTAATGTTGATGAAGGCTATGTAAATGATGAATGTGATGTACCTCGTCTATGGTGATTCCTTAGGATCACTACGTTGAAGTAGTAGTATGGAATACTACTTTTACATTGCACTAGTGTAACTCGGGGGTTATCTTAATGGATGGTGTCACGACCAGCATGTACACCCTAGAAGTTAGGACATTATTAGGTCGTAACATGGCGTACTTGACCTCTCGGAGGTCCTGTACAAGCCCTTAGACATCACTCATTGCATACATGTAGAAAAGTAGTGTGGAATTAAATTTTTTCACACGAATAATATCTTTAAAACATCATTCATATAAAACCATAGAAATTACTAAGTTTTAATATAAGCCAATCTTAAACTCACGAATACTTAGTACACGGCCCATATAATCGAATATAGAAATGTAATGTCTATTACAACACTTTGAATAAACGAAGTCTAAGATAGCAATGTCCTCAAATCAAGTGATGACATACCCCAACTTTGCTTGAAAGAGTCCTAGTTTCAAAGCATTGCTTCTACACGCTTCTCATCTTCCACCTACAACTTTAGATATAGATAAAATGTATAGAATTAGTACAATGCATGTACTAAGTATGTCATAATGTATAAAATCAGAGAAACGGATATTTATGAGAAATATGCACTTTTTGACTAAAATTTTATATTAAAAGCATAAGAATCACATTTAAACACCGAGCATCACATTTAGAAAACATTACAAGTCATATCCAATTTATACTACAATTACAGTAACCTAACAGTGAACATCACAGTAACTTCACCTAGAACTCACATATCACAAGATAGCATCAAGAATACATTGAAACACATTAACAAGTGATCCTTTTACCAAAGGTGATTCTAAGGCTCACTTGAGTGAGTAATGTAGCGACCACCCATACAATCCGTTCACACACACCTAAGAGATCCTTTAGACTACCTAAGATAAGGTTATTCCCATTTCATTAATAAACTTTCCCATCTAGAGTTACCCTTAAGACTTATCTAGGTAATACATGAAGAGACCATTCCTATGCCCCTTCCACACCTTAACTAGGCAATCCTTAAAGCTACTCTAGATAAATATTTATTCATTAACATGCTTTTTAATTTAAGTCATTATCTTCATTGGTTCATGTAAGAGACATTCAACACTTAAGGACATTCAAATAATGGTCTCGGAGAAGAACTAGGGATTCACACACTAACATCTTCAAAGCCTAATCGTGCAATGTCTAGATTGCGTCCCATACCACTACCTAAACTTCATAGAACTTCTACAACACTAGTAGGTATCCCATATGATGAGAATATGCAATAACCGACATAGATCATACAATCTATGCATGGGATCCGGAGTCATAAACAAACCCCGTTGGAGGGTTGTTCGAACTTCCAATGGTTGAACGAGGACACATCCCATGTAGGCACATGCTAAGGAATATCGAGGGTTTCTTTGTTCTCTAATATCATCTTAGTTAGAGCAACTTCCCAATCATATTTACTCGGTGCTAGCCTTTGTTCTCATAGAGTAATTTAATAAAGGAGCATATGGAGATGTTCCGTATCAAGTTCACAACCCAATCATATTAAACCTTACATAAGAGGGTCCACTAAGGCTACCTACAATGGTCAAAAGGATATCTCAATGACTTTCCTAAGAATAATTTTATGTTGTTCAAGCCAACAAACCTTAAGTCCACCATTCACACAAGAAGGATAGTATTACGACCTTCAACTTCAAGGATATCATAACCTTCCATCTAGGATGAAGGTTCCACAAAAAGAACCTTCTTAACTATGTTCAAGGTCACATATCAATAACCCATACAAGACTATGGAGCTTTAGCATACTAGGTCAAGAAGTCATATTCACATGCCACATGTATCAAGTAAGGGATACAAGTCTACCAAAACAAGACACACTCATCCTCCACTATACCACATATAGCATATAATTCAAGAAGAACATAGGGACAACTATTTTCAATTATAGGTCACCCTATTCACTACTAATATCATCAATCTAAGTCATCACTAATCTCATATAATGCATCAAGAAGCATCATACTTCATCATCAACTAATACACATGACAACTTCACTATAGCCTACTAAAGACACATATCATTAACTAGGATAACTCATAATTTGACTCCACATATACACATAAATCATCAATACTTTCACACTACTCACATATTCAAGTTATAACATGATAAAGACATAATTCATAAATTAATGCCGACGAGGCCACATAATTCACAAGTATAGCACATAAGCACCGCCACCATAAGTGGACCATACCAAACATCATTATCATCTAAGACCTGTACTACACAATATAGAGAGATTTATATCAGCATACCATCAATCCAACCTCAAAACTCCAATCCATAGCCAATTCATCCAACTCAATACACAAAGGCTCTTGCAAGTAGCCATAGTCACCAATTCAATCCAATAATTACAATAGACAATAAATAAAAGATGATATAACATGAATTTATCAATTTAGGATAGCCTACTTACAATTCTAGCATGATTATTTCATAATTCAATAGCCCTAATCAAACTACACAAGAATTCAATAGAATTGAGACATCATCAAAACACATAAAGTAGTCAAAACTAAGGTTTCATGAATTGTATGGGTTCATATAGTTTTTAGGTTAAAATAATCAAATAAACATAAATTCAATCAATATACAATGATTCAAAACGTTTTATGCAAGAAGCCATGGCTAGATTACAATTTAGAAGTTCGTCTTTTGAGAACACTTTAAAAATCACTTTGAAAATTGGCTCTTTGAAGAAAAGAGATTCAAGGATGAAGGTCATACATTAATTGATGCTAAGCCACGAAAATTGAAAAGAATTGATGGATAAATCACCTTTCCAAGCCCCAAGCTCCCTTCAAGCTTCAATGGTGGTCTACATAATTCTTTAGGGGTTTTGGGTTTTGATTTTATAATAATGAATTTCTCTAAGTGTTTTAGACTTATAAAACTATTTATAATACCCAAAATAACCTTAAGAAACCGTCCAACTAAATTTAGGAAGGCTAGGTGAAAACCCCAAAACACTCTTCCCTTGGCCGAGACACCTACAAAATTGCAGGTGTCAATCGACGACTGCCCACCTAAGCCCCATAGCCCAACAAACGGACTGTCCTGTTGGTCCGTAGTTTGGGTAAGAGTCTTGCAAAATGGGAGCACACTCTCCCCAGCTTAAGTGTCAAACTACGACCACCACCTAGGGGGCGTCGACCTGCCTACTGGGCGTCGATTGCCATCCGTAGGTGAGGCTGGTTTGACAACTTTCGGCTCACACAATGGGTCCTCCTCAAGTTCCCCTTGGTTGGTCCCGGACGTTGCCAACCCGAATATAGTCATATACATGTTAAGGACATCTAAAATCAATTTTATCCTAAAGGAATATGTAAACCTTGACTAAACACACTAAGACACACAAGGACGTTTTAAGGCAAACCTTTCGAACGTCATGGACGTTTGACCTCCAAACATCACGAAACCTTAAACACTGCCTCCAAACATCATTTTAACCCATTTTAAGACTTCAAAACATCATGACACAAGTGTTAGGCTCTAGTTTCACCTAAGTCATTTTAGAGGTGTTACATTCTCTCACACTTGGAAACATTCGTCCTTGAATGACACTTGCTTCATTTTAGGCACTTTCAAAAGATGATTAATGCAAGACTAGAAACACATAATCATATCACACCATACACAAGACACAATTTAGGAGGAACACCAATTTCACATACTTAAAGAGACTCCAAACACAACAAAAATCTAGAAACTAATCTACGACGCATTGTGTCATAAGACTCACATTCTTCATTTCATTTAGGAGAAACTTCATTCTCAACACATTATAATGATCACATATATCAATTCTAAAAATCATTCAACCATTTTCCACAAAAGAGTAATTTATTCAGTTTTATAAAATCTTCACAGGGACTACAAATTCTTTACAACGAACATGTTCAAACTTCTCAAAAATGCAACATTTAGGTAATTGATGATAAAATCATGACAATAGGACATACAAAACCATATAAACTCAATTTACAACATAATCATAACCTTATAAAATGCACGATGCAAGCAATAAATGAAATTCAATTCCAAGAAGAATCCTAAACACAATGCAACATGCAACTTACTACTATGAATTTCTACCTCTCAAGCTTGAATTGAATATAACAAAAGAGACAACAAATCACGACTTTACTACTCACTATACTCCCCCACTTGGAAGGAACTCATAACAACTAAAGAAGGAAGCTATAACTTATCGGCATCATTATCATCATCCGTCTTTGATTCCTTAGCCCAGAGTGCACAGAAATGATTCTTCCTTGGAACATCATCACCCGGAACACTTGGAGGAACTTGCTTACCCTCTATTCGTCTAGCCGCAATAGAATGACATTCCCTCAAATTATGTACTTGCTTACCACAACCAAAACAATTCCCTGTACCAACTAGACATTTCTCATAGTTCTTCTTCCCACAAGTAGCACAAGTAGGCTTACCACCTTGAGAACACTACCCTTCTCAAGTTTGACGTTACGATCCATAGGTTCATCTTGAATTAGAGACTTCTTCTAGAACCTAGTTTTGTTTTGCTCACTTGTTCCACTCATCTTCAAATTTCTAGAAATCCTACTAAGCTTGGACTCCTAGACAAGTTCATATCATTGTGTAGCATGGCGGTAAGACACTCTTCTTTCACAAGGTCGGCAACACCGGTCACAAACCTACTCATCTCATTCCTTGGGTTAGACACCAAGGATGGAGCATACCTAGAAAACATAGTGAACTTCAAGGAATAATCCTCAACACTCATATTGCCTTGCTTAAGATTAATGAACTCTTCAACCTTCACCTCCCTCCTCTCACGGGGAAAGTACTTCTCTAAAAAAGCCTCCTTAAATTCTTCCCACTTTATGTGACCTGACTCAACCGACCTATTATGTTTCTATTAAGTGTACCACACTTGAGCAACATCCCTCAATTTTTACGAAGCTAACTCAGCCTTCTCCCTAGAAGTCACCCCATGACACTAAGCACCTTGTACACACCATCATGAAACTCTTGGGGTTTTCTCCCACTTTAGAGCCTATAAAGATAGGAGAATTCATCCTCACAAAGTCTCAAAATCTAGATGTCATAGTTCTCTCCAAAGCATTTACCCTAGGCCCAAGATCTCTCGTCACATGAGTAGTCACATCTCGGGCTAGGGTAAGTAGACCCTCTCTAATCTCTCCATTGGCCAAGTCCGGGGGAACCACCAGAACCTCATTACCTTCATCTCCAATAGGAACTTGAAAACCTTGAGCACCTTGATGAACTTTCTCATCTTGATCAACTTGATGAGGAATTTCCTCATTCACCCTCTCTTCTTCATCCCTTCTTGCATCCATCCTTCTACTATTCATCTTCCTAAAAACACAAAGAAAAATAATTAAGAAGGATTCTCAAAACTTTTTACTCTATGGGACGACACAAGAGTAGAGAAACAAGGGAAACTCTATAGTCTTATAGCCTCTCACTCATGGATGTGTCGCGACTTACACTGATGAACAATACTCTACTAGACCTAGCTTTATGAAACTTTTTGATTCCTAAGTACAACTTCATAAACTCTGCTATTATACCAAGATTTTTCATGACCCGCATGTACACTCTAGAAGTTAAGGCATTCTTAGGTCGTAAATAGCATACTTTACCTCTCGGAGGTATTGTACAATCCCTTAGACATCATTCATCGCATACATGTATGAAAAGTAGTGCAGAATTAAAACTTTTCACACGAATAATATCTTAAAACATCTTTCATATAAAACCATACAAATTACTAAGTCATAATATACGCCAATCTTAGACTCTAGAATACTTGAGACACGGCCCATACAATCAAATATAGAAATCTAATGTCTATTGCAATACTTCGAATAAAAGAAGTCTAAGATAGCAATGTCCTCGAATCAAGTGATGTCATACCCCAACTTTTCTTGAAAGTCCTAGTTTACAAGCTTTTATTCAATACGCTTATCACCTTCCACATACAACTTTAGATATAGATAAAATGTATGGAATTAGTACAATACATGTACTAAGTATGGCATAATGCATAAAATCATGAGAAACAAACATTTATGAGAATTATGTTGTTCTTGTCTAAAACTTCATATTAAAAGTATACGAATCACATTTAAACACAAAACATCACATTAATATCACATTACAAGTCATATCCAATTTATACTAAAATTACAGTAACCTAACAGTGACCTTCACATTAACTTCACATATTGTAACACTCCGAAAAGTCAAGACCTAATATAGAGCCTAACATATGTGTATAAGGGTTTAGATACTGTTTTAAGACCTAAAATAATGTTTATAAGTCATCCGAGATGTTTTAGAGCCAAGACGTCAAGGAACGTCCATGACGTCCGGAAACTAGCTTAAATTGAACTAGTTGACGTCGCTAAGTTTATTGAAGGTTTCAGAGGGTCAAAGAAAGTCTAAAACTTGTAAAAAGACTTTGGATAGATAGAGTGTAGTATATAGGGTCTAAATGTTCAATAAGGACGCCCCAAGGACCACCCAAAGGGTCCTTGAGGAAGACCCCAACATGGGTGGGCTGTTGCGCGACGTGCAGCCCACACGGACCCTACTGCCTCAATTCATTTTTCAAAGATAAAAATGTGTGTTGGCCTCGTGACGTGGAGCCACTTCCCAGATTCAGTAAAATTGTATTTTGACATTTTGACTTCACCAAAAGACCAAATTAAGTGAGGGTTGTTTTGGGTAATTTACGGGGTGATTATATATTTCCTAAGGGTTATTTTAAATTCATTTTCACTCATAAAAAACCAATTCCCAAAATAAAACCCAAAAGCTCTCACCTCTCTCTACTTTCTATCTCCCCTAATTCCTCCATTGAAGAAGAAAACATCTTGAGGGAGAAGGTCAATTTCTCTTGTATTTCACTTCAATTTTGTTGATTAATCTTAAATAAGGTATGGGTTCTTCACTCTTGGGATTAATTTCCCCAAGAGGTCCTTTCAAAGTTGATTTCTAAATTACCCAATTTCATGAGGTTTTCCATATCTAATGAATTTTCTTCTAAACTTCAAATTAATGATAAATTGTGATTTCCTATGACTAATTGAGTATAATTGTTGATCATTTGATGTTAATTGATGCGATTTCAAGTTGATCATGTTCCCGTCCCCAATTTCACTAAATCGTGGATTTTGGTCATGAATTTATGGGAATTGAAGAATGATTTGATTATTAGACTTGTTTTTACTATTATTATTCATGTATTGATTGACTAGGGTAATGTATTGTTTGGGATTGGATCTAATTCTTGATGAATTCATGATGAACCCTAATTACCCTAACCCTAGGTTATGAATTGATGTTAATTGAGATTGTGATGATGCAATTGACCTAACTCTTGTATTAATTATTATTGAATGATGTTACTACACCTATTATTGGTTGTAATTGTTTGGTTGATGGTAAGAACATGATGATGGCTTTTGAAGGAGATTTGGTAAGTCTTCATGATCCAAACCTTTACTTCAATTATGATGGATTGTGATTGATGATGTAGTACAATTGAAGCTTGCCTTGTGAATATCCTGTGTAGGTGTTGGTATGATGTTGAATTGAAATGTATTGACTATTTTATTGTGAGATTATGCTTAAAATAAAATGATGTAAGGTTGGTAATGAAGTACGTATGTACCTTATTATTATATGATGATGTTAATGTGCTAATCTCACATATGAGGGTTGTATTGAAAGGACATACTCATGCAATACATGTTGAACTAAATGAGAATGACTATATAATGGATTAGACCCTATGACCCAAACTAAGTGATTATAAATAAAGAAAGAAATTTCAAAAGGGACATAACTTAGCACCTAGTGAACTTGATAAAGAGAGGCGTTGGCTTCCCTTAGAGGAAGATTCACTCTATAGTTCCACATGAGGTTTTACAACACCGGATTCCACACTTAGCTCTTGTGGTCTATGTCGTTTAAGACAAGTGTTCCCGAAAGTTAAATGAAGTAATGATATGAACCCTAACTAGGGTGACTTGAGAGGTTGGCTTAGTCTAGGTAGCGGTATGTGACTCTAGGCATTGCACTAGTTGGATTTGAGGGAAGTCCTAGAAGGATGTTCTGATGTTATAGTGATCTTATAAAGTAAATATCATGCTTATGTTGATTTTACATGTTGATGATTCTTTATGATGTTAGTTTTATTAATGTACATGCTATTGATCTATATTGCTAAATATGATGATGACTATTATTGATGCTATGTTATGTTGAGTTGGGCATTACTTGTGACCCTTTGTTTGGTTTACTTGATTGTGTAAGGTTATGGGACTTTTCTTGGTCATTGCATTTGTAGGCTAAATGGTGGGTTATGAGTAAGGGTCTTGCTTATATTATGATGTTATGAACGCTTGTATATGTTGAATTTACTATTACCTATTGATGTTGGTCTTGTTTCGTACATGGGTTTGACTTAGGGATTATGTGATTATTGGCTTATATCGGTTCTTGATTGTGCACAAGGCTTTTCAAAGTACTTTAGCTTGGTTTTGAAAATATGTCCTCTTTGGCATGATTTCAATTGTTTTATGTGCATATACTCATACTTAGTACAAGTGTGTACTAACCCATCTATTATGCTTATTACAAATGTAGGATCGGGTCGTTAAGCTTAGTAGAAGGTCATTTGAAGACTACTTGGATTCTTATCTTCCAAGTTCAGTAGGTCCTCACTTTCCGAGAATGATGCGCTTATCTACCTATTGGATGTTTAGTATTAAAGACACTTTGTTCATTCTCCTTCATTTTGATACAATAGTTGTAAAGCCTATATGTTGCTATAATTGTTGATGTAAGGGCTATGCCATAATTGTTATACTCTTGTCTAAATGGTTTAATATGAGACAGTGTTATGGATTTCTTAGGAGACTATCTTATACTATGTATGTGAAATAAAAGTAGAAGACTACGTAATTTTCTTATACGAAGGGTCTATGTATACGCGATAAATATATATTATGTCTAAGCGAGAGGTCTAAGTAAACCTCAATGTAGGATAAATGAAAAGTTTTAAATTTTATGCATTTTAAGCCTATGAATGTAATGACGTAAGCTAAGAGGCTAGTGTTACGCCTGTTACGTCTAGGGGGTGCACCCCGGACGTTATAAACTTTGTATCAGAGCATGAGGTTAAATACCTTTAGGATTGGCGTCTCATTAAACTACGTCTACGTAGATTATTATTCATAATTGTGAAGCGCCCCACACTTATGATTGAGGAACTCTATGATGATTAGGAATCTCTCATGTTCTTGTAATCCTATGTTGTGCCTCTAGATCTACTTTATATGTTCTTTCACCTAAACCTTGTATGGTGGTTATAGGTATGAATACCCGAAGACCAGCCGCAAGAAGGGCCAAAGAAGGAGTTGCTAATGCGGGAGCACAAGAAAACCAAGTGAAAGAGATAAGGGTTAAGATAAAGAGTAGAGATACCAATAGGGCAATGACATTTGATGGTGGTTCTTCAAAGGGTAGGCTTGACATTCAAGACAATCCTAAGTTCAAGAAGAGGTTCTCCAACCAAGTTCCTTCTAAGTTCCCCAAGGCTCGTGATTATAAGGTGCCTAAACCTAAGTCCCAAGTGTGGTAAGTGTCATATGGAGAATGCTTAGTGGGAACGGGTAATTGCATCGGTTGTGGAAAAAAGGGTCACAGGGTGAGAGTGCCCTAATTTGAAGGGGAAAGACAAGGGGAGTGAACAAGCAAGTGGTTCAAATGATGATGCTCTGAATAATAATCGTTTCTATGCTATCCAGTGGTGAACAAGAGACTTTTCCTGATGTGTTGACCGGTATGTTGAAAGTATTTTCTATTGATGTATATGCTTTTACTTGATCTCAGTGAAATATTTTCATTTGTTACTCCTCTAGTAGCTAAAAAGTTTGATATTTTTTCCAATATCTTGAATGAACCTTTTATGGTGACTACCCTAGTGGGAGAGTCGGTTGTTGCTAAGAGGGTATATAGAAATTGTCCTATAATGTTTCCCAAAAGAGTTACTTATGTTGAACTAGTAGAACTTGATATGGTTGATTTTGATGTTATATTGGGAAAGGATTTGTTTCATTCTTGTTTGCTTGTTTCGCTTCCATAAATTGTAGAACAAGGGTGGTGAAGTTTAACTTTCCATATGAGTCCGATCAGAATGGAAGGGAGGAAGTTCTATTCCTAGAGGTCATATCATTTCTTGTTTGGAAGCTTGTAAGATAATCTCTAAAGGGTTTTTATACAATATAGTAAGAGTCAAAGATATAGACTCCGAGATTCCTCCTATTGCGTCGGTCCCTGTAGTGAGGGAATTTTTGGAGGTCTTTCCTAATGATATTCCCGAAATCCCTCCCGAACAGGAAATTGATTTTGGTATCGACTTGCTAACGGATACAAATCTCATTTCCTCCATATCGGATGGCTCCGGCCGAATTTAAATAGTTGAAGGCTCAATTCAAAGACTTACTAGACAAGGGTTTTATTCGACATAGTATTTATCCATGGGGTGCTCCGGTATTGTTGGTGAAGAACAAGGATGAGTCCCTTAGAATGTGTATCGATTACCGTCAACTCAACAAAGTCTCAATCGAGAACAAATATTCACTCCATCGGATTCATGATTTATTTGATCAAATCCAAGGTGTGAGTTAATTTTCCAAGATTGACTTGAGATCGGGATATCACCAACTTAGCGTGAGAGGTGAAGATATTCCCAAGACTGCATTTCGGACTAGATATGGTCACTATGAGCCTTAGTAATGTCCTTTTGGTCTGACTAATGCTCCGGCGGCATTTATGGAACTAATGAATAGGGTGTGTCGAAGTTACCTAGATTCATTTATCATTGTGTTCATTGACGACAACTTAGTATATTCAAAAAATGAGGGTGAGCATGTAGACCATTTGAGAGTCGTTTTGCAAGTTCTTAAGGAACAACAATTATTTTCCAAGTATAGCAAATGTGAGTTTTGGTTGAGTTCAGTAGCAAATGTGGTCATATCATCTCTACTGAGGGTGTTGAGGTTGATCCAAGGAAGACCGAAGCGGTGAAACATTTGCCTAGACCTTTGGCTCCTACGGATATTAGGAGTTTCTTAGGCCTAGCCGGTTATTATAGAAGGTTTGTCGATGGGTTTGCATCCATTGATTCCCCTTTGACAACCCTGACTCAAAAGAATGTGAAATTTGAGTAGTCGGAGGCATGTGAAAAGAGCTTCCAAATGTTAGAGGATAGGCTTACTTCCGCTCCGGTATTGACTCTATCGGAGGGAACTAAAGGTTTTGTTGTCTATTGTGATGCATCCCAAGTTGGGTTGGGGTGTGTTATTATGCAACATGGTAAAGTTATAGCCTATGTTCATATTATTATGAGACGAGAAATGTTCACATATCACAAGATAGCATCAAGAATACATTGAAACACATTAACAAGTGATCCTTTTACCAAAGGTGATTCTAAGGCTCACTTGAGTGAGTAATGTAGCGACCACCCATACAATCCGTTCACACACACCTAAGATATCCTTTAGACTACCTAAGATAAGGTTATTCCCATTTCATTAATAAACTTTCCCATCTAGAGTTATCCTTAAGACTTATCTAGGTAAGACATGAAGAGACCATTCCTATGCCCCTTCCACACCTTAACTAGGCAATCCTTAAAGCTACTCTAGATAAATATTTATTCATTAACATGCTTTTTAATTTAAGTCATTATCTTCATTGGTTCATGTAAGAGACATTCAAAACTTAAGGACATTCAAATAATGGTCTCGGAGAAGAACTAGGGATTCACACACTAACATCTTCAAAGCCTAATAGTGCAATGTCTAGATTGCGTCCCATACCACTACCTAAACTTTATAGAACTTCTTCAACAATAGTAGGTATCGCATATGATGAGAATATGCAATAACCGACATAGACCATACTATCTATGCATGGAATCCAGAGTCATAAACCTACTCCGATGGAGGGTTGTTCTACCTTCCAATGGTTGAAGTAGGCACATGGTTAAGGAATATCGAGGGTTTCTTTGTTCTATAATATAATATTAGCTAGATAAACTTCCCAAGCATACTCACTAGGTTCTAGCCTTTGTTCTCATAGAGTATTTCAATAAAGGAGCGTATGAAGAGGTTCCATATAAAGTTCACAAACCAATCACATTAAACCTTACCAAAGAGGGTCCACTAAGGCTACCTACATTGGTCAAGAGGATAGCTCAATGACTTTCCTAAGGATGATTTTATGTCGTTCAATCCAACCAACCTTAAGCCAACCATTCACACAAAAAGGATAGTATTACGGCCTTCAACTTCAAGGATATCATAAAGGTTCCACATAAAGAACCTTCTTAACTATGTTCAAGGCCACATATAAATCACACATACAAGACTATGGAGCTTTAGCATACTATGTCAAGAAGTCATATTCACATTTCACATGTATCAAGTAAGTGACACAAGTCTACCAAAACAAGACACACTCATACTCCACTATACTACATATAACATATCATTCAAGAAGCACATAGGGAAAACCAATGTCAACTGTAGGTCACCCTATTCACTACTAATATCATCAATCTAAGTCATCACAAATCTCATATAATGCATCAAGAAACATCATACTTCAACATCAGGTCATACACATGACAAATTCACTATAGCCTACTAAAGACACATATCATTAACTAGCAGAACTCATGCTTTGACTCCACATATACACATAAGTCATCAAGACTTTCACCTTACTCATATATTCAAGTTATAACATGATAAAGACATAATTCATAAAGTAATTACGACGAGGCCACATATTCACAAGTATATCACATAAGCACCGCCACCATAAGTGGACCATACCAAATATTATTACCGAGGAGGTGTTCTGCCCAAGATTTGAGAGGCAGCCTCGCGACGCGAGGCTGAAACGAACCTCACTGCCTCAACTCAAAATTCAATAAAAATGATGGGATATGGCCCCGCGACGCGCAGCTACTTCCCCGAATCATTAAAGTCGTATTTTTGGTAATTTAACTTATTAAAAAGACCCATTTAAGTTGAGGGTCTTTTGGGTAATTCATAGGACGACTATATATTGATTTTAGATCAGTTTTAGAAAACTTTTACACGTCCCAAATCAGATCAAGCGAAATTTCTCTCATCTCTCAAGAAACGCTCTCTTTTCCAAACTCCATTGAAGAACAAGAAGAGCTTAAGGAAGAAGACGAAGACTTCAAGTTCTTCATCCAAATTTCGTGGATTCTTCATCTATAAGGTATGGGTTTTCACTCTTGGGATTCCTTTACCCAAGATGTTATTTCAAGATAAGTTTTCAAGAACTTCAAATACTAGAGTTTTTACTCTACAAAATGAGTTTTCTTCCTAACTCCATATTTATGATTTTTGATGAAAAACAATTGTTTTCTTTGGTTTATTATGCATGCATTGTTGAGTCTTTGACTTGTAAGGATGGATCTTCGTGTGAAGCATGTTATTGTCAATTTGATGGTTTCGAATGGGTTATACCTACTGCTTGATGACACGTAAACGTAGGGATTGGAATTGACTAGAATGAACTCTTAAATGATCTTCTCCCTTATCCTACATTATGCATTGATCTTGTATATGATTTGATGAGTTGTTCTTGATTATGCTATTGAGTATTTCACTAAGTATTGTTATGAATATTGTAAGATGAATAAGGTTATTGGAAGCAAGAGGTAAGTCTTCTAAGTGTGATTACTCTCCAATGTTTATGTTAGTCTATAAATTATGATGCTATGTTATGAAAAGTATGTATGATGTTGCTATGAGAATATGCTGGGATATAAACATGTAAATTGTGAGATCATGATAAAAATACGAAAATGCAAGATTATGATATCCTCTTGTATGCTTTACACAAGGTGATTATGTTATGTTAATCTCACATATGAAGGGTTATGATGACAGGAAATTCTCATGTAATCTTAAAGAGCTCATGATCATGTTTATACAAGGAGTTAATCTCCTATTACCTATGATAAGTTTATGATAAAAGATAACTTAAAGGTTATTCAAAAAAGGGACTTAAGCTAAGCACCGATGAACTAGATATGAGAGGTGTCCCTTCCCTAGTTGGAAGGTAGGTTCACAATGACTGTCATGAGATTGAGGCTGCCATGTAATGTGGAACTATGGGTCTCTAATACATCTCCTAGTTCTTGAACTATGTTGCCACCATAGTATACTAGCTAGTGGATCCACCTAGAAAGCTATGTCATGTTAGGTTCTACATTGGCCGGTAGACCACCTTCTTTTGGTACGGGGTTTTATGACACCAGATTCCATGTTTAGCTCACATGGTCTATGTCGGTTAAGGCGAATGTTCCCTCATGTAAAATGAAAGACAAGTAAATGAACGTTGACTATGGTGACTTGAGGAGCCTACTTAGTAGAGGTAGGGGTATGAGACTCTACCTTGATTCTAAGGGAAGTCCTAGGAGATTGTTCTTATGTAATATGATAACATGAAAGGTATATGTTTATGAAGCATGATTTTACACTTATATGATGTTGGTCATTATGATGAATATGTTATTGGGTTATATTGCTATATGAAGTGATGACTAATTATGTTACAATCTATATGAAGCAAAGCTTTACCTATGGTCTCCTATCTTATCTACTTGTTTGTGTGGGGTTATGGGGCTTCACATGACCATTGCACTTGTAGGTTGGGGATGTGATCATTGGTAAGTGTTTTGTATGTTATGTTACATGATCTATTGAATATGAAAAGTTAACATGACTATGATAACATGTGTTTAATTATGATCATGTTTTATGTTGATGGAATCGTTGATTTGTATATGTTCTATGGTATGTGCATTAAAGACGTTTACATGACTTAGCAGGTTTTCTAAAGATATGATAAATAATCCTTTTTTATACATGTCCTTAAATGTTATGTGCATATACCCATACTTAGTACATATGGCGTACTAACCCCATTACTTTATATTACTACAACTGTAGGTTCCGGCCATTGAAGTTTAAGAAGGTCGATTTGAAGAAGCTTGGAACTCTTTCTCCAAGTCTTGGTAGGTCCTCATGTTCGGGGATGCTATCATTTATATTCTAGCTTATGCAGATTTTAGTAGTTTTAGGAATATCCTATTTCCATCATGTTTCTTTGGAATCTTTTGTATTAAGGCCTATATGGCATATTGACTATGTATTGACTAAGTCCAGATTTGAACTATTTAGATGGTTTTATATATGTGAGACAATTTCTTAGAATATCGTATGGTTTATGAATGATAAGTATGAAGCCTAAGTATACTTCAAGTAGACTGTAAATGTTTTAATTTTCCGTAATTTTTACTGATCACATGTTATGACGAACGCTAAGGGCTTGTTTGAGTCCTCTGAGAGGACGACGACGACGGCCTCATCTGGGGATGCGCTCCGGGTGTGACAAAGGTAGTTCCTCCATAAATGAAGAATGAGAATGTGGTTTGAAGTGTGGAAATTATTTCCCAAAGTTGTCTGTGTTGCCTAGAAAAATGCTTGTCATTGTTTAGTTGGTGTTCCTTTTAATTTTGGTGCATTGAATATGAATGTTTGAGCCTTTATCTAGTGTTTTATATGCTTTTAGTAAGTCCTTGATGTTCTTAAAAGTGTTTAGTGTCATTCGAGGACGAATATCGTTCCAAGTGGTGGAGAATGTAACACCCTAAAATGATCTAAGGTGAACTAGAGCTTCGTAAATGCTTCATGATTTAATTTTGTGTTAAAATGATTAATAATGATGTACTTAGACAGTTCATGAAGTTTTTTTATGTTTGGAGGTCAAACGTCCAAGAACGTCCATGACGTTCGGAAGGTATGCCTTAGAAAGGGCTTGTGTGTCCACATGTGTTATAGCAAGTTTTACGTGTTCGTTTTAGTTGAAATTGATGTGGGATGCTAAGACCTATATGACCATGTTTAGGGGTTCAACGTACGGTTACGACTTCACCTAGGACCCACAAGGATCCCTACAATAGGACCCCAACGTTTAGGCAGAAGAATGCCAAGTTCAATGTCCCATTGACATCCTTCATCAACAAACCGTAGTCCTGTTGACGGGACGTCATTTGGGGGCATAGATCCAACCTTAGTGGTGGGAGCTTAACCCCCATGGACCAGTCTCTAAAACCATCGACGCCCCAGAAGAACAGGTCGTCGATCAGACGATGCCTAGTAGCTAGGGGTCATCGATTGGCACCTGTGAATGCTGTCAAAAATCTGCCAAGCTTGGGGTGTTTTTGTAAATTCACACCAGGTATTTTATGAACATAGGATGATGTTTTTAAGGTTTTTAAAGTATAATAAATTTATTTTAAGTCCTAGACCTACACAAGACTCCTCATTTCAAATATTCAATAGCTATCTCTAAAGAAAGACTCTCACAAAACTCCATAGAAGCTAGAACTCAAGGAAGAGCTAGGAGGGCTGGTTGTGGACGTTTCTTCATCAAAATTTCGTGGGTTTCCTTCACATTGAGGTATGGTAGTCATCCTTGAACTCTCTTCCATTCAAGGAGTCATTTCTAAAAGATTTCAAAAAGGGGTTTCAAACTCTATCTTCTTGTATCTTTGACTCTAAGCATGGGTCTTCATATAAAAATATTTTAATGATTCAAATGTATTGTTTGTAGTGTTTGTTGGTGATTTTAACATCTAAAACTTAATGAACCCATGCTTATGCATCTTTCAAACATTTAGCTTAAGAAATGGGTTAAATGAACATGATTGTGTAGTGTTTGAACTTTGGTTTCTTCATGATGATATTATGGTTTAGCTACTCCCCTGAGGAGTATATTATGATGAAATATTGAGTAATTTATTATAGGTGGTGAAATCTTGGATAAATGGTATGTTGATTATATTGTTTAGCTCTTATTGTGAATTGTTCTTGAGTGGTATGATCCACCTTTAGTGGAGTTGCTTACTTGAAGTTCTTGATTTTTTTTATTTTTTTTTTATGGGTATTGTGAGTATGGCCTTGAAGGCTTGATATATGAAGTAAAGTGGAAATGATGATGTTCTTGTTGATATGTCTTCTGAAACTTGAATTGTATGTCTTGTTTAGGTTATGTCTAAATAAAGTATGTGTACATGTTGATCATGCTAGTGTCTGAAGTATGATGAAGGAAAGTGTAAGCATATCTAGAATTCAAAGTTAATGAAATGGTGATTATGTTAATGGTGTGTCCACACACACACTCACTTGAATGAATGAATGAAGTTTAGCAAATGTGAATAAGGGGAGTTTTGGTGTAAACACTCTTCATGAGTTGAGATGAAGTGTTTAGTAGTAACCTCACTATTTCCTAAGAGTTTTCTAAGATAGTTCATAGCATGGATACCCTTCGTGAGTTGAGATGTGGTGTCCACTAGTTATCTATAACCTATAGTATATAATGTTGAGACTCCGTGGGGGAGTTATCCCTAGCACCGAGAGGATATGAAGAAGGGGTGGTTATACTTCGTGAGTTGAGATTTTGTATTCCAATGTACCTCTTGAGACGAGTACTCCTCGTTAGTAGATAATGAGTTACTTAGTAGCAATCTTCGTATCCCTTAACTATGCGCCCGCATAGGTGTAGCTATTGGAAAAGCCATGGAAAAGCTAAAGGAATGACCCTACTCTAGGCAAGTGGGGATCCCTCATCCGATAAGGGCTAATATCGTGATTCCATGTCTTGCTCTCATGGCCTATGTCGGTTAAGCTAGCCCCCACAAAAGAATGAATAAACTAAGTCTCCTAAAAGAGTGTACTACTTAGGGTAGGTGGTATGTGTAATACCTCAAAAATGACTTAGCTTAATCTAGAGAATAACATTGTTTTCATGAGGGTCTAAGGTCCTAAAATGGTTTATAATGTTTTATTGAGGTAGTGTCTAAGAATTTTGGTGCATTGGAAGTCAAACGTCAAGGGACGACCAAGACGTTCGACGACTAGTTTCCTATGTGTCTCATATGTGGTGTTATGTGCCTAAATGTTTGTTTCATGAGCTTAAGAGGTCCTTATATGCCTTATTATAGAGTACATAGGCAGTGTGTTGAGTTTAATGAAGTTTGGAGGTCAAACGTCAAAGAACGTCCATGACGTTCGAAAGATTTTCCTTGAAACGACCTTGTGTGTCTTAGCATGTTTCGTCAAGTTTTACATGTTCGTTTTGGATGGAATTGATGGGAGTCTTTGGTAAAGACTTAGCCTAGGGATATCAAGCTCCCAATGGCTAATCTCAGTCCCAAACGACGGCCAGACAGGACGGTCCGTCTATGGCCAAGTCATTTATTGAACTGTTCCTGCGCAACTTTACTGTAAGTTGCATGGGTGAGTTGGTAAATTCACCCAACGTCCAAATAAGAGTTTGGGAGGTTACTTAGGGGTAATTTAGGTATTTTAAGTGGATATATAAGTCCTAAATACCTAGATGAAGTCATTCTTCCAAATCAAAACCCCAAAATCTCTAAGAAATTCTCTAGAACTCCATTGGATAAAAAACTCAAGGAGATTATTCATCAAATTGGTGGATTAACATCATTGAGGTATGATTTTTTATCCTTGAAACTCTATTAATAAATGACCCCAAAATTCAAAGAGATTTCTAAGTTTTCTAAAGATGAACTTGTCCAATTTTACGATCTATCCATAGGTTCGTGCATTAAGGGTTTTAAATCATTGTATATTGATTGATTTTTTGTTAATTATATGATTTTAACTCAATTAACCTATGAACCCATGTAATTGATGAACCCTAGTTTTTGACTACTCTGTGGTTTACTGGATATTGACTTAATGATATTGACTTAATGATTATGAATTCTAGTATAGTTTTCTATGGGCTATTGAATAATGTAAGAATTGTATTAAATTAATGTATAGGCTGTCTTAGATTTACAAATCTATATTGAATTGACCTAGATTCATTGAGTATTATGTTTTTTGTATTGAATTGATGATCATGACCATGGGTAAGGGCTTTTTGGTATTGAATTGGATGATTTAGCTATGGATTGAAGTGGTGAGAATGGATTGGTGGTACGTTGACCTAATTCTATTTATTTTATGTAATGTAGCTCTTGAATTATGTTGTGATTGGTATGGTCCACTCATGGTGGCGGTGCTATGTGAATGATGTGGCCTTGTCGGCGTTACTTTATGTATTATGATGATCATGGCCTTATCGGCTCTAATTGAAGTATTATGATGATTTGTGTAGTTGATTATGTGAAGTATGATCATACCTACCTACATGTTAAGTAATGTGAAAGTAGGTGTTCTTCTATTGATATTAGGTGATCATGTTAGACTATGTACTTATGTGTCTAGTCTTAGAGTTAATGCATGATTATTCCTACTTGACTATATGAGTCTATGATGGTTATATTGATGATGTATAGTAGTGCATAGGATGATTTATAGGTTATAATGGTTATTCCCATGTGCTTATAGACTGATATGCTTTATGTGAGAAAGTGAAGTATTGGTGTGTCTTGTATGGTAGACTTGTGTCCCTTACTTGATACATATATGAATGTGAATATGAGATGTCTTGACTTAGGATGTTAAAGCCTCTTAGTCTTGTATGTATGAATTACATGAGACCTTGAATGATGCTAAGAGGGTCCTTTATGTGAAACCTTAAACCTAGTGGTAAGGTTATGAACCTTGAAGTCGAAAGTCGTAATGGTATCCTTCTTGTAATGAATGATGTACTTAAGGTTGGTTGGATGGAACGACATCATATCATCCTTATGAAATTCATTAAGCTATCTTCGTCGCCATTGTAAGGCAACCTAGGGGACCTCTTTGGTAGGGTGAATGCGATTGGGTTATGAACTAGATATGAACCCCTTCGTATGATCCTTAATGTGAATTAATCTATGAGAAGAAACGCTAGCATCGAGTGAGTATGGTAAGCGAAGTAGATATAGTTAAAGGATGAGGCTAGAGTGCAAATTAAACCCTTCATATTCCTTAACCATGTGCCTATATGGTATGTGTCCAAGTTCTACCATTGGCAAGTAGAACACCCTCCATCGGAGTAGGTTACCACTACGGATTCCATGCTTTGCTACCATGGTCTATGTTAGTTATTACCTATTCTCATCATATGGTATAACTACTAGTATTTGAGAAGTTCTATGAAGTTTAGGTAGTGGTATGAGACACTATCTAGACATTGCACAAAAGGCTTTGAAGATGTTAGTGAGAGTCCCTAGGTCTTCTCCAAGATCATAACTTGAATGTCCATATGTTATGAATGTCTCTTAAATGAACTAATGAATGTAATGACTTAAGTTAAGAAAGCATGTTAAATGAATAAGTACTTATCTAGAGTAGTTAAGGGTTTTCTAGTTAAGGTGTGAAGGGCGCATAGGAATGGTCACTTCATATCTTATCTAGATAATTCCTAAGAATGACTCTAGTTAGGAAAGTTGGTTGATTAAGTATATATGATCCAAACTTAGGTAGTCTCAAGGATGAATTAGGTAATCTTGAAGAGTTCAAGATTGGACGTCCTCTTCTTGATTTACTTGAGTAAGTCTTTTGATAACCTTTGGAAAGGAGAATGTCAAATTACATGTATGTTATTGTGCTAAGAGAGAATGATCTTATCCTAGGTAGTCTAAAGGATCCCTTAAGTGTGTGTGAAGGTATTGTATGGGCGTTCGCTTCACAACTCACTCAAGTGAACCTTAGAATTACCTTTGGTAGGAGAATCTCATGTTTATGTGTTTGGTGTATTGTAAGTGTGTATATCTCATTATAGGTGGTCTTAAGGATCATTCAGGTGTGCCTACAGAGGGTGTATGAGCGGTCTCTCTTTGTCTTACTTAAGTGAGTCTTAGGATAGCTTTTAGTGAGAGGATTGCATGCTAGAAAGTGTTCATGTGAAGTTAAAGGACTTCACTGTAACAGTGATGGAATTCACTGGAACAGTGAATTAGCTCACTGTAGAGTGTTCCTTAAAAAATATGATAATTTGTTTAAGTGACTTCTTATGTGTTTCTAAGGTGTTAAATATTTTTCTTGTGATTATATTATGATATGTAAATCAAAAAGAGCATATTTCCATTAAATGTCTGTTTTCATGATTTTTATGCATTAAACCATACTTAGTACATGTGTGTGTACTAATTCCATGCTTTTATCTATCTCTAAAGTGATTCGTAGGTGAAGGTTCTTTTGGGGGCTAAGCTTGGATTATAGGATCGTTCAAGAAAGTTGAAGTATGTCCTCATTTGACTCGAGGGCATAGATGTCTTTTATTTCTCTTATTGAAGTATTATAATAGACTTAGTAGTACTATATTTCTATTGTATGGACCGTGTCCCAAGTACTCTTGTGTCGAAGATTTGATGAAATGAGACTTAGTATTTCCTATGGATGTTATATGAAAGAAGTTTTGAAAGACTATTCACATGTTGTGAAAAGTTTTAATTCCGCACTATTTTTCATTATGTATATGCGATGAACGATATGAAAGAGATTGTACAAGACTTCCGAGAGGTCAAGTACGCCGTGCCATGAGTCGAGATTGGCCCTAGCTTCTAGGGTGTGGTCTCGGGTCATGACAGTATGGAACGCTATTTATCCATTGCACAAGTATACATTCCGAAAGGGGAGTCTTGGTGTGTTTTATATGAAGTGTATGAATGAGTTATCATGTGTTGTAAATGAAGTTAGATGACTTAAGGTTTAATGTTAAAAAAACATGTTAAAGTTAGGTCTTAAATGATGAAGCTATGAATAATGAATGTAGTGTGCTTGATCCAAGGGAATACTCAAGGAGCACTAAGTGGGAGTAGTAGTATGGGATACTACTCTCACATTGAATTTAGTGTAACTTACAAGTCCCATTGGATTAGGGCACTTATATGAAGTCCTTAATGTATGAATGTTCTTCTAATGTCTAGTTTAGAGTGTGGACTTTTTTCCCGTGCAAGGTATGCCTATGGTCAGTTGTCTTAAGGATCACTTAGGTGTGTATTGAAGGGGGTGTATGGGCGGTTCCTTCATGTCTTACCTTAGTGAGTCTTAGGATAACTTGGTTAGGGAAACCTCAAAAGAAATGAGTTCACAGTGTTGTTGGGAAGAATGAGTTCACTGTAACATTTTCATGGGTTCACTGTAGTGTGAAATTTAAATGTTAAAAATTAAGTAAGTGTTATTATATGCTAAATGATGATCCTTATACTATTTTAATACTATATTCATGAAGGTTTTACTTATTTGGCATGAAAGTTCTATTTATACTAAAATGTCCCTTTTCGCATGTTTTTGCATATACCATACTTAGTACACTCTTTGTACTAACCCCATATTTTCTATATTCTATAAGTATAGGTTGGAGGCCAGAAGAAGTATAGAAGGTAAAGTTTTTCAATAGATTCTCTCAAGACTCGGTATGTCCTCATATATTCGAGGACATAGTCTATGTTTCTTAGTTTCTATTATTAAGATTATGTATTTTCATTCGATGTAAAGGGTCGTGTCCCTAAGATATTTAAGTTGTTTCTTTAAGATGGCTTGTAAAGACGAGATAACTCTTTAGTATTTATGAAATATATTTTATTATTATTATAAATATCGTGAAAAGTTTTAATTCGGCAAGACCTCTGAAAGGTCAAGTACACCTTGTTCCGACCTAAGGGTGCTCCCTTCTTCTAGAAGGTAATTTTGGGTCAGTAAAGTTACTTTATGTATTATTATGGTCATGGCCTCGTCGGCATTACTTGATGTATAATGATGGTTTGTGTAGTTGATTATTTTGAAGTATTATCATATCTATCTAATTGTGAGTAAGGTGAAAGTATGTATTCTTCTATAGACATTAGGTGATCATGTTAGACTAGGACTGTGTCCTTATGTGTGTAGTCTTAGGATCGATGTATGCTTCTTCCTACGTGGTTATATAAGCCTTATGAAGGTTATATTGATGATGTTATAGTAGTGAATAGGGTGATCCATAGATGCTGTTGGTTATGCCTATGTGCTTCTAGAATGATATGATATATGTGAAGTATGTGTGTGTCTTGTTTTGGTAGAATTGTGTCCCTTACTTGATACATGTATAATGTGAATATGACTTCATGACTCAGTATGCTAAAGCATCTTAGTCTTGTATGTGTGATTGACATATGACCTTGAACATTGCTAAGAAGGTCCTTTATGTGGAGCCTCATCCTAGATGTTAGGTTATGATATACTTGAAGTTGAAAGCCATAATGGTATCCTTCTTGTATGAATGGTGGACTTAAGGTTGGTTGGATGGAACGACATGAAATCATCATTAGAAAAGTCATTAAGCTATCCTCTTAGCCATTGTAGATAGCCTTCATGGACCCTCTTTGGTAAGGTGAAATGTGATTGGGTTATGAACTAGATATCGAGCCTCTTCATGTGATCATTTATGTGAATTACTCTATGAGAACAAAGGCTATCACCGAGTGAGTATGGTCTGGGAAGTTGCTCTATATAAGATGACATTATAGAACAAAGAAAACCTTCATATTCCTTAACCATGTGACTACTGGGATGTGTCCTAGTTCTACCATTGACCCGTAGTACAAACCTCCATCAGAGTAGGTTCAGGACTCCGGATTCCATGCATAACTAGTATGGTCTATGTCAGTTATTTCTTATTCTCATTATATGAGATACCTACTAGTATTGGAGAAGTTCTATGAAGTTTAGGTGATGGTATGGGATGCTATCTAGACATTACACGATTAGTCTTTGAAGATGTTAGTGAGTGTGTCTTAGATATTCTCCAAGACCATTACTTGAATGTCTTTATATGTTGAATGGTTCTTAAGTGAACTGATGAAGATAATGACTTAAGTTAAAAAGCATGTAAATGAATAAGTACTTATCTAGAGTAGTTTAAGGGTTGCCTAGTTAAGGTGTTAAGGGAGCATAAAGGATGGTCTCTTGATGTCTTACCTAGGGAAGTCTTAATAATGACTCTAGATAGGAAAGTTGGTTGCTAAATTAGACATAATCTAAACTTAGGTAGTCTTAAGGATTATTTAGATAAATCTTGGAGAGAGTATATGAGCATTCTCTTCTTGAATTACTTAAATAAGTATTTTTATAACCTTTGTGAGGAGAATGTCATATTATATATATGTTATGTTGTGTTATGAGAATGATCTTATCGTAGATACTCTAAAGGATCTCTTAGGTGTGTGTGAAGGGATTTTATGGACGATCGCTTCATCAATCATTCAAGTGAGCCTGAGAATCATTTTAGGTAGGAGGATCTCATAGATATGTGTTGTGGATGTATTTTAATACTATATTGTGATATGTGAATTTAAGATGAACTTAAAGTGAAGTCACTGTAGGCTCACTGTAATGTTACTGTAACCTCCATTTAATGTGACTACAATTTGTAATGCCTTCTAAATGTGATGTTTGGTGTTTAAATGTGATTCTTATACTTATACTATGAAGTTTTAATCAAAAAGAGCATATTTTTCATAAATGTCTGTTTCTCATGATTTTATGCATTAAGTCATACTTAGTAAATGTGTTTGTACAAATTCCATACTTTTGTTTATCTCTAAAGGTGTGGTTAGTAGGTCAGAGGTATCTTGGATCAAGCTTGGAATCTGGTTATCGTTCAAGCAAAGTTGAAGTATGTCCTCACTTGACTCGAGGGTATAATCATCTTTAGACTTCTTTATTTCAAAGTATTGTCATAAATATTAGATTGTGATATTTTGATTGTATGGGCCGTGTCCCAAGTATTTCATAAAGTCTAAGGATGGCGTATAACGAGACTTAGAGTTTTCTATTGTTTTTATAGGAAAGATATTTTAAGATATTTTTGTGTGAAAAGTTTTAATTCCGTAATACTTTTCATACATGTTTGCAATGAATGATGTCTAAGGGATTGTACAATACCTCTGAGAGTTCAAGTACGCCGCGTTGTGCTCTGAGAGTGTCATATCATCTATGGTGTGCTCTCGGGGTGTGACATAACATATATGTACACACACATGTAATGTATGAATGAAGCATATTATGATATTCTAGTAAAGTAGGGTCTCTTGAAAGGTGTAAAACCCTAATATGCTAGACCAAGATTTTCATGTCAATACATCATTTCTTAATTACTATAATGTGTTTATTCTCATTTTGGGAACTAGAAATTTTGTGATAATTAAAAATGTGATTAACATAAATTGTTATTATAATTTAAGGTATTGTATGGGGGTATTCATGTAAATTGACTAATTAGAATTTCATATGAATTGGAAGTTATGGAATCAGGTATATACATATAGTTATATACGTATGTTTTATGGGCAACCTACTTTTATTTGGGCAGCACCTATGAAGGACATGTGTACATGTGAGGAGGATTACATTTCTAGCTATATATTTTTATACTCCCTTTTGTTTGAATTTGTTTTCCCTTAAGTATAAGAACGTTATAACATTATCTAAACAGTGGTTCTTCAACATCAAAAGAAAACTAGGTCCTTTTGGCTTGAATCCAACACACAGTTCATCTTGGTAAGTGATAAAGAATTTTTTTTCATAATGGGTAGTTTTTGGTAGTTCTACAACCTTTATGCTTATGTAAAACTCTAATTTTTCCGTTATGGATTCGAAATATGGAACGCAACGTAAGACAAGTTCTTTCCAGCTTCTGGAATTAGAAATCTTGTCTGCTCAACTGTTAGTATTTTGATTATATCTTTTTGTACAAAACGTATTTTGAGGTGATTCATGAATATTTGCAAGATTAATAGATGTACCTACATCTTTTATGAAGGATATAAAGTCCAGTTTTGCCATTTTCTGTTTCAAAACTAAGTTGCGACATGAAGTACTTTTGTTGGACAAAATCACTGTTTTGACAGCTTAGTAGTATTTGTACAGACTAGGCTTACTTGGGATGATTATCCAGTTTTACTTTGACATTATTGAGATACTAGGAATTAGATAAGTTATTTAATTGTATTTTTAAGGTTGTATATACTCGGAAAAAAGTTGAGGACCTTCATTCATTGGTTGGTCTTCGGTTTGAACTCTTGAAGTCGTGTTGGACTGTTTATTTGCTAAATCGTTGAGGTTTGTGTATAAACTTGTACTAGTACTATTTTTACCTGCTGGTATATCTGAAAGTTTATATTGGTACGTTGTTTAACTTTTGTCAATTTGCATTGTTGTGTTGTTGTCATTTAAGACGTTAAAGACTCTTGTGTAACTCGCCAACTTGTACAAATTTTTTGATAACTTGGCATTCTTGTAGGGACATTGTCCTTCTTGTATCTATGACTTTGTCACTATTGGCATGCCTCTTGATTCGGATTATTTTCCATCTTGACTCTGAATTTTTAGTTCGTTTTAAGTATGGGAGTTGTCCAGTTTGAGTAGAACATAGAAATCCATTTATAATATGGTTCTTGGTTCTCTTGATTATTAGTGTTTGACCCTTGTTGATACAGGGCGTCGAACCTTCTAGATTCTGCTCGTGCTTGGTGTGACGACATGTTGTATATATTGGGCGAGTCTTGTTATTGAACCTGTTGGAAAATTATGCTATGAACGTTATTGACATTTGGAGCTTTAATTATCCAACTTGATACTCTTTATATATTTTTTACTTGATTTACTGATTATATTTCAATTATGCTCCCCTTGACTTGAGAATGATGACTTGGTGAATCTAAGGGTGCCAGATCTACTGTTTTTACACCACTAAGCTTAATGCTTAGCGATAGTTGTTTCTATCGTAGTAATGTTCGAGAGGACGCTTAAAGATCGTCACTGAAGATGGAGATTTTTAAAGCCTTAAAGGAAGATCACACTTGCATATAGCCATATATATATATATATATATATATATATATATATATATATATATATAATTTGTATAAACCTTGGGACTTGTGCACAATTTATATGTTGCATAATTAGACGGTATTTTGAGGGCTGATTTGGTCATGTCACCATGCGTTGTAATATAAGTATAACTATACGTTTTTATATTTTTGGAGTGTGTTAACCGAAGTCTTGTAATAAAATAATGTACTATATGTTTTGTAAGTTGTGTGTCACGACCGAAATCTAGACCCCAGACGAGACCAGCGTCGTTGACTTCTCAGAGGTCGCAGACAAGCATACATACGTCATTCTTACTTCGTTTAGGTTAATTTTAGCGGAAAAATTTGAAACTTTTTGTTTTTTAACATACTTATTAAACATTCTCATTAATACATAATTGTTCACCATCAACCATCTAATATCAAGATTATCAAATGAAAGAAATAGTCTAACATAGTAATAAAGATGTACTTGCCAAAATGGCACCAATACAATGTCTGAATAAAACAGGAAAGAAACATTAGTGGAACATGCTCCACTAGCTCAACTCTAAAACTAAGCTAGAATATAAATGGCAGCATCCTCGAAAGCATGAGGGCCTACCAAGTCTTGATGAATGCTCGTCGTACGGATAGCTTCAGCGTCAACCTGTAGCTCTAGCGTCCACCTGTGCCTGCACCTAAAATTGTAGAGTTGTATAGGGTTAGTACACACTTGTACTAAGTATGGGTATATGCAAACACACACCAAGGACATGCATGAGAAAGGGTAGCTCTTCCCTAACAACATGATTATGAAAAGTCAAGTCAGTGGACTTGCCAAATTGAGATTAGGAAAGTTAGTGAACCTTCCAAATTTGGATTAGGAAAGTCAGGGAGCTTTCCAAATTTGGATTAGGAAAGTCAATGAGCTTTCCAAATTTGGATTAGGAAAGTCATGCCATGATAGTAACATGCATCATCATAATCATCATATTGCACACAGTACATAACATCTTACACATAGCACATATCATATTGCATATAGCACATAACATATTTTATAACATTCATTGATATGACATGAGACCTTAGAATCATTGACTTAACATTAAGACTTTCCAAAATGAGAGCTCAACATATGGGACCTCAACTAGGGAGTCTTCATTAGCAAACACAGAGTCTGCTTCATTCATTCATACATACTTCATTTCATTTCGTTCATAGGCCTGTGTAAACACCAACTATACCTAGGGTGTAGTTTAAGACTTTCATCGGGTTTGGTGTGCAATGATCAAGAATAACCTAGTGTCATTACCTGAGTGTAGGTCACCTCTTGATTTTCCTATCCTAACACCTTTGGTATCATTCATTTTATTATGTGCTTCATTTGAGGCTGGCCTCATTCATTCATTGGGAACTTCAATTTTAACCGACAAATATCATGTGAGTATCATGAAATCCAGTGTCTCCCCCACACCGAAAAGAGGTGGAATCACCGGCTAAGGTGACCTAAAAACATGCTAGCGTACATGGGAATTTAACCCCGCCAGATCCCTATATTGGAAGTATAGGTTCTAAGACCAGGAGATATAAGGAGACCCATACCCGGCAAGATAGACAGTCTCACCTCATGAGAGTTACGTGAACCTCCGCCCTTCTCGAAAGAAGGCATCACCGCTCATAGCTAGTCTATCGGTGCTCAGTATAAAGTTCCATTACATTCAACTCATACGTCGTGGAAGCTGGCTTCCAGTATGAGGACATCATAGCTCAATAGATGATTTCTCATCTCATCATTAGTATTAAGTGTGTTAATCTCAACACTTTCATTAGAGTGTTCATAAAGACTGGTCTCTTCATTAACTTTACACTCTCATAGGTGAGTACGTTTTGGTAACATTTACTTAGGCTCATTTGAGATTGTTCTCATCTTTTACATTAGCCTCATATCATGTTGTCACCACATTCACTAATATTAGCACATTTACTCTTCATAATTACTCACCCCATATTACGTGAATGTTCATTTCATCATATGCCAATATATTTGGCCATTTGTGTGTTTCACACTCTTACTTAACCCTTCTAGTCAAATTTGGCTTTTCTTCTTAGTCAAGTGTCAATTGGCACAATGAAGAAAAGCCCTCCACAAACCTGCGGTAGTAACCGCCAATCCCAAAAGCTACGGATGTCAGTTGGAGTAAGAGGCTTTGGCCAGTTCTTCACAGCCAGTCTTCCTGGGATCCACCCACGCCCTGATCGGACACAAATGACCCAGGAAGGTCACTTCTAAGCCAAAATTCACACTTGCTGAATTGGCATACACTGATGTTGTCTAAGTACGCAAGGTTAGTCTCATGTTGTTCATGCTCTTCCTTGGTCCTGAGTAGATGAGAATGTCATCAATGAATACTATGACGAAGGAGTCAAGGTATTCACGGAAACTCGGTTCATGAGGTCCATAAATGCAGCAGGTGCATTCGTAAGACAAATGACATGACTAAGAACTCATAGTGACCATAACGGGTACGAAGGCTGTCTTTGGGATATCTCCATCCTAACCTAAGCTGATGATACCCTGAACGAAGATACAATCTTAGGAAGAAACTAGACCTTGGAGCTGATCAAACAAATCATCTATTCTGGAAGTGGATACTTATTCTTTATAGGACTTTGTTGAGCTGCCGATAATCGATACCCATTCTAAGGGTTCCATCTTTCTTTTTCAACAACAACACTGGAGCCCCAAGGGGATATGCTCGGCTGAATGAAACCCTTTTCAGTGAGATCTTTTAACTAGCAGCTTCAACTCTTTGAGTTCAGCTGAGCCTTTCTGTAAGAGAGGAATTGAAATTGGTTTAGTATCGGGTGTTCTAAGTCGATACCAAAATCAATCTTCGAGGGGGAGGGACTCCAGAAATTATCAGGAAATACATCTAGAACTCATTCACTACAAGCACTGAAGTTTATGGAAGGAATGTCATGATCTAAATCATTAACACTCACAAGATGACACAACAACCCCTTGGACATCATTTTATTGGCCTATAAGGTTAGAAATCAAGAGGTTGGACAACTCGAGTTGTACCCTCTCCAGACTAGCTCCCTTCAATAGGGAAACAATCTCACCACTCTACTATGACAATCTAAGCAAGCATAACAACTGTGAAGCCAGTCCATGAAAGAATAACTCAAATCATGCATGGGTAACTACACACAGTCTGCAGCATCAAGTCCTTACCACTTATCACTATTGGGCCAATCCTTGTATACTCTATCAGTTCTTACATTTCTCCTAAAGGTGTACTAACCACTATAGATCATGAGAACTTCAGGCAATATCTCAAAAGTTGAGCAAGAAAGGAGTTACAAAGGAAAGCGTAGACCCTGGATCAAGTAAAGCAAATACAAAAGTTGAGAATACTTGCAGCATACCTGTGACCACATCAGCGGACTTCTCCTGCTCCTCCCTGCCCTTCAGGGATAAAACCTGTTCCCTTTGAAGGCTCGGCTGCTGCTACACCCTGTGGATTAGGCCTAGGTTGAGCATTACTCCTGCCTGACCTCTGTTCTGTGGGCGTCTTTAACCATGTGCCACTCTTACCGCAACCGAAGCAGGCATTAGTGCTCTTATTGCACCTCCACTGTGCGCACGGCCACACTTAGCACAATTCTTTTTAGGACGCTGCCATCTCACCTCCATTGCCCCTCTTGGGCTCAGGTCTGCCTTCTCTAGGTGCTGTCTCAGACATTCCAAACTCTGTTGCCCCTTCTTGAACCTGGCTACTCACGGACGCCAAATTGTTTTTGTGGCCTCCATGGCTGGGACCTGCCTGATCTTGAGCTTAGGCCTCCTAGCATCACGAATGCCCTCTTTTTGCGGCTGTCCTCTACCTGCTGGACATGCACCATCACCCTGGAGAGGTCATATTATCATGGAGCATCGCAAGACCGACACTACTCACTCTAGATCTCCATTGATTCCTGTGAGGAACATGCTCATCTCATCCCTGCTGTTAGACACAAGGGAAGTAGCATACCTGGATAATTTAACAAACTTCAGTACTCATCTCATCCTTGCTGTTAGATACTAAGGAAGTAGCATACCTGGTAGTTTAACAATTTCAGGGAATACTCCCGACTGTCTAGATCCCTGCTTAAGGTTGATAAACTCCTCAACCCTTGGCTTCCTCTTTCTCTGGGAGAATCTCTCCAGAAAGGTTGTCTAAACAGCTCCCAAGTGACTGGAACTCCGCTCAACGCCGGCTTACTGCCACATCTTGCACCAAGTATGTGCAACATCCTTGAGATGATAGGAAGCCAGCTCAGCCTTCTCAGTATCTGTGGCCCATAGCACACCAAATCTTATGCACCTCGTCCAAACTCTGGGATCTCCTGACGTTCTGACTTGTGAATAAGGAGGATTCATCCTCGTAAAGTCCTCAGCCTGTCAGCATGCTACAAACCGGTGGGTTCTCCTCTGACATCCTGCCGGTTGACCTGGGCAGTCATAGCTTGGGCCCTTGCATAGTATGGCTTGTGCCATCTGGGCAGAGAATGTCCTCACCTCAGCATCAGTCAACCCAGCTGGGTTAAATGGCAATATCCACTCCTTCAGTTGTAGCCTGGGGTGGAACCTAATTGTTCCCAGCAGCTGCTCCTCCTCTCCTATGACAAACATTCCTCCTAGTTTCATTCTCTGAAAACAATAAGAATTGATGTTAGACACGTTCATAACACCAAGAAATCAGACATTAGAAAAAGCACATAAGATCAGAAGAAGGGAATTTTTCCTACGTATTATGCAGTCTTTAATCCAGGATAGTGGTGCACTTACTACCATGACTTAGAAACTACTCAATGTGGTTGATGTGACTCATTATTCTCGGAATTTAACTCTAGTGCTCTGATACCAACCTTTGTCAGGACCGGAATCTGACACCTACACTATCCGGCTATTTTATTAAATTAATTAATTAATTAATTAATTTCTTAGGGTAATTGCGATATTACCCTTGCCTGGAAAAGACCATTTTACCCCGGACCCTCAAAACTTAAGATTTCCTCTTTTTAAGTCCGGTAAAGACTCCTTCGATTAAATCTTCATTTTTGAGAGACCTACATGGTTGGTTCCAACCTTTCCAAGCTCAACTAACTTCCCAAGTTATTTGACTTGGCCGTAGTAAGGTTCTGAGGTCTGGTTTTACGCGTATCAATCCGTTGAACCTTGGTCTAATCGCAAGCATTCTGACACCTTAAGCATTTATCTTATTCATTTTTAGGGTTGTTACATTTCCCCCCTTAGAACATTCGTCCCAATGATATACCACTAATATCGTAATGCCAGTCAGATCATAACATAATCACTATGCATAGTCAAGCAATAGCAACAAAATACGGAGAGATAAGGAAACATAGACTTAAGTGTAGGAATGTCTAACCTCAGAACTTAAAAGATGAGGGTAGCAGAATCTCATGTCGCCTCAGCCTCCCACGTAGCACCTCAACAAGATGATTTCTCACAATACCTTCACTGTGGCAATCTCTTGTTCCTCAGCCGCTTGACCTGTCTGTCTAAGATCCAAGAGGTACCTCCTCATAAGACAAGTCTTCATTAACCCCCAAACCTTCAACAGGTAGAATCGATGCTGGATCACCTAGGCATTTCTTCAACATAGAGACATGAAAGACTGGATGAACAGAAGATAGATCCGCAGTCAATAATGCTACTCATAGGCCACCTCACCCACCGTAGGATCTCATATGGCCCAACATACCTCGGACTCAGCTTCCCTTTTCTACCAAATCTCATCAACCCTTCATAGGTGATATCTTCAAGTAAACCTGGTCACCAACATCAAATTCTAAGGGCCTCTTTCTGTTGTCTGCGTATGACTTCTGTCGGCTGTAAGCAGTAGCCAACCTGTCCCTAATCACTCTGACCTTCTCTAAGGCCTCATGAATGATCTCTGGACCCAAAATGGATTACTCTCCAACCTTGAACCACCCAACTGGAGATCTACACCTCCTACCATACAGTGCCTCAAACGGTGCCATCCCAATGCTGGAGTGATAGCTATTATTATACGAGAACTCTATCAAAGGCATATGGTCATCCCAGCTACCTCTGAAGTCAATCACACACGCTCTCAACATGTCCTCCAATGTCTGAATGGTGCATTCTGCCTGCCCATCTGTCTAATGATGAAAGGCGGTACTAAGCTTTACCTGCATGCCCAAGCTTTTCTGGAAAGATCTCCAGAAATGTGAAGTAAAATGAGCTCCTCTATCTGAAATGATAGACAAAGGAATCCCGTGCCATCTCACAATCTCATCAATATGGAGTCTCGCATAATCCTCATCTCTGTAAGTAGACTTCACAGGGATAAAGTGGGCAGACTTAGTCAATCTATCCACAATAACCCATATGGAGTCATGCTGCCTCCTAGTCCTCGGAAGACCAACCATGAAATCCATATTAATGGCCTCCCACTTCCAAGTTGGAACCTCAATAATCTGAGTCAGACCGCCAGGCTTAAGATGATTTGCCTTAACCTGCTGACAATTAGGACACTTGGCCACATATTCTGCAATGTACTTTTTCATGCCATCCCACCAATAAATCTGCTTAAGATCATGATACATCTTGGTGGAACCTGGATGTATGGAATATATGGAACCATGGGCCTCTGCAACAATCCTGGTCCACAAATTATCCACATCTGGTTCACACAGCTTGTCCTGATACCTAAGTATGCCATCACCTCCCAAAGCGAAAGACTCATTCATCTTTATCAACACTGAGTCCTTTAGCTTCATCAACACAGGATCTAGATGCTGACCCTGTTTGACTTCAACTACCAAGGATGATTCAGAACTAGGATGAACTGAAACATCCCCACTAGTAGAGTCAACCAATCGCACACCCAGTCTGGCCAGTCTGTGTACATCTCTCACCAACTCCTTCTTCTCATCCTCAATATGGGCCGTACTTCCCATGCTCATCCTGCTCAAAGCATCAGCCACAATATTAGCCTTACCTGGATGGTAGTGAACATTCATGTCATAATCCTTCAACAACTCCAACCATCTCTGTTGACGTAGATTCAACTACCTCTGTGTGAACACGTACTGGAGACTCTTGTGGTCTGTGAATATATCCACATGCACTCCATACAAGTAGTGCATCCACAGCTTCAGTGCAAACACCACAACTGCCAACTCCAGGTCATGAGTGGGATAATTCTTCTCATGAACCTTGAGCTATATGGACGCATAGGGTATCACCTTAACAACCTGCATAAGAACACAACCCAAACCAACCCTAGATGCATCACAATAAACAGTGGAATTCTCACCACACTTAGGCAAAGTAAGCACCGGGGCTGAAGTGAGTCTTTCCTTGAGCTCCTGGAAACTCCTCTCACAAGTCACCGTACATTCAAATTTGGCTTTCTTCTTAGTCAAAGCTGTCAATTGGGCAACAATGGAAGAAAAGCCCTCCACAAACCTGCGGTAGTAAACAGCCAATCCCAAAAAGCTACGGATGTCAGTTGGAGTAAGAGGCTTTGGCCAGTTCTTCACAGCCTCAGTCTTCCTGGGATCCACCTCCACGCCCTGATCGGACATAATATGACCCAGGAAGGTCACTGATCTAAGCCAAAATTCACACTTGCTGAATTTGGCATACAACTGATGTTGTCTAAGTACCTGCAAGGTTAGTCTCAAATGTTGTTCATGCTCTTCCTTGGTCCTAGAGTAGATGAGAATGTCATCAATGAATACTATGACGAAGGAGTCAAGGTATTCACGGAAGACTCGGTTCATGAGGTCCATAAATGCAGCAGGTGCATTCGTAAGACCAAATGACATGACTAAGAACTCATAGTGACCATAACGGGTACGAAAGGCTGTCTTTGGGATATCTCCATCCCTAACCCTAAGCTGATGATACCCTGAACGAAGATCAATCTTAGAGAAGAAACTAGACCCTTGGAGCTGATCAAACAAATCATCTATTCTGGGAAGTGGATACTTATTCTTTATAGGACTTTGTTGAGCTGCCGATAATCGATACACATTCTAAGGGTTCCATCTTTCTTTTTCACAAACAACACTGGAGCTCCCCAAGGGGATATGCTCGGCTGAATGAAACCCTTTTCAGTGAGATCTTTTAACTGCAGCTTCAACTCTTTGAGTTCAGCTTGAGCCATTCTGTAAGGAGGAATTGAAATTGGTTTAGTATCGGGTTCTAAGTCGATACCAAAATCAATCTCTCGAGGGGGAGGGACTCCAGGAAAATTATCAGGAAATACATCTACGAACTCATTCACTACAAGCACTAAGTTTATGGAAGGAATGTCATGATCTAAATCATTAACACTCACAAGATGACACAACAACCCCTTGGACATCATTTTATTGGCCATAAGGTTAGAAATCAAGAGGTTTGGACGACTCGAGTTGTACCCCTCCCAGACTAGCTCCTCTTCAATAGGGAAACGAAATCTCACCACTCTACTATGACAATCTAAGCAAGCATAACAACTGTGAAGCCAGTCCATGACAAGAATAACATCAAAATCATGCATGGGTAACTCAACCAAGTCTCGCACATAGTCTTACCACTTATCACTATTGGGCAATCCTTGTATACTCTATCAGTTCTTACATTTTCTCCTAAAGGTGTACTAACCACTATAGGATCATGTAGAACTTCAGGCAATATCTCAAAAGTTAGAGCAAGCAAAGGAGTTACAAAGGAAAGCGTAGACCCTGGATCAAGTAAAGCATAAACAGAAGTTGAGAATACTTGCAGCATACCTGTGACCACATCAGCGGACTTCTCCTGCTCCTCCCTGCCCTTCAGGGCATAAAACCTGTTCCTCTTTGAAGGCTCGGCTGCTGCTACACCCTGTGGATTAGGCCTAGGTTGAGCATTACCTCCTGCCTGACCTCTGTTCTGTGGGCAGTCTTTAACCATGTGCCCACTCTTACCGCAACCGAAGCAGGCATTAGTGCTCTGTCTGCACCCTCCACTGTGAGCACGGCCACACTTAGCACAATTCTTTTTAGGACGCTGCATCTCACCTCCATTGCCCCTCTTGGGCTCAGGTCTGCCTTCTCTAGGTGCTGTACTCCTCTGAAAGTTAGAGTTCCCAAAACTCTGTTGCCCCTTCTTGAACCTGGGCTACTCACGGACGCCAAAATTGTTTTTGTGGCCTCCATGGCTGGGACCTGCCTGATCTTGAGGCTTAGGCCTCCTAGCATCACGAATGCTCCTCTTTTTGCGGCTGTCCTCTACCTGCTGGACATGCACCATCAACCTGGAGAGGTCCATATTATCATGGAGCATCACAGACCGACACTACTCCTCTAGATCTCCATTGATTCCTGTGAGGAACATGCTCATCTCATCCCTGCTGTTAGACACAAGGGAAGTAGCATACCTGGATAATTTAACAAACTTCAGTACTCATCTCATCCTTGCTGTTAGATACTAAGGAAAGTAGCATACCTGGATAGTTTAACGAATTTCAGGGAATACTCCCTGACTGTCATAGATCCCTGCTTAAGGTTGATAAACTCCTCAACCTTGGCTTCCCTCATTTCTCTGGGAATGAATCTCTCCAGAAAGGTTGTCTTAAACAGCTCCCAAGTGACTGGAACTCCGCTCAACGCACGGCTATCCTGCCACATCTTGCACCAAGTATGTGCAACATCCTTGAGATGATAGGAAGCCAGCTCAGCCTTCTCAGTATCTGTGGCCCCCATAGCACCAAAATCTTATGCACCTCGTCCACAAACTCCTGGGGATCCTCTGAAGTCTTGGACCTTGTGAAAATAGGAGGATTCATCCTCGTAAAGTCTCTCAGCCTGTCAGCCATGCTACAAACCGGTGGGTTCTCCCTCTGAACATCCTGCCGGTTGACCTGGGCAGTCATAGCTTGGGCCTGCATAGTAATGGCTTGTGCCATCTGGGCCAGAGATGTCCTCACCTCAGCATCAGTCAACCCAGCTGGGTTAAATGGCATATCCACTCCTTCAGTTGTAGCCTGGGGTGGAACCTAATTGTTCCCAGCAGCTGCTCCTCCTCTCCTATGACAAACATTCCTCCTAGTATTCATTCTCTGAAAACAATAAGAATTGATGTTAGACACGTTCATAACACCAAGAAATCAGACATTAGAAAAAGCACAATAAGATCAGAAGAAGGGAAATTTTCCTACGTATTATGCAGTCTTTAATCCAGGATAGTGGTGCACTTCACGACCATGACTTAGAAACTACTCAATGTGGTTGATGTGAACTCATTATTCTCGGAATTTAACCTAGTGCTCTGATACCAACTTTGTCACGACCGGAATCTAGACCCCAGACAAAACCGGCGTCGTTGACCTCTCAGAGGTCACAGACAAGCCTACATACATCATTCTTACTTCGTTTAGGTTAATTTTAGCGGAAAAATTTGAAACTTTTTGTTTCTTAACATACTTATTAAACATTCTCATTAATACATAATTGTTCACCATCAACCATCTAATATAAAGATTATCAAATGAAAGAAATAGTCTAACATAGTAATAAAGATGTACTTGCCAAAATGGCACCAATACAATGTCTGAATAAAACAGGAAAGAAACGCTAGTGGAACATGATCCACTAGCTCAACTCTAAAACTAAGCTAGAATATAAATGGCAGCATCCTCGAAAGCATGAGGTCCTACCAAGTCCGGACGAATGCTCGACGTTCGGATAGCTTCAGCGTCAACCTGTAGCTCTAGCGTCCACCTCTGCCTGCACCTAAAATTGTAGAGTTGTATAGGGTTAGTACACACTTGTACTAAGTATGGGTATATGCAAGCACACACCAAGGACATGCATGAGAAAGGGTAGCTCTTCCCCAAAAACATGATTATGGAAAGTCAAGTCAGTGGACTTGCCAAATTGAGATTAGGAAAGTTAGTGAACCTTCCAAATTTGAATTAGGAAAGTCAGGGAGCTTTCCAAATTTAGATTAGGAAAGTCAATGAGCTTTCCAAATTTGGATTAGGAAAGTCATGCCATGAGAGTAACATGCATCATCATAATCATCATATTGCACACAGTACATAACATCTTACACATAGCACATATCATATTACATATAACACATAACATCTTTTATAACATTCATTCATATGCCATGAGACCTTGAATCATGGACTTAACATTAAGACTTTCCAAAATGAGATCTCAACATATGGGACCTCAACTAGGGAGTCTTCATTAGTAAACACAGAGTCTGCTTCATTCATTCATACGTACTTCATTTCATTTCGTTCATAGGCCTGTGTAAACACCAGCTATACCTAGGGTGTAGTTTAAGACTTTCATCGGGTTTACTGTGCAATGATCAAGAATAACCTAGTGTCATTACCTGAGTCTAGCTCACCTCTTGATTATCCTATCGTAACACCTTTGGTATCATTCATTTCATTATGTGCTTCATTTGAGGCTGGCCTCATTCATTCATTGGGAACTTTAATTTTAACCGACAAAGATCATGTGAGTATCATGAAATCCAGTGTCTCCCCCACACCGAAAAGAGGTGGAATCACAGGCTAAGGTGACCCAAAAACGTGCTAGCGTACATGGGAATTTAACCCCGCCAGATCCCTATATTGGAAGTATAGGTTCTAAGACCAGGAGATATAAGGAGATCCATACCCGGCAAGATAGACAGTCTCACCTCATGAGAGTTACGTGAACCTCCGCCCTTCTCGAAAGAAGGCATCACCGCTCATAGCTAGTCTATCGGTGCTCAGTATAAAGTTCCATTACATTCAACTCATACGTCGTGGAAGCTGGCTTCCAGTATGAGGACATCATAGCTCAATAGATGATTTCTCATCTCATCATTAGTATTAAGTGTGTTAATCTCAATACTTTCATTAGAGTGTTCATAAAGACTGGTCTCTTCATTAACTTTACACTCTCATAGGTGAGTACGTTTTGGTAACATTTACTTAGGCTCATTTGAGATTGTTCTCATCTTTTACATTAGCCTCATATCATGTTGTCACCACATTCACTAATATTAGCACATTTACTCTTCATAATTACTCACCCCATTTTACGTGAATGTTCATTTCATCATATGCCAATATATTTGGCCATTTGTGTGTTTCACACTCTTACTTAACCCTTCTAGGATTTCGTCATTTCATTACATAATAATCATTTCATCGTATGCCAATGCACTAGGCCATTTAGTGTGTTTCACACTCATTCTTAGCCCTTCTAGGGTTACATCTTTTCATTACATACATCTTAGGTTCACTTCTTTAAAACGTATGCTAGACTTATGAGTCTATACACACAAGCCATGAGGCTTCATTCATAATTCGTTAAGTGATTCAGACATTCCTAAGATTATGTAGTACAAGACTTATGTATCTTGTATATATGCCAAGATCTTGATTTCGATCTAAGTAGGTGACATTATTCTTGGATATTTTGTTCACGTATGACTTATGTATCAATACGGAAGTTTAGGCAAGGAAACCCAAGTTCGAATCACTTGGATAACATTTACATTTTTCATTGATTTTATTTTTAATCTCCATGACATTGGGACTCTAGATTGAACCCCAACATTGACATTGTATATTTAGTTTTCTACTTGGTTTTCCTCTAAATTTGGCCGAAGGGTTGTGGGTTCGAACCCTCACAACCCCTTTTTATTTTTCCTTAAAGTCTTCTTGTCCCATTTTGCGTAAACCAAGAGGTTGTGGGATCAAACCCCCACAGCCTCTTTTAATTTGCTCTTTATTTCGCTGGGAAATTGGGAGGTTGTGGGTTCGAACCCCCACAGCCTCCTTATTTTAATTTAAATTCGCTAGGGGCTGTGAGGTTGTGGGTTCGAACCCCCAGAGCCTCCTAAAACTCCCCTAGGCTAGGCGTTTGGCAGTGAGGTTGTGGGATCGAGCCCCCACAACCTGACTTTATTTTCTTATTTATTTCGCTCCTCTCCTTTCCAGCCTTGAGGTCGTGGGTTCGATTCCCACGCCTCTCATCTTCTTTTTCTTAAATTTTCTCTTTTCTCATTCGCAGCCTGGAGGTCGTGGGTTCGATTCCCACGCCTCCCATTTGTTTAATTAATGAATTATTCTCTCCTTTCTCTTCCAGTAACCCGATTTCGGATCCTCCAGCCCCCTTTTTCATTTCTTCTTTTCGCGAATTACAGTAGCCACACGGGTTCGATTCCCCTTAACCCCATTTCCCCCTTTTAACGTTTTTAGCATTCCTTCACATGTGAGGTCTTGGGTTCAATCCCCATTGACCTCACCTATTTTATTTTCAATTAAAAACCCAGATTTTTAACTTTATTTTTGACCGAAACTAAAGTACACCAAGCTGGAAATTTATTCATAGTTTTTAGCTTCCTTTCATCAACCTTTTCACGTTAGTTCTTAGGGCATTTCATGAAACATTTAGTGCATTATTAGGTGTAGTTTAGTAGTTACATTAGCCAAGAGTTTTTCACTCAAAATCAATAACTTCAAACCCCATAAGAACATCACATTGTGTTCAACTTTTGCACATAAAATATAAGGATTAAACATGCTATTTCACACCTCATACAGTGAGTATATTCACTGCCACACTTTGCACACACACATCATTTTTTTCGATCACACATTGGTTGTCATTTTCGTGATTTCACGTACATAAACATATTCACATTCAACACAAAAACATCACACATACCTAAATCTACCAGCAAACAAACCCAACCTACGAATCATTGGGAGCTAGTGACAGGGACATGCAACGGGGAACAACCCTAGTTTTCGGAGTGAATATCATGAATATTAAGGGGTCTCTTGGGAAAGGGACCAAGAGAGAATAAACCCATACCTTAATTGAAGTTCAAATGTTGAACTTGCTGCCCAAAACCCTCTCCAAAATCAGTCCAAGCCTCCTCAACGTCCACACCACTCGACGGACAACTTCTCTTTGCCTTAATGTTTTTGATTAGCTTGCTTTCTTAGATTTTTTTTGTGAGTTCTTCAAGTGTGAAGAACTTTTTTTATATTTTCTGTTCTTCACGTTAATTGGCAGAGAGAACAATAGAGTTTTGAACGTGAGGATGTGATAGACGTGAGAGAGTTAAACTAGTGAAGTTGTTTAGGATTAGATGATGACTTAGTCAATTTAGGACTCTCCTTAATACTTAAAATATGATTTAATTAATTATACATGAAAGAACCATTTTGCCCTTAAAAAATCAGATTTTAAATAATAAATAAATCACCAATTTGTTGCTTCCATTGGGGCTCAAACTCGGGTGGAGTGACCTTTGCGAAATGGGTCATTTCGGGTCGACCCTACCCTATCCGGCTCTTTTATTAAATTAATTAATTAATTAATTAATTCCTTAGGGTAATTACGATATTACCCTTGGCCTGGAAAAGACCATTTTACCCCCGGACCCTCAAAACTTAAGATTTCCTCTTTTTAAGTCCGGTAAAGACTCCTTCGATTAAATCTTCATTTTCGAGAGCCCTACATGGTTGGTTCCAACCTTTCGAAGCTCAAATAACTCCGAAAGTTAGTTGACTTGGCCGTAGTAAGGGTTCTGAGGTCTGGTTTTACGCGTATCAATCCGTGTGAACCTTGGTCTAATCGCAAACATTCTTGACACCTTAAGCATTTATCTTATTCATTTTTAGGGTTGTTACATTGTGTGAGGCATTAAAATGCTGATTTTTGTTGCATGGAAGTTGGTAATCTTATTGTTAATTCGTCCTTATATGTGAGGATAATATATGCATGAAATCTTGTCGATTATTTGCTTAATATATTTTGGGAGGCTTTTTCGTCGTTAGTTAAAATTTTGTGCCATATAAATTTTGACCTCAATTAAATATTTTAAAGAGGGCAGGATGCACTTCCTTCACAAAATTATTCGTTATGAACCAAATCCCTCAACGAGATTAAAAAAAATTACTATACCTTCGTTAATCTCTTTTAAATGTCGCAAGTATTAAATTAGGTTTCTTGTAAAGTTGTTGTATCTCTCGGAAATGGACACTACAAAAGGTTTGCTCAATTGTACTCTAAACTAGACTATGCTTTGTATGTGCTATATCCATGTGAAAGGTATGCTCACATGAGCTAGGTTGATGAAAGGACATTCTCATCTATGACCTAGAGATATGCATAAGAGGAGTTGTTCTCCTAAATCCTATTTTTATAAAGTAATGTTAATAAAGGCATTTCAATAAAGGGAAATTAGATTAGCACCGAGTGAACTTGATGGTGGGGGGTGTCCCTTCCCAATGGGATGATAGGTTCACCCTAGTCCTCACGAGGTGGATAAGTATAATGCCAATTGGAATAAATAAGGTTTCCATGTATACCTCCAAGTTCCATAAACTATCTTTCTCCATTGGACCTAGCAAGTGGATCCACCTATATGCTAGCATGATACTCATGTCTTACCTTGCCAAGTAAGATACACGCTTTGGTGTGAAGGAATGACATCAAATTCCATGTTTAGCACCCATGGTCCTAATGTCGGTTAAGGCTATATTTTCCCTAATGTAAAATGGACATTGTATGTAATGTAAGGAACCCTAACTAGGATAACCTAAGAGAAGTTGCTTAGGATATGTGAGAGTAATGAACTTACCTATGCATTGCACAAGTAGCTCTTGAAGGGAGTTCTAGGAAGGTATTCTAAATATATATTTATATGTTGATGTTCCTTATGCATGACATTGTAGTGTTGTCTACTTGTTATGGTAATATGCATGGTATGAGTACTATTGTGTCTATATGATGAGGTCTTACCTTACGTGCATAATGTTGGTCTTAGTGACTCTATTATGAAGGTACTACTTGGTATGTATAAAGTTGTCTATACTTTCCATGTTGATGTATGAAGTAAATGTTAAGGCTTGTAGTCTCTTTGTAAGTTTACTTAGTATGTGTGAGGTTTAAGGGCTTCACATATACATTGCACTAGTAGGCTTATACTGAGATTATGAGTAGAGTTCTATGATGTCTTTATAAAGTGAAGTCCAACTATGCTATTGGTTGACTATTGCCTTTTATGATGTTATTGGTAGTGTTAACTTGCATGTTGTATTAACATGGGTATTTTATGTGGTTCATGAAGTATGTTGGTTCATATGTGAAGTATGAGTCTCATGATATGCTATGTTATATGAATATGTATATTTAAGTTAAAGAAGGTTATGTGAATGTTCACCTTGGTGGCCTTAAGGTGATGCTTGAGTGTGGATGATGGAATGTTTGTCATACATTACACCAAGTATTACTAGAGGGTTACTTGAGAGTAAGTGAAGTAAGGTAAAAGAAAGATAACACATTGAATATGGTACATGTGCCTTGAATGAACTATGTGGCTTTATATGATGTCATGAATACTCTCTATGCCTATGTGAAGTGTATGAGTTATGTTTTACTTATTATACTAATGTTTCAAGAAGTTTTACTAAAAGGCATGATGCATGGTTTTCTAACCAAATGTCCTCTTTAAATGCATGTTTTTGCATGGTTTCCATACTTAGTGGATTCTTGTAATAACACCATTCTTCTTCATATTTTTATACAATGTGTATGTGGTGATGATTAGAGGATGTCTCTTAAAGATAAGGGCTTCGATATCTTCCCCAAGTTCAAAGAAAGGAATCCTTATGTTTCAAGGATTTCCTATGTTATGTTTTATTCAAAGTTATGTAATAGCTTAGGTATTATTTTATGTTGTAATGGACGTGTCCCTAACATACTCTAATGTTGTTGAGTCTAAGATGACAAAGAGACTTAGAGTCTAACTATGTATTATGACATATATATATATATATATATATATATATATATATATATATATATATATATTTTAAATTTTCTAGCATATGATGTGCTATGAAAATTTTAAATTTTCCGCTAGATTTCCTATGAAAATGCGATGAATGAAGACTATGGGCATGTATAAGACCTCCGAGAGGTCAAGTACACCATGTAACTTCTAGGGGATGCTCTCCGGTCATGACAATTTATGTTGATGTTAGGGTGAGGTATAGTCTACATTCATGGTTGTGATGTGTACTAGTGTAGAATTACCCGTACCTATATTAAACCTATATGAATATGTGATCTAATGCATGTTAGGAGTCTTCTATTCGAATGTTGAATATGTTCTTGCCTCCTATGATGTAACGTGAGTGTGTGGTCTGTAGTCCCTAAATGTTCTATGTGTGAGTATTTCATGACTTAAGGGATATGATATGTATGTGTGTTGTTACCCTATGAAAGGTTGTTTCCTAAGTGACTAAGTTGTTTCTCTTATGTTATCATGAAGACCAATAACATACACACTCTGATGCTTAATTATGAGTAGGATAGATTCATGGTGTAAATTGAAAGGATAGTTATCATATGCACCATTACCTATTACCATGCATGTAAAGTATATGATTATTGAATTATGAGCATGTTTTGTCTATAGGTGTTTATGTAAAAGTCTTTCTCACATATGTATATACACACATGAATGTATGAATGAATAATGCTATGACAATCTAGTTAAAGTGATTCTTTTGTAGGGCTTCCCCAATTGTACTCTAAACTAGACTGTGTTATCAATGATAGAATTATGTGAAAGGACATTCTCACATAATATATGTTCTATGATGAAATTCCATTCTCATCTTAGAAACCTTTGATTTATATGATATATGAGGGAGAAAGTCCCTAAATCTACTTTATGAACTAATGATAAATAAAGGCTTAAAGATATTAAAGAGGGAATTTAATCTTAGCACTTAGTGGATATGTACAATGAGGAAAAGACCCCTCCGCTAATGTAATAGCTTGGGTCATCCAAGTGATACTCATGAAATTGAAGCCTCTCCGCTAATATAATAAGTCGGGTTTCTAGAAGAAATCTCACTATCCTTAGCTACGTGCCCCCATAGGTTATAGCTAGTGGATCCACCTAGATAACTATTATGTACGGTTCTACCTTGGCAAGTAGAATGCCTTCTTTTGAGGTGGGGTTATATGACACCTGATTCCATGTAGCTCACATGGTTTATGTAGGTTATGGCTAAGAATCCCTAAGGCTAATAAATGAACTAAGACAAGATTATGAATATTAGTTGTGATTCCTTGAAGGACTACTTAGTGTAGGTAGGACTATGGACCCTACTAATACATTGCACAAGTGGACACTAAGGGATGTTATGATAAGGTTCCTTTATGAAATAAGGATTATGGTTCATGTATGTAGATATGAATGTATGTCAAGGTTTCACTTTCATTATGTCAATACATGAATAATGATTATGCATGTGAATACACTTATGGCTTCTAAATGGGTTTGCTTGGTATATGTGGGGGTATGAAGTTTCATGTGTACATTGCATGTAACATTCCGGAAAATCACATGTATAATCAAGATCCAAGTATGTCCTTAAGAAAGCCTATTTGGAGTACTTAGGCACCCCAATGCCCAATATTGAGAAATATTGGGCATAGTACAGAAAAATTGGCTAAGAGATATTAGCAATTTTCTATATACGAATATGAAATATACTTTTTGGGTTGTCATACCCCAATCCAAGATTGATGTTCAATAAATGTACCTTCAATGAAGACCCCAAGCTAATATAATTGGCACTATGTACATATAGACCCACAACCAACGTTTGAGGTATGAGGCATCAAGTGTATAGCCTAGATACCATTCCACATGACCATCTAAAATGATCATGTATATTAAGCAGTGACCAAGGACATGATGAGGGTACTTGGGACAATAAGTAAACATTCCCAAAGTAACCATAAATAATAGTTAGTTAGGAAAGTACAACAAACCCATGTGCAAGCACATGGTGAGATACGGCCAAGAGGGGACTACTCTAACCGAATTTGGTTAGGGTAGTTAGGGGGCAGGCATGCACATGGGTTCACCCATGTGGGGCCTAGATCTCTAACTAATTCTAGACTCTAACCTACTGCCCTAACTATCTAAATAACCTTGGACCAAACGAAATAAGCTAATTAGTGCACCCGACAACGTAAGACTTAACCGGGTGACACTAACCTAGTAACTAGTTAAAGAGACAACCTAGTACCTAACCTAGGATGGTCCAAAAGGTTGGTTATGGTCCTAAGAACTTAGGGATACTTTAGTAATTATCCTATGTTACTTAATTAATTAATTTATCAACTTAAATAATTAATTTAAATGGACAAAACCAAAATCACAAAGCAATTTCCAGATTTCGGTTAAGACAAGCAAAAGACAACCTAGTACCTAACCTAGCATTGTACAAAAGGTTGGTTATGGTCCGAACAACTTAGGTATACTTTAGTAATTACCCTAGTCTACTTAATTAATTAATTTATCAACTTAATTAATTAATTTAAATGGGCAAAACCGAAATCACAAAGCAATATCCAGATTTCGATTAAGACAAGGAAAAGACAACCTAGTACCTAACCTAGGATGGTCCAAAGGGTTAGTTATGGTTATAACGACTTAAGGGTACTTTAGTAATTACCCTAGGTCACATAAGTAAATAAAATAGCAATTTAATTAATTAATTTAAATGGTCAAAACGAAATTCTTACACTAACCTAGTACAACTCAAGAAACATCCTAGTACTTAACCTAGGATGGTCCAAAAGGGTTAATTATGGTTCCAATGACTTAGGGGTACTTTGGTAATTACCCTATGTCCCTTAATTAATTAAATTAGCCATTTAATTAATTGATTTATAGGTTCAATACGAAATTCTTAGGAAAAATGTCAGATTCGACTAAGTATTGTGTTTTCCTAGTTTTAGTCAATCTAGGAGGGGCTTTTTAGTAATTAATTAATTAATTTATTTAATTAACTTATTAAGGCTTAGTTGAATAAGTCAAGATAAGTTCCTAACACTTAGACTCACGTTCAAACTCAAACAAATACACGACCCAAAACAGTAAGTAAGCGAGCGAAAGAAAATCACAAAAGTCCATTGATTCTCCTAGGCGATTTCAAGGTTTCTCCAAGTTTTCGTTCAATGTGGTCTTCATAGATTAAGTTCTACTTAAGGTATGAGTTTCTCTCCTGGACTTCTTTCTCCAAGAGAACTTTTTTTCCAATGATTCAAAGATCTTGAAACTAGGGTTGCTCCCGTTCTTGTCGAACTCCTTGTCCCTAGTATCCTTTTTGATTTCAATGTTGAATAGGTTAGAGATCATGTTGTTGGTATGTGGTGCTGGCTGTTCTTAACATGTATTGTTCTTGAATGATGAGTATCGAATGAACTTATGAACTTGGAATTGTGTAAAGTTAATCTTATCATGATAATTAAGGATCGATAATACGCTAAGTTAAGTCCGTGATGTGTTAAGTTAATTATGTGTCTTTGGCCAAATGTTGACTTGTTGTTGTTGTGATGTTAAGAAGATTCTAAAGCCATCAAATGTTAATATCATAATTTCCAATATGTTCTTAAAACGTTACACTAAAAGCTATAAACTAAGAATTGGCTCAAAGACATTTATGAAATCATATCTTGAATAAATTGGCTATCTGGTTCCAATAAAATTGGTTAACTCTATTTGGTAAAAATGAATATATGCTAATAGCTAGGAACTTATGTAAATGATTAAAAGATTGGGTAAGGGTTCATACACATGGCAATTTAAATATGAACATACGTAAAATTGGCTTATGCCAAAAAGAATGAATTTGCTAGTCTAACATCCCAAATCTTGAGCCAATACTAGTCATATGCCAATTCTTGTGTAGTTAGAGTATCAAATGATAATATAAGCACTTCTAAAGTAATATCAATGAATCCATAACGAAGGGCATGACATTCATTGGGACAACTCTCAACAACTCCACAAGAATGAACTATGAACACATGAAACTCATTGAATGAAGTGCCCATCATCCATAAACGATGATATAAAGCTATTACACTAAAGTAAGTAAGTAACGTGAGTTATAACATAATTAAAGGGGTCTAATTAATTAAGTGACCAGAATGGGGTGTTAAAGGAAGTGAGACAAGTCTTACTTACACCAAAGCTAATTTGTTAAAAGAATACTCACGAATGAAGGTGTTAGAATGTGTGAGACTAGTCTCATTAACACCTAAGAATGATATGTAAGGACAATTCACATTCATCAATGTAAAGTAAGGATTATATGTAAGGACTATTTGATGTACCATGGTTTCACGGTACTTTCAATGCTTTTTCCTTAAGTTTAGTGTGAGTCTAAAGCCTTTTTGTATTGATTTTTGATGTAGTTTTCTCTTTATTTACAGGAAATCTGTCCAAAAGAGAACGCGGAGAATTTGAGCATAAATTGCAGAAGTGACCACCTACGGAGCCCACGACGATCCGTCGTGACAGTGACGGTCCGTAGGTGTCAGCCCTAGTGAGAAGAAAATAGCTGTTGAAGGAATTCGGGGAAGTCTGACCAAGTGTGGGACTACGGAAGCTTACGACGGACCGTCATAGGCACGACGGTCCGTCCTGCACATTCGTCGTGGTTGTCAGAGAGTAGTCCCAGTACCCAATTTCAAGAAGTTTCTAAGTGTTGTGGAACGGAACCCCTCGACGGACCGTCGTTCTTGCAACGGTCCGTCATACTTGTCCGTCGAGGGTAACAGAGAGTTGATGAAGAAAGTAATAGAGATATGTGCTAAGTATGGAACGACGGAGGCCACGACGGTCCGTCGTGGCCACGACGGTCCGTAACAAGGGTCGTCGACTCAGACGCGTTTTGGGCAAATTTTCCTTAATTAGATTCCCTCTTTTATTAGGTTTTGTTTATTATAAGTAGTTCAAAAAACCTCATTTTTGGGTTAGACTTTTGGATAATTTTCAGTTTTATTGTTTAAGTGTTGAACTCTTGATTTTGGGATTTTATCATACTTTTTTGGAATCGATTGCTAGTGTTTTTGTGAATTATTCAAGTGAATTTCTGGATTTTCTTCATTCTCATTAAAGTAAGTGAATTATTCTTATATTATCAGTATGAATTGTGTGATTATTAGCATGGGTAACTAAACTCTACAACTAGGGTTGTGGGAACCATGGGTAAATAACAAGGTAAAATCTAGCTAAAATAACAATTCCAGAATAGTGTCTTGCATGTATTGATAATTCTTTTATTTAGAAGTCTTTTAACGGATGGCCAACGTTAGAACTCGCCTTAATGCTACTTGCCGGACCAAGGAGGTAGATAATAGGAAAAGAATTATCAACGTAGATTTAGTGTATACTATCTAATAGGCTAGTGTCGGTTGGTACGAAGTAACAACTTAGTCAAATATCGATTATGATGCTTAATATAAGGTAAAGATAAGGTTTAGTAAAGTAACACACGTAGCCGGACCAAGGTGCGGAGTGAAACACTCTAGATGCCGGACCAAGGATTTAGAGATACCTAACTTATAACTTTGCATGCAAGATATTAGGAAAGAATTGTTATAGTTAGAATTACCGAATTAGGAGCCTGTGTGGAACACTTAATCCCTAGTTAGTCTCATCACTTAATTAAACTCCAATAATTGAACCTTAGATAATAGGAAAAGAATTATCAAAGTAGATTTAGTGTATACTATCTAATAGGCTAGTGTCGGTTGGTACGTAGTAACAACTTAGTCAAATATTGATTATGATGCTTAATATGAGGTAAAGATAAGGTTTAGTAAAGCAACACACGTAGCCGGACCAAGGTGCGGAGTGAAATTCTCTAGATGCCGGACCAAGGATTTAGAGATACCTAACTTATCACTTTGCATGCAAGATATTAGGAAAGAATTGTTATAGTTAGAATTACCAAATTAGGAGCCTGTGGGGAACACTTAAGCCCTAGTTACTCTCATCACTTAATTAAACTCCAATAGTTGAACCTGTTAGTTGTTTACTTTAATTTAGTTAATTACTTTCATTACTCAAAACCCCCCTTTAGTTATTTGTTTTTAGGAAAATAATTGACTAAATAGAAGTAATAATAGTACAAAGTTAAGTCTGAACCATTTTCCTCGTGAGATCGACCCCAACCTCATTAGTTGGGTTCTTTACTTGATACGACCTCTTTACTTCTTATTTGAGAAGTAAGTTTGAGCGTATCAAATTTTGGCGCCGCTGCCGGGGAAAGTGGCTTTTAGATTAACTTAAAACTTATTACTAAAGTTTAGTCAATATTTTCCTAATTTTACTTTTTCCTGTTGTTTTTGTCTCTTGCAGGTCTAACTTTTGTGTATGCCAGTTATGCGGAGTAGAAGAGAACCCTTGTTTCTATACGACCACGAATAAGAGCGTACACTACGCAATATGAATCAAAACTTGGGTATTAACGACAATGCTCATTATTGGTTACTACCTGAAAATCGTGGGGAAGATGAACAAAGGGGACACCACCCTGCTCCACGCCCTCAAGAGTACTATAAGGGTTATGAGAACATCGCAGACTCTGATGGGCCACTTGTCTTGCCCCCTCTACCACACGGCCACACTTTTGTGGTAGCGAGTAGTGTGATGCAAATGCTCACTGCCAGAGGTTTGTTTTCAGGGCTACCTTCTGAGGATCCACATGCCCACATCGCTAAAGTAAGGGCAGTGTGCAAAAGTTGTGTAGGGAGGACCGATTTGAATATGGATGTAATAGGGCTAAGAGTATTTCCTCTTTCACTGACGGGAGAGGCTGCTATCTGGTTTACTGATCTCCCTTATAACTCAATCTTCACTTCGAATCAACTGAGGGATGCTTTCTTAGCACGTTACTACCCGGTCTCTAAGAAACTAAACCACAAAGACAGAGTGAACAACTTTGTGGCACTATTGGGAGAGTCAGTTAGCAGTTCTTGGGATAGGTTCACTTCATTCTTGAGAAGTGTCCCCAATCACCGCATCGATGATGAGTCACTGAAAGAATACTTCTATCGGGGACAGGATGATAATAATAAAGTGGTGTTGGATACGATAGCGGGTGGTTCTTATGGGGAGTGTCCTTATGCCGAGATCGCTGAAAAGCTAGAGAAAATCTCCCAAAATAATAAAGCTTGGAGTACTAGGAAGTCAGATACCAGAAGAAACACCTTCGCAGTGCAATCCGCACACAACCCAGCCACAGACGAGATTCGTGACGAGATGGATCAGATGAGAAATAAGCTTGGGTTGGTATTAAAACATGTCACTGGGGTGCAGAAAAGATAATGGAGTGAACTACTTGTCTAAACCACCACCGCCAAATGATGAATATTATTATATGGAGGATTCATATGCGGTGAATGAGCAGATGGTTTTTTTTTGACCGAACGCCCAAGGCTCCAATCAGGAGAATTGGCGCCAAGGTCAAGGAAACCAAGGTCGGAACTATGGTAATTATAACCGCGAGGGTCATTATGTCCGAGATGGGAATTACAACCGCGACAACTTCAACCGGGGTAACTATGGTAACAGAAATGATAGGAGTGGGCCCTATGTTCCTCCTTAAAATCGTGAAGTATCTCCAAGGGATGGTGGAGGTAGTATGGCACGAATTGAAGATATGTTGCACAAAATGAGGAGGAGGTTCGATGCTAGTGATGAGCACACTAAAGAGTTAAGTAGTGACTTAGCGGGTATTGGGCAGAAAGTTGATACACATGCAATCTCGATTAAGCAGCTTGAGTTGCAAATGGCCCAATTATCTGCGACGGTGAACACACGGAAACCGGGTACTCTCCCTAGCAACACTGTCCAAAATCCAAAAAATGATAGACACTGTATGGCAATCACTACTCGGGGTGGTAAGCAGACCATTGACCCACCTATGCCGTCTGATGTAGAAAAGGTGATAAGATATGATGATAAGGTGGTGGAGGTTAGTGGTGAGTTAGAAGATAAAATGGGAAAAGATGTTGAAATGCCCAAAAAGGTGACTCCCATGCCTAGACCACCCCCCCTTTCCATAAAGATTAGTGAAAAAGACCGAGGAAGGTAAATATCGGCGTTTTATAACGATGTTGAAACAACTTTCCATCAATGTCCCTTTGGTAGAAGCTCTGGAACAAATGCCCGGTTATGCCAAGTTCTTGAAAGATCTAGTTACGAAGAATAGATCGGTCACTTTTGAGGATGATGATAGAGTGCAGCACTGTAGTGCTATTGCTACAAGATATCTAGTGCAAAAGAAATAAGATTCGGGTGCTTTCACTATTCCTTGTACAATCGGGTTATTACATTTTGCGAAAGCATTATGTGATCTTGGGGCAAGCATAAATCTCATGTCCCTCTCGATTTACAAGAAGTTGGGTTTGGGTGATCCAAAGCCCACTGCAATGCGGCTACTGATGGCCGATTGAACAATAAAAATGCCTATTGGGATACTCCACGATGTGATAGTAAAAGTGGAGTCGTTCATATTTCTGGCCGATTTTGTTATTCTTGATTGTGAGGTCGATTTTGAGGTGCCTATTATTCTTGGGAGGCCATTCTTTGCTATGGGTAGAGCCTTGGTTGATATGGAAAAAGGGCAGATGAAATTTCGGTTGAACAATGAAGAAGTGACCTTCAACATTTGTAGGTCCATGAGGCAGAGTGGTGAGCTCCAATCGGTGTCTGCCATATCCTACAAAGTTGAAAAGTCATCTGAGGTACAAATTGAAGAACGTCTGGGTGTAGAAGCACTAGCGGCAGTTATCATGAATTTTGATAGTGATTGCATTGAAGAGTATGGGTCATTGGTCGCGGCACTTGATCGAGGTGATGTTGGTTTAAACCGAATAAATATGAGTTAGATATAAAGAATCGCGAGTCTTCACCCGCGAAAACATCTATAGAGGAGGCTCCAAAATTAGAACTAAAAGCTCTACCACCTCATCTGAGGTATGAATTCTTATGAAATGGTGACAATTTGCCGGTAATCTTTGCATCAGATCAGAATGTACAACAAGTTGAGAGTTTGGTGAAAGTATTAAAAAGGTTCAAAAGAGCTATTGGGTGGACTATTGCGGATATTATTGGGATCCCTCCCGGTATTTGTTCTCATAAAATCCAACTCATGCCCGATCATAAGCCAAATATTGAGCACCAGAGACGCTTAAATCCATCTATGCAAGAGGTAGTGAAGAAGGAAATTATTAAGTGGTTGGATGCCGGAGTAATATATCCGATAGCTGATAGTAGTTGGGTATGCCCTGTTCAGTGTGTACCTAAGAAAGGGGGAATGACTGTGGTCCCCAATGAGAAAAATGAACTTGTTCCAATGAGACCGGTGACTGGATGAAGGGTGTGTATGGACTACCGGAAATTAAATGCATGGACCGAAAAAGACCATTTTCCTATGCCCTTCATGGATCAGATGTTGGATAGACTTGCCGGAAAAGGGTGGTACTATTTTCTTGATGGTTATTCGGGGTACAATCAGATTTCTATTGTACCGGAAGATCTAGAGAAAACCACTTTTACTAGTCCATATGGGACCTTCGCGTTCAAGAGAACGCCGTTTGGGTTGTGCAATGCACCCGCCACATTTCAGAGATGCATGATGTTGATATTCTCCGATATGGTGGAGGACACTATTGAGGTGTTTATGGATGATTTTTCTGTGGTTGGTGACTCCTTTGAGCGGTGTTTGAGTCATTTGTCTAAGTTTTTTAAGAGGTGTGAAGACTGCAATCTAGTACTAAATTGGGGAAAATGCCATTTCATGGTGAAAGAGGGTATTGTATTGGGTCATCGCATTTCAGAGAAGGGTATAGAGGTTGATCGAGCTAAAGTCGAGGTAATAGAGAGACTTCCGCCACCTATCTCTATAAAAGGTGTGAGAAGCTTTCTAGGGCATGCATGTTTTTACCGGAGGTTCATCAAGGATTTTTCAAAAATTGCGCATCCTTTGTGCAAGTTACTTGAGAAAGAGTAAAAATTTTATTTTGATGAATCCTGTCTTAAGGCATTCGGTGAGTTGAAAGAAAAGTTGGTATCTGCACCCATCATTATTTCTCCGGATTTGAGCATTCCATTTGAGGTGATGTGCGATGCTAGTGGGGTTGCTCTTGGTGTGGTATTGGGACAAAGAAGGGACAAAATCCTTCACCCCATTTACTATGCTAGTAAAGCCCTCAATGAAGCCCAAAAGAACTACACAGTGACTGAGCAAGAGCTGCTTACAGTAGTCTTTGCTTACAAGAAATTTCGCTCCTATTTGCTAGGCACTAGAGTTATAGTGCATACTGATCATTCTGCTTTGAGATATTTGATGGCAAAGAAGGATGCGAAACCGAGGTTGATTCGTTGGGTGTTACTATTACAAGAATTTGACTTTGAGGTGAGAGATAGAAAAGGGACCGAGAATCAAGTCGCTGATCACTTGTCCCGTTTAGAAGATGAAGCTATGAGAGAGTTGGGGGATAAGACTTAAATTGATGATACTTTCCCTGATGAGCATGTATTGGCCGCCTCTGAAGACTTGATTCCATGGTTCGCAGATTTTGCGAATTATCTGGCTAGCGATATTGTCCCACCGGACTTGTCCTTTCATCAAAGGAAAAAGTTCATGTACGATGTGAAAAAGTTCTTTTGGGATGAACCATACTTATATAGGAGTTGTGCCGATGGGCTTATTCGGCGTTGTGTGCCAGAAGTTGAGATGTTGAGTGTTTTGGAGGCATGCCATTCTTCACCCGTAGGTGGACATCATAGTGGTATACAGACCGCTCACAAGATCTTACAATGTGGCTACTATTGACCAACTATTCATCAAGACGCTCATGAGTTCGCCAAGGCATGTGATAGATGCCAAAGAGATGGCGGCATTTCAAGAAAGCAAGAGCTCCCTTTAAATCCTATTCTTGTGATTGAGTTATTTGATGTGTGGGGTATTGACTTTATGGTCTCTTTTGTGAGTTCTCATGGGATGAAGTACATTCTAGTAGCGGTTGATTATGTATCTAAATGGTTGGAAGCTATCGCACTCGCAAATAATGAAGGGAAGAGTGTTACCGCGTTCTTGAAAAATAATATATTTTCCCGATTTGGCACCCCAAGGGCTATTATTAGTGATGGGGGATCCCACTTTTGCAACAAATTGTTTTAGGGATTACTGGAGAAATATGGGGTTCCCCATAATGTGGCCACTCCTTACCATCCTCAAACTAGTGGGCAAGTTGAGGTGTCAAATAGGGAGATCAAGCAGATTTTGTCGAAAACGGTGAACGCTAGTAGAACGGATTGGTCAAGGAGGCTTGATGATGCTCTTTGGGCCTACCGACAGCATACAAGACTCCCATAGGTATGTCCCCATACCAACTTGTATATGAGAAGGCTTGTCACTTACCGGTTGAATTAGAGCATAAAGCCATGTGGGCAATGAAGAAGTTGAAAATGGATTGGAATGAAGCTGCAGAACTGAGGTTAAATGGGTTGAATGAGCTCGATGAATTTTGCCTAAAATCTTATAAAAGTTCAGCCCTCTACAAAGAAAAGATGAAGTACCATGACCAAAAGATTGAGAAACGCGATTTTATGGTTGGGGATTTGGTGCTTTTATTCAATTCTAGGTTGCGCTTGTTTCCGGGCAAACTCAAGTCCAAATGGACTGGCCCTTACTTGATCACCCAACTATTCCCTCACAGTGCAGTTGAGTTGGAAAACAAGGAGGGTGTGCGGTTTAAGGTGAACGGACAACGAATCAAAATCTATCTGGGGCATGCTGAAAGGGCGAATGAAGTGATCGAGGTATACCATCTTGATGAAGTCTGAGTAATCAAGTGTCCTCTATCGTGCCGCGACGTTAAATCAAGCGCTGGTTGGGAGGCAACCCAATATGTATCCTCTAAGCCAATTATAGTTTTTTTTAATGACTTTCTAGTAATAGTTGCATTTTCTTTGCTTTTTATTTTGATAGAAGTGTTGGCTAAAGCGTAGTTTAGGGTCCGTGTCCAAAAAAAAAGTGTCCAGAAAATACAAAACGAATAGCTTCATGGGTGTTAAATTTTCAGGTAGCACATCACCAAAAAATTTGTAGAAAATTGGTCTGCAGAACTCATTGACGGACCCATCGACGGACCGTCACGCTTGCAACGGACCGTCCGAAGCATCCATCGTGCCCAGGTATGTTTTTTCATTTTTTCTAAATTAGGGTACCCATGACGGAGCCCATGACGGACCGTCACACCTGTGACGGACCATCGACTGGGACTCGTCGCATCAATACCCGTAAACCCGACCTGACCCAACCGACGAATATTAAAAGTTTTTAAACCTCTTAACTTCCCACCTCTTCATTCTAACCGTTTCTTTCCCTCATTTCCCCCATTTACTCCCTCTTCAACTCCCTAGCACTCTCTTCCTGTCCCCAAAACATCAGATTCCCCATCCCTTCCCAAATTCCCCTAATCTTCCCTTTCCCAAACTCCCTGCTTCTTCAAGTAATCTGCCGGTCGGAGTCCACTGTTCGTCTGCTGATCACCAGAGTTGTGTGCCTTACTTTGTTTTCATCTTCTCCAAGTATCAGCTATGTGGTTCTGATCTCTAACTCATTCTACATGTCATTTTTGTTTTCCCATACCATATGTTGTTTCTGAATGTTGGGTCTTCGAAAATTGACCCCTATTGCATGTTAAGAACTCACCCCGTTCATCCTACGTGCCTTAAGACCCTTCATATAGTAAAAATGATGTGGTTGTTGTGTTAACAAAATCAAAAAAGGGGGAGTATGTTACTGAAAATTGTTTCTGACCTAGGTTGATAGTTTTCCAAATTGGCATGCTAAAACTCGAGAAATTATTGCCTTAGGATTGCTAGTATGCTGGGTAATTTGGTTAGAATTAGTGGGTTGATGAGTGTTCTATATATTAGAATTTTAGGGGAGGATTGAGGCATCCTCAGTTAAGTCACTAAAAGACAGAACGAAACCCCGTCGACGGACCGTCGTGCCCGTGACGGACCGTCGTGGGGTCCGTCCCACCAATCCCCGTATATTTTCTCTAAGTGTCCGTCGACAGACCTCTACGATGGACCGTCGTGCCCTCGACGGTCCGTCCTGCACAACCGTCATGGTTGTCAGAGACCCTATTCCTAAGGGTCTCAAAAGTTTCTTCAAGTGTCCGTCGACAGACCTCTACGACGGACCGTCGTGCCCTCGACGGTCCATCCTGCACAATCGTCATGGTTGTCAGAGACCCTATTCCTAAGGGTCTCAAAATTGTTTCTAATTGTCCAACGACGGACCTCTAAGACGGACCGTCGTGCCCTCGACAGTCCGTCCTACACAACCGTCATGGTTGTCAGAGACCCTATTCCTAAGGGTCTCCAAATTTTTTCTAAGTGTCCAATGACGGACCTCTATGACGGACCGTCGTGCCCTCGATGGTCCGTCCTGCATAACCGTCATGACTGTTAGAGACTTTCTTTCTGAGAGTCTCCAAATATTTTCCCAAGTATTTCATGATGGACCCCCATGACGGTCCGTCATGCTCACGACGGACCGTCAATTGGTCCGTCGTGCAGCACAGATACTACAATAATACCATTTAAGATTTGGTTTTACTTATGTTTTTTCTTCCATGCATGTCTTGTTTGCTTCTACTGGTACTAATTGTTGTCCTTTTCAGGTACTAACACTAATGGCACCTAAGAAAGATCGCGTGTACTCACGAGGGCGTTCAAAGTCCGTCACCCATCCGCCCGACTGGTCATTGGCTCTGACGATGAGCGTGACCCCGAATACGTGTCCCCAGGCACTGTCACTCCTACACGGGCTGCACGTACCACCAGAACCACGCCCACGAAGGTGGCACCGGCGTAGTCACTGCCTCCTAGTCCGAAGAGGAGCGCACACTGACCGGCACACCTTCTGGGTCTGCTGCACACACCAGGGATGCTTCCGGTTCTAAGGAAGTATCGGGTTCAGAAGAAGTCTCCGGGTCTGAGAAGGCTTCTGCTCCAGCCACGGCATCCCAGTCCGCCTCGTCTGATGAGGCTGACAGTGCTGATACCACTCCAGCACCACAGACTGGAGTCCCCGCCCCGGTTGCCGACCAGCCCAACCGGTGGTGTGTTGAGGGGCAGTATCAGGTGTACTCCGATGCCAAGATGCCGAATGATAAGGGAGTCATGACCCGGACCCTTACACTGGAGAGGCGGGTCCTTACGGGGAGTCTCCCCACCATGCCGGATATCCATGCACTCTTCACCAGGCACCGACTAGATTGGACGGCTCGTGCTTTGGGCCGATACAGTGAGGAGTTGGTCAGAGAGTTCTACGCCTCGTATGTGGCGACTCTCCAATCCGAGATTTATAAGCGGGCTGCCCCCGCCAAACAGGCCCCACTAGATCACATCCGAGTCTGCGGCAAGCGGGTAGACATCTCCTTGCCAGCCATCCGCCTGTACCTATACGGCGAGGATGTTGATTCCACCAGGACTCCTCTCACCGCCGAGTTCAACTACCGGTGGAAACTGGTTAAAGATTGACGGTTCTTGCGTGAGCCAGAGTTGAAAGAGACCACCAAGAGATGGATGGCCCAGTATTTGTCCGTTGATGGAGAGGCTGCTAACTGGGTACTTGACCCAAAGGGAGCCATCAAGAAGTCTAACCTGACCTTCACGGCCAATTTTTTATGGTTGATAGTCCGCCACTGCCTTTCCCTCACTGCTGCAGACAATATTGTCACATGGGATCGGGCAGTTCTGATGGCAGCGATGATAGCGGGGTTCGAGGTGGACTTCACTTGGCTTCTGAAGGTTTTCATGCATGAGAGGGCCTTCAAGGTCACAACTACTTACCCATTTCCATGCATGGTGTTTTCTTTGTGCAGGTCTGCAGGTGTGCCCATTTGACACATAGATCATCTCAACACCCCGCCGGGCAATGTTGATATCGGCCTCTTAAGGGATGAGGCCAATGAGTTGGTTCCACACAGAGGGCCCCGCCCGGAGGTTCCTCCGCTTGGTGAGAACCTGGCGGATACAGTAGAGCAAGCCCGAGCGGCTACCCAGGCTACATCTGAGCCTACTGACACCACCCTGGTCGAGTCTATATAGGGTGGTAGCACCGCCCCGAGCTCCTCTCCCTCGACTCCTTCCACTACTCTGGTCCCACTTGCTAGGGTCCAGAAACTTGAGGCCCAAATGGCCACACTTCTGCATCAAATCCAGCCCTGGATGCAAAGGTCTATTGCTGAGGCGGAGGAGCGCATGGAGTGGAAGATGGCCCAGCACACGGAGAGGAATATCCTGGAGGTTCATCAGCGCCTGGACACTTTTGAGTTGTGGGTGCTAGCCCGACCAGCCCCTCCGGTGGACGTGTCGACCCTTCAGGCTACTGTAGAAAGTCTGAGAGCGGACCTGGACACGATTCTAGAGGCTAGGGTGCCCGAGTCTGAGGCCCCTTTTGAAGAGCCTGCTGATGATACGATGATTACTGCCCTATTCGCCACTACTGATGTGCGACCACCTCCCCCATGAGAGCATGCCAAGAGGCATAGAGGTCGAGATGAGGATGAAGCTAGGGCTCAGAAGAAGGAGCGCCGAGAGTTGGAGGATGCGAGGAGAGCCTCGATTGCTGATGAGGAGGCTCGTCAGTTGAGGACCATAGAGTTGGCTGCTGGGGCGTCTAGCTCTAGAGTTGTTGAGGAGGAGAGAGGCACTACTGATGGTGTTGTTTCTGCTGAGGACACTACTGAGGGTGTCCAGACTACAGAGGGAGTGGGTTCCGGGACACCGGACCCACCAGCTTGTTGATCGCCGGCGCTTTGCGCCTCAGGTTTGCTTCACCTACCACTCGATTATTTTAGATTCTTTTATGCATTGGGGACTATTGCATAACTCCAATAATTGAACATTAGATAATAAGAAAAGAATTATCAACGTAGATTTAGTGTATACTATCTAATAAGCTAGTGTCGGTTGGTATGAAGTAACAACTTAGTCAAATATCGATTATGATGCTTTATATGAGGTAAAGATAATGTTTAGTAAAGCAACACACGTAGCCGGACCAAGGTGCGGAGTGAAATTCTATAGATGTCGGACCAAGGATTTAGAGATACCTAACTTATCACTTTGCATGCAAGATATTAGGAAAGAATTGTTATAGTTAGAATTACCGAATTAGGAGCCTGTGGGGAACACTTAAGCCCTAGTTACTATCATCACTTAATAATACTCCAATAATAGAACCTGTTAGTTGTTTACTTTAATTTAGTTAATTTCTTTCATTACTCAAAACCCCCTTTAGTTATTTGTTTTTTGGAAAATAATTGACTAAATAGAAGTAATAATAGAATAAAGTTAAGTCTGAACTATTTTCCTTGTGGAATCGACCCCAACCTCATTAGTTAGGTTCTTTACTTGATACGACCGCTTTACTTCTTATTTGAGAAGTATGTTTGAGCGAATCACAATTCACATTTCATCAATGGAAAGTAAGGATGACAATTCATCAAAAGACTAAATAAATCTCAATCACATTCTATATGTAAGTGTAAGGACAATTCACACTTAATACGTAGAGAAGAGATGAGAAATCATCTAATGAGCTATGAATAGCTCATGCTAGAAGCAAGCTTCGATGATGTAAGTGCTGAATGTAAATAGGAACTTTAAACTGAGTACCGATAGAGTAGTTATGATGGTGATGCCTTCTATCGGGAAGGGCAGAGATTCAGGTAATTCTCATGAGATGATACTGTCCACCAAGGTGGGTATGGGTCTCCCTAAATCTCCTAGTCTTTGAACTATGTTCCCACCATAGGGAACTAGCTTCGTTTTAACCCAATAAGCTAGCATGTTTTGGTTTCACTTTGGCCAGTGACTCCACCTCTTTTCAGTGTGGGGGATACACCGGATTTCATGATGCTCACATGATCTATGTCGGTTAAGGTTGAAGTTCCTCAAAGTATGAAAGATAATGAAATGAACGATACCGAAGGTGTTTGTGCAAGACAATCAGGAGGTGAAACCAGATTCAAGTAATGACATTAGGTCATTCTTGGTCATTGCACTTCATGATCCCGATGAGAGTCTTAAAGTTCATCCTAGGTATAGCTGGTGTTTACATCAGCCTATGAATGAATGAAATGAATAATGTGAAGTACCAATGAACGAATGAAGCAGACTCTGTGTTTGCTAAAGAAGGCCCTCGGGTTGAGGTCCCATATGTTGGGCCCTCACTTGAGATGCCTTAATGCTACAGCGTTTCCAAGGTCTCGTGGATATGAAATGTATAATATATGAAACATGAAATGTATGTTATGTGAACCTATGTGTGTATGATGTGTGACATATTCATGGTATGACCTTCCTATTACGAATTAGGCAAGTCCAGAGATTTGACCTCCTAAGAAAGCATGTTGATTAGGAAGAGTCATGGCTTATAATGACTTCTTATATGATGCCAATAAAGGAAAGTAGAAAGATAACGTTAACTAAATACCCCATAACTTCCCTAACATGAAAGTAATGAAAGCAATGGCATGATCAAAAGAGAATGTCTTATGAAATGTAATGAATATATAGTGTAAAGAATGACTCACTATAAGGTAGGAAAATCATTCCATAGTCCTTGGATTACTTACATCGATTCGTTGTGGGTATGGGACTACAATGAATCATTGCACTTGTAAGTAAAATATAGGACCAAAGGAATTATTGAACTACACAACAAGAAGAAGAAAAAGGCTGAAAAATAAACTAAGTCCCAAGGAAAGAGCTCTCGGGTTTAGAGGATCAAAATTTCCATTCTTCGCTCGAGTTGTTCTAAAATTATGGTGATGATACTAATGTCTTGTAATCATATATAAAATTAGTTATGTGTTTTGAATGCATTAAAATACATCATATTCATACCATAATTCACAACTAACGAATTAGGAAAGTCTAATGACTAGACTTTCCAGAAATGGCATGTTGCTTAGGAAGAGCTTTCATTGATCATGCATAGCTTTATGTGTTTGTATGCATAAACACATACTTCATACAAGTGGTGTACTAACCCCCTACTATTTACTATTTTTATAGGTGCTGGTTAGAGGACAGATTGACGACACTTGCAGCAGTTTGGACTTCAGCGTTTCTCCAAACCATTTGGTAGATCCTCTTGATTTCTAGGATGCTACAGTCTTAGTCTAGATTTAGATATAGACATAGCTAAAGGATGGTGTCCCTAGCATTTCTTTAACATTTTATTTCGAACCTTTTGATGTAAGGCCATTTTGGCAACTTAATATATTCTATTCATCATTTGTTTTGAAATGTTCTTGATATTAGATGGTTGTCTATTGATGTTGAGCTTAGTATATAATGTTTAATACGTAATGACTATATGAAGTCTAAGTAAACTTCATACGTTTAAAAAGTTTTAAGTTTTCTGCAAATTTAACTAGATGAATTTGATGAATGCAAGATGAGGCTTGTCTGCGACCTCTGAGAGGTCAATGACGCCGGTGGTGATTCGAATTCTAGAATCCGGGTCGTTACAAACTTGGTATCAGAGCATGAGGTTAAAGTACCTAGGAACTAAAGCTCAACACAACCACGTTACGTAGTTTCTAGCTTATGGTTGTGAAGCGCGCCACAATCATGACTTAGACACTACCCGATGATAGGAAATCTTCCCTTCTTCTACTCTTTATTGTGCTATCTAGAGTTTTGACACTTTGTGTCATTCTAAGTATCTAACTTCCTTCTTGTGTGAACACGTAGAAGAATACACACAAGAATTAGGATGGCCAAGTAATCTAAGGCGCCAGACTCAAGATCTAGCTTTCCCAAGAAGGGGCCACAATGGAAATGCCCAACGTGGACGAAAGACGTATGGTGAGTGTGGCTGTTCGAATGGAGGTGAATTCATGGTAATGTCTAAAAGCCTTCTATGAGTATTGATGAGGAGGAGAAGGCTAAGTTTGTTGCATACCAACTCAAAAATATGGCTTAGACATGGATTTGCTTCATAAGTGTTATGCTATAATAGACTATAGAAACAGGTTAGTAAGGCTTCAGTTTCCAAATAAGTTGGGTTAACATGAGAAGGGCGTGGTTCAAATCCAACAGGCCAAATAATTTCCAATCTTAAATCTAATAAGATGATGTCTAAGGGATACTTATGATACTTAGTAAGAGTCAAAGACTTAGAACAAGAAGTTCCTTCCATAGACTCTGTGTCCGTAGTAAATATGGGGTTTGATAAGAAAGGGAAGTTGAGTGTGAGGTATATAGGTCATTATGAGATCTTACATCAAGTAGGTAAAGTTACCAAATGAATTGCTTTTGTTCACTTAGTGTTTCACGTTTTGATGCTTGAGAAGTGTCTAGGCAATCCAACGTCCATCCTACCCGTCGAGGGGTTAGAAGTCGATGGGAATCTTTCCTTATGAAGAGGTTCCCGTTGCATTTTTAGATCGTCAAGTGAAGCGTCTGAAGAACAAGGAGGTTCTCACCGTGAAGGTGTTATGGAGGAACCACCTGGTTGAGGGGGCAAGATGGGAGGCTGAGGCCGATATGAGATTCCGTTACCCTCACTTGTTTAGTTCTAGAGGTTAGATATACTCTTCCTAAGTCTGGTTTATGTTTAAGAAAACTCTAAGCTTAAGTGATTTAGTCGATTTGGTGTGATAGGTCACTAATCGTATGTCTTATAATAGCACTATGTGAGTTAAAACGAAGTTATGTTTGCATTTCATATGCTGTTTTTGTGTAGCATAGACATGTTTCCTATAACGCCCCAAAATGAACTAAGGTGAACTAGAGCCTCATAATTGTTTCTTGAGTTGATTTTAAGTTAAACAGAGTTAGTTTAGTGTCCTTAGGCAGTGTGCAAAGTTTCGTGAAGTTTGGATGTCAAACGACCAAGAACGTCGTCTAGACGAGTTTCGTCGAGTTTTATGTGTTCGTTTTAGATGAAATTTATGTGAGAGGTGTTAAACTTATAGATGATCATATTTTTGTTGGAAACGTCCAGGAAATTATCCCCAAGGACCATCGAAGGTTCCTTGAGGAAGGACCCAAAACCTAGTAAGCAGGCTGTCCCAGGCAGCCTTGGCGACGGAGCAGTCGACGGCCAGTCATGGCTGTGACGCCCTGTCACAAGGTTACGTTGTGGGGGACTTGTTCAAGGGTGTATAGGGGACCCTTGGAAAGCCTCTGAAGTTTGCAACAGATGGTCGGGACGGGCCGTTGCACCCGTGACGCCCCGTCACAAGCAGGTCATCGCAAGCCTTGTCCCTGTGCGCAGATTTTTCTGCCAAGTCAGGGGTAAATTTGTAAATTCACCCCACGTCTAAATAAGAGTTTGGACGGTTTGTTAAGGGATTTTTAGGTTATATTAAATGAGTTTTAAACACTAGACCTAGACAAGACCCCCTCATTTCAACATTCAAACTCTCTCTCTAAAAAGAAAAACTCTCTCAAAGTCACCATTTAAGCCAAGGCTCAAGGAGTGAAAGGAGGGTTGCTTTGGAATTTTTTCTTCATCAAAATTAGTGGGTTTCCTTTTCTTAAAGGTATGGTATCCATTCTTGAATATCTTTTCATTCAAGAAGCCAATTTCCAAAATGTTTTTCAAAAGGGTTTCTAAACTCAATCTTCTTCTAACTTTGATTTCTAGTATGGTTCTTCTTGTATTTAAGTTCTAATGGTTTAAATGTATTTATCTTGGTTTGAATTGATGTTTTTGATTCTAAAAACTCCACGAAACTCTTGTATATGCATACTTCAACTTTTGGCTTGAAAATGGGTTATGTGAGCATGATTTGAGTAGGGTATGAACTTGGGTCTTCTTGTATTTGTCATGTTGGTGTAGCTACTGCCCTAAGGTCTTTAATATGGTGAAATATTGATAAATTGCTTATGGGTGATGATGGTTTGATTTGTTGATGAGTTGCTCTCATTGTATATTTCTTATTATGAATTGCTATTTGAGTGGTATGGTCCACCTTATGGGTGGCGGTGCTAATTGACGAACTTGATGTTACTTAGTATGTTTTGAGTATGTGATCTTGAAGGTCTAATATGCGAAATGAAGATATATGGGAAATGGGTCTTGTATTGTGTTTGATGTAGCTTGAATTGCATGTTTGACCTAGTTTATGTCTAAATGAAGTGTATGATTATGAGAAGCATGTAGAGTGTGTAACGTGATGAATTAAGGTTAAAGTATGTGTAGAACTTGATGATAATGAAGCGATGCTTTTATGCAAGGTGTGCACATGTACACACACACTCTTTTAAGATTTGTATTATGCCAAGTTGAGCAAAAAGGGGAATCTTGAGGTGGACACACTTCGTGAGTTGAGATGTAGTGTCTAGTAGCAACCTCTCCATTCCTAGTGAGCTTTCTAAGATAGACTATTATGTTGAGAAATCCGTGGGGAGTTATGCCTAGCACCGAGAGGATATGAAGGGGAGGTGGATTGCACTTCGTGAGTTGAGATGTTGTAATCCAAAGTACCTCTTGAGATGAGTACTCCTCGTTAGTAGAGAGTGAGTTACTTAGTAGCAATCTCCTTATCCCTTAACTATGTGCCCGCATAGGTGTAGCTATTGGAAAAGCCATGTAAACGCTAAGAAGCATGACCTTACACTAGGCAAGTAAGGATCCCTCATCCGATAGGGGTTAATATCGGGATTCCATGTCTAGCTCTCATGGTCTTTGTCGGTTAAGCTAACTCCCACAAAAGAATTGATTTGAAACTAATTATCTTGTATATTGTTGAATTTTGTATGTATGTCGTGAAGTGCTCAATCCACATTAGTTACCGAGTAGGAGCATTGAGTGGGAGTAGTAGTATGGGATGCTATTCTCACATTGCACTTGGTGTGACCTATACCTACTATGGGAGAAGAGTACCTTCATGAAATCCGTGTGAATGAGTACTATGGTGTAGTGTTATGGAGGATTATTGTGGAGTACTTGAGTAAATGGAATCCATTAGGAGTACTAAGTGGGAGTGGTAGTATGGGATGCTACTCTCACATTGCACTTGGTATGACCTATATTTCCATGAGTGTTTTGCATATGTTAGCCAAGGGCGTGGATTTGATTTCCAACGAAGTAAGCCTAAGATTTGGTAGTTTTAAGGGTCGCTTTGGTGTGCTTTGAAGGGAGGTGTAATGAAAATCCCTTCTTAGCTCACCTTAGGGAGTCTTAGGATAACCTTGGGTTAGGGCAACTTCAAAGGAAAAGAGTTCATATGACTTGGACCGTGCCATTCACTTTAAGGTCTCCATTGTAAGAATCCATTATGTTCACTGTGATGCTTTATTCAATTTTCATTGTAAGTTTAGTAAGTTCATTGAAATGTTCCTTTTGGTTACTTTCAGTTTTGGTAAAGTTGCCATAAAGTGTTGATTGTCGATTCTTATGTTGGTTTGTTTCTAGATTCATGAATATTGCTTTAATTGCATGAAAAGTTATTTTTACTAAAATGTCCCTTTTCGTATGTTTTTGCAAATGCCATACTTAGTACATTGTTGTACTAACCCCATACTTTTATATACCTTATGAGTATAGGTTGGAAGCCTTTTTGGAGGATCGGAGTTGAAGCTTGGGAATTCTATCTCTCAAGAATTGGGTATGTCCTCATATATTCGAGGACATAGTTTTATGTTTCTTAGTTTCTTTATTAAGACTTAAAAATGTATTTACTTTTATTGTAAAGGGCCGTGTCCCTAAGATTCCTGTTGTGTCTTAAGTTGGCTTGTGACGATAAGATTTCCTAGTATTTATGAAAAGACTCCTTTTATTATTATTATCGTGAAAAGTTTTAATTCCGCACTACTTTTCATGCTTTATGTTATGAATGCTAGTTAGAGGGCTTGTACGAGACCCCAAAGGGGTCAAGTACGCCCGGTCATGATTCGAAGGTTTTCCCTAACTTTTAGGGGGTGCTTTCGGGTCGTGACAGACTTGGTATCAGAGCATAAGGTTTTGGGAAATAGTTTAAGGTCTGAAAGTCTCACAAGCCACATCTAGTAGTATCTTGGTCATTGGTGTGAGTCGCGACACATCCATGGACAAGAGGCTATAGGATGCTAGAAGTTTCACTTTCTTCTCTATTCTAGTATCGTGCCTTAGAGTTGAGTATATAAGGTGTCTATTCTCAACCTCTTCTTTTTGTTTTTTAGGACATGAATACGAGGAGATCGACCGCTAGAAGGGAGGAGGGAGGTGTACCAAATGAGAGAGTCCTTCCCCGTGTTGACCAAGTTCCTATTGTTGGCTTAGGGGAGGAAAATGAGGAGGTTCCTCTTCAAGAACCTCAAGTGCCTCCGGAACCTCAAGGACCTCAAGTGCCTCCTATGCCTCAAGCTTCTTTTGTTGAGGGTGATATGACTAATGCGGAGTTGAGGGCTGCCCTAATGAACTTGACCCAACTCATGACGGCTCAAGCTCAAGTTGTCAACAATCACTTTGTGGGCCAAGCTAACCTAGGAGATAGGCCCCAACCAAATGCTAGTACTCCCGCTTCTAGGATTCGGGATTTCATGAGGATGAACCCTCCTACTTTTCATGGCACTAAGGTGGATGAAGATCCACAAGGCTTCATAGATGAGGTTTTCAAGGTGGTAGATGCTATGGGTGTGACCCCTAGGGAGAAAGCGGAATTGGCCGCTTACCAACTTAAGGATGTTGCTCAAGTGTGGTATGAGCAATGGAGGGGTGAGAGACCCTTAGAAAGAGGACCGGTTGATTGGGAGGAATTCAAAGAGGCTTTCCTAGATAGATTCTTTCCTTTAGAGTGGAGGGAGAAGAAGATGGTTGAATTCATGAACCTCCGTCAAGGGGGAATGAGTGTGCAAGAGTACTCTCTCAAATTCACCCAACTCTCTAAGTATGCCCCAACCATGGTAGCCAACCCTAGGGCTAGGATGAACAAGTTTGTGATGGGCGTGTCTAGCTTGGTGGAAAAAGAGTGTCGTACGGCTATGCTTCTTAATGACATGGATATCTCTAGGCTCATGGTTTATGCGCAACAAATTGAGGAGTCCAAAATTAGGGAGATAAGGCAAGAGGTAAGAGACCTAGGTCGGATGATTCTAGTCACCAAAGGCCTAAGAAGAGGTTTTATCCCCAAGATTCTTCTATGGGAAACAAGGATAGGGCTCCAAATCAATCTTCTCAAGGTGGTGGTCATTCCTATGAAAGGGCTAGGTGCCCTACTTGTGGCAAGCAACATGGGGGTAAGTGTCTTGCCGGAACGGATGGTTGTTTTGCATGTGGTAATAAAGGCCACAAGATGAGGGACTGCCCAAACCTTAAATCAAGGGGGAGAGATGTCAATCAAGCTTTCCTAGATCCTAATGCTCCCAAGAAGAACCCTTCCTATGGGATGGGGGCTAGAAAGGATAATTAATCCGGATTGATGGTTTTGGTAAGTCTCAACTCTTTGTTATTGTTGCTTTTGTGTTATGAGATGAGTTTATATGGTTTTATAGTCATATGATCATGTCATCTTGATGAATTTCAAAGAGTGAATTTTTTTTTAAATTTGGTAACTTGGCAGTGAAGTTCACTGTAAAATTTGCATTTGAAGAAAATTGTTTTGTCTTGAATTTTAGTTTCAATGTGTGTAATATTGGTTATGAGCATGTTTAATGTTGGAGAAGGTAGTTCCTCCATAAAAGAAGTTTAAGGTTGAGTTTTGACTTTGTGAGTTTGGCAAAAGTTGTCTATGTTGATAAGTGTTGAAAGTGTGAAATGATGTTCCTTGCTAATTGATGCTTTGATTGTTGATGTTTTGATCATGATCTAAGTGAATTATATGATGCTAAAGAGTCCTTGTTTTCTTAAAAATTTAAGTGTCATTCGAGGGAATGTTATTCCAAGTGGGGGAGAATATAACGCCCCAAAATGAACTAAGGTGAACTAGAGCCTCATGATTGTTTCTTGAGTTGATTTTAAGTTAAACGGAGTTAGTTTAGTGTCCTTAGGCAGTGTGCAAAGTTTCGTGAAGTTTGGAGGTCAAACGACCAAGAACGTCCAAGGCATTCGAAAGATATGCCTTGAGTCGACCTTGTACGTCTAGACGAGTTTCGTCGAGTTTTATGTGTTCGTTTTGGATGAAATTCATGTGAGAGGTGTTAAACTTATATATGATCATATTTTTGTTGGAAACGTCCGGTAAATTATCCCCAAGGACCATCGAAGGGTCCTTGAGGAAGGACCCAAAACCTGGTAAGCAGGCTGTCCCAGGCAGCCTTGGCGACGGAGCAGTCGACGGCCAGTCATGGCTGTGACGCCCCGTCACAAGGTTCCGTCGTGGGGGACTTGTTCAAGGGTGTAGAGGGGACCCTTGGCAAGCCTCTGAAGTTTGCAACGGATGGTCAGGACGGGCCGTTGCACCCGTGACGCCCCGTCACAAGCAGGTCGTCGCAAGCCTTGTCCCTGTGCGCAGATTTTTCTGCCAAGTCAGGGGTGAATTGTAAATTCACCCCACGTCTAAATAAGAGTTTGGACGGTTTGTTAAGGGATTTTTAGGTTATATTAAATGAGTTTTAAACCCTAGACCTAGACAAGACCCCCTCACTTCAACATTCAAACTCTCTCTCTAAAAAGAAAACTCTCTCAAAGTCACCATTGAAGCCAAGGTCAAGGAGGGAAAGGAGGGATGCTTTGGACTTGTTTCTTCATCAAAATTAGTGGGTTTCCTTCTCTTAAAGGTATGGTATCCATTCTTGAATATCTTTTCATTCAAGAAGCCAATTTCCAAAATGGTTTTCAAAAGGGTTTCTAAACTCAATCTTCTTCTAACTTTGATTTCTAGTATGGGTCTTCTTGTATTTAAGTTCTAATGGTTTAAATGTATTTATCTTGGTTTGAATTGATGTTTTTGATGTTAAAAACTCCATGAAACTCTTGTATATGCATACTTCAACTTTTGGCTTGAAAATGGGTTATGTGAGCATGATTTGAGTAGGGTATGAACTTGGGTCTTCTTGTATTTGTCATGTTGGTGTAGCTACTGCCCTAAGGGCTTTAATATGGTGAAATATTGATAAATTGCTTATGGGTGATGATGGTTTGATTTGTTGATGAGTTGCTCATTGTATATTTCTTATTATGAATTGCTATTTGAGTGGTATGGTCCACCTTATGGGTGGCGGTGCTAATTGATGAACTTGATGTTACTTAGTATGTTTTGAGTATGTGATCTTGAAGGTCTAATATGTGAAATGAAGATATATGGGAAATGGGTCTTGTATTGTGTTTGATGTAGCTTGAATTGCATGTTTGACCTAGTTTATGTCTAAATGAAGTGTATGATTATGAGAAGCATGTAGAGTGTGTAACTTGATGAATTAAGGTTAAAGTATGTTAGAACTTGATGATAATGAAGGATGCTTTATGCAAGGTGTGCACATGTACACACACACACTCTTTTAAGATTTGTATTATGCCAAGTTGAGCAAAAAGGGGAATCTTGAGGTGGACACACTTCGTGAGTTGAGATGTAGTGTCTAGTAGCAACCTCTCCATTCCTAGTGAGCTTTCTAAGATAGACTATTATGTTGAGAAATCCGTGGGGAGTTATGCCTAGCACCGAGAGGATATGAAGGGGAGGTGGATTGCACTTCGTGAGTTGAGATGTTGTAATCCAAAGTACCTCTTGAGATGAGTACTCCTCGTTAGTAGAGAGTGAGTTACTTAGTAGCAATCTCCTTATCCCTTAACTATGTGCCCGCATAGGTGTAGCTATTGGAAAAGCCATGTAAACGCTAAGAAGCATGACCTTACACTAGGCAAGTAAGGATCCCTCATCCGATAGGGGTTAATATCGGGATTCCATGTCTAGCTCTCATGGTCTTTGTCGGTTAAGCTAACTCCCACAAAAGAATTGATTTGAAACTAATTATCTTGTATATTGTTGAATTTGTGTATGTATGTCGTGAAGTGCTCAATCCACATTAGTTACCGAGTAGGAGCATTGAGTGGGAGTAGTAGTATGGGATGCTATTCTCACATTGCACTTGGTGTGACCTATACCTACTATGGGAGAAGAGTACCTTCATGAAATCCGTGTGAATGAGTACTATGGTGTAGTGTTATGGAGGATTATTGTGGAGTACTTGAGTAAATGGAATCCATTAGGAGTACTAAGTGGGAGTGGTAGTATGGGATGCTACTCTCACATTGCACTTGGTATGACCTATATTTCCATGAGTGTTTTGCATATGTTAGCCAAGGGCGTGGATTTGATTTCCAACGAAGTAAGCCTAAGATTTGGTAGTTTTAAGGGTCGCTTTGGTGTGCTTTGAAGGGAGGTGTAATGAAAATCCCTTCTTAGCTCACCTTAGGGAGTCTTAGGATAACCTTGGGTTAGGGCAACTTCAAAGGAAAAGAGTTCATATGACTTGGACCGTGCCATTCACTGTAAGGTCTCCATTGTAAGAATCCATTATGTTCACTGTGATGCTTTATTCAATTTTCTCTGTAAGTTTAGTAAGTTCATTGAAATGTTCCTTTTGATTACTCTAAGTTTTGGTAAAGTTGCCATAAGGTGTTGATTGTCGATTCTTATGTTGGTTTGTTTCTAGATTCATGAATATTGTTTTAATTGCATGAAAAGTTATTTTTACTAAAATGTCCCTTTTCGTATGTTTTTGCAAATGCCATACTTAGTACATTGTTGTACTAACCCCATACTTTTATATACCTTATGACTATAGGTTGGAAGCCTTTTTGGAGGATCGGAGTTGAAGCTTGAAAATTCTATCTCTCAAGAATTGGGTATGTCCTCATATATTCGAGGACATAGTTTTATGTATCTTAGTTTATTTATTAAGACTTAAAAATGTATTTACTTTTATTGTAAAGGGCCGTGTCCCTAAGATTCCAAGTTGTGTCTTCAAGTTGGCTTGTGACGATAAGATTTCCTAGTATTTATGAAAAGACTCCTTTTATTATTATTATCGTGAAGAGTTTTAATTCCGCACTACTTTTTATGCTTTATGTTATGAATGCTAGTTAGAGGGCTTGTACGAGACCCCAAAGGGGTCAAGTACGCCCGGTCATGATTAGAAAGTTTTCCCTAACTTTTAGGGGGTGATTTCGGGTCGTGACATTTCCTATGTTGCATGATTTGTGATGTGCATTAAGTTAAGTGTGATTGAGAAGGAAATTCCTCAATCTCAAATATAAAGCTTCAGAAAATCTTGATTGATATGCATCATCCAAATAAGTGTGAATCAGATATTCACAAAAGAGAAACGTTTAAGTATGACAAAGTAACTTTTGAAAGTCACCCTTTTTGTTCAAGTGATGTGTCATTGTTATTCGGGGATGAATGTTCCTAAGGGGGGGATAATGTAACGTTCCGAAAAATCACATGTCTAATGAAGATCCCAGTATGTCCTTAAAAAAGCCTATTTGGAGTACTTAGGCACCCCAATGCCCAATATTGAGAAATATTGGGCATAGTATAGAAAAATTGGCTAAGACATATTAGCCAATTTTCTATATACGAATATGAAATATACTTTTTGGGTTGTCATACCCCAATCCAACATTGATGTTCAATAAATGTACCTGCAATGAAGACCCTAAGCTAATATAATTGGCACTATGTACATATAGACGGACAACCAACATGTGAGGTATGAGGCATCCATGTGTCAAGCCTAGATACCATTCCACATGACCATCTAAAATGATCATGTATATTAAGCAGTGTCCAAGGACATGATGAGGGTCCTTGGGACAATAAGTAAACATTCCCAAAGGAACCATAAATAATAGTTAGTTAGGAAAGTACAATAAACCCATGTCCAAGCCAATGTGCAAGCACATGGGGAGATACGGCCAAGAAGGGACTACTCTAACCGAATTTGGTTAGGGTAGTTAGGGGGCAACCGTGCACATGGGTTCACCCATGTGGGGCCTAGCTCTCTAACTAATTCTAGACTCTAACCTACTGCCCTAACTAGATACCTAACCTAGGACCAAACAAAATAAACTAATAAGTGCACCCGACAACCTAAGACTTAACAGGGTGACACTAACCTAGTAACTAGTTAAAGAGACAACCTAGTACCTAACCTAGGATGGTCCAAAAGGTTGGTTATGGTCCTAACAATTTAGGGATACTTTATTAATTACACTAGGTTACTTAATTAATTAATTAATTTAAATGCACAAAACCGAAATCACAAAGCAATTTCCAGATTTTGGTTAAGACAAGCAAAAGAGAACCGAGTACCTAAACTAGGATTGTCCAAAAGGTTGGTTATGGTCCCAACAACTCAGGTATACTTTATTAATTACCCTAGGCTACTTAATTAATTAATTTATCAACTTAATTAATTAATTTATAGGGGCAAAACCTAAATCACAAAGCAATTTCCAAATTTCGGTTAAGACAAGGAAAAGACAACCTAGTACCTAACCTAGGATGGTCCAAAGGGTTAGTTATGGTTATAACGACTTAAGGGTACTTTAGTAATTACCCTAGGTCACCTAATTAATTAAAATAGAAATTTAATTAATTAATTTAAATGGTCAAAATGAAATTCTTACACTAACCTAGTACAACTCAAGAAACATCCTAGTACTTAACCTAGGATGGTCCAAAAGGGTTAATTATGGTTCCAATGACTTAGGGGTACTTTAGTAATTACCCTATGTCCCTTAATTAATTAAATTAGCCATTTAATTAATTGATTTAAAGGATCAAAACGAAATTCTTAGGAAAAATTTCAGATTTGACTAAGTATTGTGTTTTCCTAATTCTAGTCAGTCTAGGAGGGGCTTTTTAGTAATTAATTAATTTATTTATTTAATTAACTTATTAAGAATTAGTTGAATAAGTCAAGATCAGTTCCTAAGACTTATACTCACGTTCAAACTCAAACAAATACACGACGCAAAATAGTAAGCAAGAGAGCAAAAGAAAATCAGAAAATTCCATTAATTCTCCTAGGCGATTTCAAGGTTTCTCCAAGTTTTCGTTCAAGGTGCTGTTCGTAGATTAAGTTCTACTTAAGGTATGGGTTTCTCTCCTGGACTTCTTTCTCCAAGAGAACTTTCTTTCCAACGATTCAAAGATCTTGAAACTAGGGTTGTTCCCGTTCTCGTCGAACTCCTTGTCCCTAGTATCCTTTTTGATTTCAATGTTGAATAGGTTAGAGATCATGTTGTTGGTATGTGGTGCTGGCTGTTCTTAACATGTATTTTTCTTGAATGATGAGTATCAAATGAACTTATGAACTTGTAATTGCGTAAAGTTAATCTTATCATGATAATAAAGGATCGATAATATGCTAAGTTAAGTTTGTGATGTGTTAAGTTAATTATGTGTCTTTGGCCAAATGTTAACTTGTTGTTGTTGTGATGTTATGAAGATGCTAAAGCCATCAAATGTTAATATGATGCTGTCCAATATGTTCTTAAAACGTTACACTAAAAGCCATAAACTAAGAATTGGCTCAAAGACATCTATGAAATCATATCTTGAATAAATTGGCTATCTGGTTCCAATAAAATTTGCTAACTCTATTTGGTCAAAATGAATATATGCTAATGGCTAGGAACTTATGTAAATGATTAAAATATTGGCTAAGGGTTCATACATATGGCAATTTAAATATGAACATACGTAAAATTGGCTTATGCCCAAAAGAATGAATTTGGTAGTCTAACATCCCAAATCTTGAGCCAATACTAATCATATGTCAATTCTTGTGTAGTTAGAGTATAAAATGATAATATAAGCACTTCTAAAGTAATATCAATGAATCCATAACCAAGGGCATGACATTCATTGGGACAACTCCCAACATGCTCCACAGGAATGAACTATGAACACATGAAACTCATTGAATAAAGTGCCCATCGTTCATAAACGATGATATGAAGCCACTACACTAAAGTAAGTAAGTAACGTGAGTTATTACATAATTACAGGGGTCTAAATTAATTAAGTTACCAGAATGGGGTGTTAAAGGAAGTGATACAAGTCTTACTTACACCAAAGCTAATTTGTTAAAAGAATACTCACGAATGAAGGTGTTAGAATGTGTGAGACTAGTCTCATTAACACCTAAGGATGATATGTAAGGACAATTCACATTCATCAATGTAAAGTAAGGATGATATGTAAGGACAATTCACATTTCATCAATGGAAAGTAAGGATGACAAGTCATCAAAAGAGTAAATAAATCTCAATCACATTCTATATGTAAGTGCAAGGACAATTCACACTTAATACGTAAAGAAGAGATGAGAAATCATCTAATGAGCTATGACTACCTCATGCTAGAAGCAAGCTTCGATGATGTATGTGTTGAATGTAAATAGGAACTTTAAACTGAGCACCGATAGGCTAGTTATGATGGTGATGCCTTCTTTCCGGAAGGGAGGAGTTTCACGTAATTCTCATGAGATGAGACTGTCCACCAAGGTAGGTATGGGTCTCCCTAAATCTCCTAGTCTTTGAACTATGTTGCCACCATAGGGAACTAGCTTGGTTCGAACCCAATAAGCTATTACGTTTTGGTTTCACTTTGGCCAGTGACTCCACCTCTTTTCGGTGTGGGGGAGACACCGGATTTCATGATGCTCACATGATCTATGTCGATTAAGGTTGAAGTTCCTCAAAGTATGAAATATAATGAAATGAACGATACCGAAGGTGTTTGTGCAAGACAATAAGGAGGTGAAACGAGATTCAAGTAATGACATTAGGTCATTCTTGGTCATTGCACTTCATGATCCCGATGAGAGTCTTAAAGTTCATCCTAGGTATAGCTGTTGTTTACATCAGCCTACGAATGAATGAAATGAATAATGTGATGTACGAATGAACGAATGAAGCACACTCTGTGTTTGCTAAAGAAGGCACTCGGGTTGAGGTCCCATATGTTGGGCCCTCACTTGAGATGCCTTAATGCTACATCCACGATTCCAAGGTCTCGTGGATATGAAATTTATAATATATGAAACATGAAATCTATGTTATGTTAACCTATGTGTGTATGATGTGTGACATATTCATGGTATGACCTTCCTATTAAAAATTAGGCAAGTCCAGAGATTTTACCTCCTAAGAAAGCATGTTGATTAGGAAGAGTCATGATTTATAATCACTTCTTATATGATGCCAATAAATGGAAGTAGAAACATAACGTTAACTAAATACCCCATAACTTCCCTAACTTGAAAGTAATGAAATCAATGGCATGATCAATAGAGAATGTCTTATGAAATGTAATGAATATAGTGTAAAGAATGACTCACTATAAGGTAGGGAAATCATTCCTTAGTCCTTGGATACTTACATCGATTTATTTTGGGTATGGGACTACAATGAATCATTGCACTTGTAAGTAAAACATAGGACCAAAGGAATTATTGAACTACACAACAACAAGAAGAAAAATGTTGAAAAATAAACTAAGTCCCAAGGAAAGAGCTCTCGGGTTTAGAGGATCAAAATTTCCAATCTTCTCTCGAGTTGTTCTAAAATTATTTTGATGATACTAATGTCTTGTAATCATATAGAAAATTAGTTCTGTGTTTTGAATGCAATAAAATACATCATATTCATACCACAATTCACAACTAACGAATTAGGAAAGTCTAATGACTAGACTTTCGAGAAATGGCATGTTGCTTTGAAGAGCTTTCATTGATCATGCATAGCTTTATGTGTATGTATTCATACACCCATACTTAGTACAAGTGGTGTACTAACCCCCTACTATTTACTATTTTTATAGGTGCAGGTCAGAGGACAGATTGACAAAACTTGCAACAGTTTGGACTTCAGCGTTTCTCCAAACCATTTGGTAGATCCTATTGATTTCGAGGATGCTACAGTCTTAGTCTAGATTTAGATATAGACATAGCTAGTGGATGTTGTCCCTATCATTTCTTTCACATTTCATTTCGAACCTTTTGATGTAAGGCCATTTTGGCAACTTAATATATTCTATTCATCATTTGTTTTGAAATGTTCTTGATATTAGATGGTTGTGTATTGATGTTGAGCTTAATATATAATGTGTAATACGTAATGACTATATGAAGTCAAAGTAAACTTCATACGTTTAAAAAGTTTTAAATTTTGCGCAAATTTAACTAGATGAATATGATGAATTCAAAATGATGCTTGTATGCGACCTCTGAGAGGTCAACGACGTCGGTGGAGATTCGAATTCCAGAATCCGGGTTGTTACATTGCACAAGTAAGCTTGTGAAGGGGTTGTGAGGGTGGTTTACCTGTAATATGAACTAAATGAGTTATGACTAAGATGTAATGAATGAAAGAGTTCTTATGTGACCATTAATGAAGTATGTTGGTCTTATGTCGAATGTTAAATGTATGAGTGGTATGTAATTGAAGTGTAACAACCTGAAAATGACTATGCTATGTAATGCTTAAACGTACCTAGAATGCCTGGATTAGACCGGGTTCACACGACTTGTTGCGCGTAGAACGAGACCTTAGAACCTATGCACTAGCCAAGCCAACCAACTTGGTGAGTTAGTTGAGCTAGGCAAGGTGAGAACCAACCATGTAGGGCACCCGAATTGAAGATATTCACCCGGATAAGTTTTACCGGACTTAAAAGGGGTAATCTTAGGTTTAGAGGGTCTAGGGGTAAAATGGTTTTTTCCAAGCTAGGGGTAGTATTGTAATTACCCTAAGTATTGAATTAATTAATTAATTTAAAGAGGAGGGGCAATTCGGTTAGGGTTGGCCGAATTTGACACTTTTTCGCAAGTTGAGCTTCACCCGGGTTCGATCCTTGGTGGAAGCAATGTTAAATTATTAATTTATATTAATTATCTGATTTAAGTAAGGGCATAATTAGTAATTTCACCTATGCCGTTAAAAATCAGATTATTATTAATTTATGAGGAGTCCTAGTTTGACTAATTACTAAACTAAATCTCCTAATCCTAAGCTACCACTCTTTCTCACGTCTCTCTCTACTTCTACCTCACTTGCACGATCAGTCTTCATAAAAAGAAAAGAACAGAACCAAAAAATAAAGTTCATCAAGAACTTGAACGCTCAAACTCAAAAGCAAAATAAGCTTCAAAACGAAAGGTAAAAATCAAATTCTCGACGGTTTGTGCTTGTGATTTCGGTGGTGAGACTTCGGCTTAGTGGGGGGGGGGGTTGGCAGCACGTAATGACATCTTTGAACGACTTCAGGTATGGGTTTTCTTCCCTCTTGGTTCCTTTCCCAAGAGACCCCTAAGGTTCAGTCTATTCACAATCGAAAACTAAGGTTGTTCCCGTTGCATGCCCCTGTCATTATATCCTTTGAAAGATTCAAGTATGCGTTGGTATGACTTCTGGTAGATGATTTTAGGTCTGGTTGTGATTACGTGTTTGAATGTGTATTCAGAATTATGTAGAAATTAAAGAGGTGTTCCAAAAATGTGAAGTTCGTTAACTTGTTTGTGCATGTGTGTGCCGTGAATTAGCCACAGTTTGAAGCTTGATATTGACATGTTAAAATGTTTTGAATTATGTGTGTGCGAATATTTTAAAAAAACGTGATGTTCATATGAGTTCAAAGTTGCTGAATTGAATGATAATTCTAGACTGAAAGTAACCTTGAAAATACACCTAAATATCTCCCTAAAAACTACTCAAAATATCTTAATGTTTAACGTGAAAGAGGGTGAGAAAATGGACTGCAAAAAGGTGAACAAATTTCCAGCATTCTGGAAATTTTGTTCGGCCACTTACTGTAAAAAATTTGAGTTTTTAAAAGTTTTTTAAAATGCATGAGGTCATTGGGGATTGAACCCAAGCCCTCACCATATACAAGTTATATAAAAATTCAATAATAAAAATGAGGTAAGGGGGATTCGAAATGGGGTAAGGCTCAAGTGAAGAGTTAGGAGAAAAATGAAAGAAAAATGAAATGAGGCGTGTGGGGTTCGAACCCACAACCTCTCGGTCAAACATGAGGAAGAATTTAAATAAAATAAAAATGAGCTATGTGGGAATCAACCCACAACATCTCAGCCGAATGAAAAGAATTAAGGAGAAAAATAAAGTGGGGCTGTGGGGGTTCCATCCCACATTCTCTCGTCAACACGAAAAGAGTTTAAGGAAAAAGGAAATAAATAAAAGTAGGTGTGGGGGTTCGATCTCGGATCTCCTAAGCCTAGACGTCTAAGGGGAATTGGGGAAAAAGGAAACAAAAGAAAGTGTAGGTGAGGGGATTCGAAATCGGGTCCCCTAGCCGAGAATAAGAAATCAGAATAAATAAATAAAAACGTAAGTGTTTTCCAAGGGATTCGAAATCGAGTTCCCTTGCCCAATTCCGTATTGACACATAAGTCGTACGTGAATAAAAGATTAAATGAATGCTGTCTTAAAGGATCGAAACTGAGATCTTGGCATACTTACAAGATGCATAAGTCTTGTACCACATAACCTTGGGTAAGTACGAATCACTTAGAAGAATTACGAATGAAACCTCATGGCTTGTATGTATGGATCCATAAGTCCAGCATACGTTTAAAAGTAAGTGAACCTAATATGTTATGTAATGAATGATGTGACCCCAGAAGGGTTAAGTAAGAATGTGAAACACACCAAAAGGCCAAGTGCATTGGCATATGATGAAATGAACATTCACGTAAAAAGGGGTGAGTAATTATGAAGGGAAAATTTGCTAAGGCTAATGAATGTGGTGAAAACATGAATAGGAGGCTAATGTGAAATATGAGAGCAATCTCAAATGAGCCCAAGTAAATGTTACCAAAACGTACTCACCTATGAGAGTGTAAAGTTAATGAAGAGACCAGTCTCTATGAACACTTTAATAAAAGTATTAAATATATATACTTAATACTAATGATGAGATAAGAAATCATCTAATGAGCTAGATGTCCTCATGCTAGAAGCCAGCTTCTATGATGTATGAGATGAATGTAATGGAACTTTATACTGAGCACCGATAGGCTAGCTATGAGTGGCGATTCCTTCTTTCGGGAAGGCAAAGGTTCGAATGATTCTCATGAGATGAGATTGTCCGTCCAGACGGGTATGGGTCTCCTTATATCTTCTAGTATTTGAACCTATGCAGCCAACATAGGGATCTAGCAGGGTTCAATTCCATATATACGCTAGCATGTTTTGGTTTCACTTTAGCTGGTGATTCCACCTCTTTTAGGTGTGGGGTAGACACAGGATTTCATGGATCTCACATGATCTATGTCGGTTAAAGTTAAGGTTCCCAAAGAAAGAATGAGGCCAGCCTCATGTAATACACACAATGAAATGAACGATACGAAAGGTGTTTGGGTAGGATAATCAAGAGGTGAACTAGACTTATGTAATGACACCAGGTCATTCTTAGTCATTGCACAGTGAACCCAATTAGAGTCTTAAACTACATCCTAGGTATAGCTGGTGTTTACACTAGCCTATGAATGAAATGAAATGAAGTACGTATGAATGAATGAAGCAGACTCTGTGTTTGCTAAAGAAGTCTCCCTAGTTGAGGTCCCATATGTTGAGCCCTCATTTTGGGAAGTCCTAATGTTAAGTCCATGATTCCAGGGTCTCATTGCATATGAACGAATGAAATGAAATATGATATGTGCTATATGCAATCTGTTATGTGATGTGTGTAATATGATACGTATGATGATGCATGTTACTCTCATGGCATGACTTTCCTAATCCGATTTTGGCAAGTCCACTGACTTGACTTTCCATAACTCATATCTTTAGGAGAGAGATATTCTAAATCATGCATGTCCGTGGTGTGTGCTTGCATATACCCATACTTAGTACAAGTGTGTACTAATTCCATACATTTATCTACTTTTAGGTGAAGGTGCAGCTGGACATTAGAGATTACGAGTCGATGCAGCAGTTATCCAGACGTGGAGCTTTCATCTGGATTTTGTAGGAACTTATGCTTTCGAGGATGCTTACTGATTTATTCTAGCGTAGACGTAGGCATGAGCTAGTGGAGTATGTTCCACTAGCGTTTCTTGCGTATTTACTTTCAGACATTGTATTGGTGCCATTTTGGCAACTCTATATTTATGACTATATCTTTCATTTGATTATCTTGATTTAGATGATTGTTGTGAACGCTTATGAGTTTACGTAGATAGTATTATGCGAGTCCAATATAAAGTTTAAATAAACAAAAGTTTTAATTTTTCGCTAAAATTAACCTAGATGAAGTAACGACGACGTATGTAGGATTGTCTGCGACCTCTGAGAGGTCAACGACGCCGGTCTCATCTGGGGTTTAGATTCCGGTCGTGACATGAAGGTGATGTTCCTAAGCATGAGGTGACTTCTTAGGATAACTTGGTGTGACTAGTATTATGGGATTCTAGTTGTACATTGCACTAGTGAGATTGGTAGGTTGCCTTAGGTGATGGTCCTTATGTGTAGATTGTGCCATAATGAATACATAATGTGATGAAATGGCTTCAAGTATTGTTGTGAGTTATATCCATATCTATAAGATGAATCTGAACTATATTGTGCTTATTGTACCAATGTTCATGAGGTTTTACTATAAAGGCATGATGCATGATTTCTAATAAATGTCCTCTCTAACTCATGTTTTTGCATAGTTATCATACTTAGTGCATTCTTATACTGATATCATTCTTCTTCATTTTTTTACACAAAGTGTACATGGTGATAGCTAGACGATCTTTCCTAGAATGAAGAGCTTTGAGAGCTATTCCCAAGTTCAAGTGTGTTTTTACGATTCAAGGACATTTATGTCAAGATGTTGTTTAAGTTCATGTAATAGCATAGATTATTCTTGTATGTTGTTAAGGGCCATGTTCATATTATATTCAATTGATGTCGAGTATAAGATGGCAAAAGAAGACTTAGTGTCTAATCTATGTACTTATGATTTTAAAAATAAAATGATGTTTCTAGAATAATGTTATTCTATGAAAAGTTTTAATTTTTATGCTAAATTTCTATGACAATGCAATGAATGAATTCTAAGAGGCTTGTCCAAGACCTCTGAGAGGTCGCCGCCGCCGATAATTTCTAGGGTGTGCCCCCCGATCATTAGAAACTTTGTATCAAAGCATAATATTTTAGGATTAGTCCTTAGGTTTCAAAGTTTTGTAATGCCAAGTCTCGTAGAGTCTTGATCATTGGTGTGAGTCGCGACACATCTATGAGCGAGAGGCTATAAGACGATAGAAGTTTCACTTTCTTCACTACTCTTGTGTAATGCCATAGATCTTAACTCCATATGATATCTCTCTCTTATGTTTCCTTGTCCGGTGGTCTTTTAGATGTAATTGATTGGAAGGGATGATGTCTCAAGTCTTGAGGGAGAAAAGGTGAGTTTTGATGCTTATTGTGGTTTTGTGACTACATTAATATATGTGAAGGTGAATTTGAAATATTTTGATATTGTGTCAATTATGTCTATAGATGACTTAGGATAATTGAGGTTATATGTGAGAAGTTATGTTATGATATGGTTATAGCTTTTTAAGAGTTGTTATGGTTGAATGTAGTCTCCTTGGAATGATAGGTTGCTTTATTGTTATGTATCATGGTAGTGTAATGTTATGAAATAGGCTTGAAAAGTTTTGGAGAAATATGGTAAATAGTGAATGATGAATGTTGCCCTTGTTATATGAGTGATGCTTCATAGTTGTCGTTGTGTGGATTTGAGTCTTTTGTATAGGCTTGATCCTAAGAAGGGAAGGTAGTGTGTTTACCTTGTAAGGTAATTGTGAAGTATTATAGTTAATGGGAGAACCTATATGACTAGTTGATTAGTCCCTATATGAACCTATCCTAAGAATGGGACAAAAGGAAGAAGGGGTTTATTCCATAAGTTGGGATTATGCTTTTCCCTAAGGTTGACTTAAAGGGATGTATGTACCCCTTATATCATAAAGAGAAGAAGAAGAATTGATGTTGACCTACTTTAAAGAGGTTAGTTGCTTTTAAGTTTGATTTTAAGTATGGTCATCTAAAGAAAGTGTTAATATTTTACCTAGGCATGGTTGGTTGGAAGTTTCCACCAAAGGTGATGATGTGGGTTGGAATGACCTGGCAGCTACCTTGCCCTAGTGTTGGAAGAAAATAAAGAGGCCTCTATAGCCAAGTCTCTTCTATGCTTCCCCTAAGGTTTGAACTAGAGAAGATGATTACCCTTGATCTCTAGAAGAAGTGGTAGTGGTCCTTAAGAGTTTCACCATGTGTGATATGATTGCTTAGAATCTGGGATGTCTATAGTGCTAAGTTGGAGGGTGAATTCTTTAAATGCTATAGATGAACTACCTAAGGTTATGACCCTTCTTGGCTTAAATCCGGAACAACTTACATGTAACACTTCGAAAATCCAAGACGTGTTCTAGAGCCTAACATAAGTGACATAAGGTCTAGAAACTGTTTTAAGGTCAATTTTAATGAATATAAGTCATGTAGGAAGTCTAGAAACCAAAATGTCCAAGAACGTCAATTACGTTCGGAAACTAGTTCAAGGAGGTACTAGTGTGCCTTAGCCTATTTGGCTAGCTTTTAGGAGTCGAAAATTTATGAAAACTGGTGGAAGGGTGTATAACATGTGTTTAAGTAGATTCATGGTAGAAACGTCCAGGTATGACTCCCCATGGACCATCCAAGGGCCCTTGAGGAGGACCATTGCATTTTGGGGTCAAAGACTGCCTGGGCAATGTGCACCCACAAAGGGAAGCGACAGAGCGTGTGTGGATCGACCGGGCGTCGATGCCATCCGTAGACCAACACTTAGACATTTTGGCTAATGGTCCATTTGTACCAGTCTTTGAACTTACCTACGGATGTGCAACGTGCAAGGGGGCGCATGTCGTCGACTCGAAGATGGACCGTTGGTCGAGGTGTCGTGTGTGAGGGCTCAGATATTCTGCACGTTTTAAGTTAGTTCCAATTAATTAATTAAAGGGTTAGTTATTTAGTTTAGAGATTAGGGAGGTATAATTAACTTAGATAACACCCTATATAAGGTCCTAACCTATTCAAGACTAACAAAACTCTCATAACTCACAATCCCAAAACTCTCTTCCTTCCCTCTTCTTTCTCTCTCTAGTGAAGAACTCCATTGAAGACCAAGCTAGGGGAGGGTTTAAGGGCTGAAAAGAGTCAAGTTTCTCCATCAATCTTCATAAATTAGTAACGTATGATATCTAATTCACCTTTGAGACCTTTTTCCTCAAAGGTTCCATCAAATTGATTTCAAAAGTTTAGTTCTCAAGTGGGTTTCATTCAATCTCGAAATTAATGTTATGAATATATTTGTTTATGATTTCTTTTGAATATTATGTATATATTAACATGTATTCTAACTTAATTATGATATATCTTGATGGTTTGGTCTAGTTTGTAGAAGATGACCTTCACTCCTCAACCCTAGGTTATGATCTTTATAGGATATGTGAAATGTTGGTTCAATTGACTTCATTATTGATTGAATTACTACTAGATGATGTTATTGTCTCAATTATGAATAGATTAAGATGAATAATAGGCCTATCATGCTAGTTCTTGAGTAGTTGATCTAGGTTATGAGACATGTTGTGAATATGATCTAAGTCTTTTATCTTAAGCTATGAACTAGTGATGAATTGTGATATAGTGATTCAATTGTCCTTGTTATTCTATTGGTTATTGTTGTATGATGATATCAATCCCATATTGGGTTGAGTTAAGGGTTTATTGTAAGACCTTGAAGATGAATTATGAAGGAGACTTTGTAAGTCTTGTGATCCCTATTATTTACTTCATTGTGGTTACTTGAGATTGAGTGATGATGTTACATTGAAGTATACCTTGTATTAGGATTGATAGGGTTGGTATGATGTTGAATTTAAATTTTTTGACAATGGTTGTGAGGTTGATTAAGATGTAAATGTTATAAGGATGGTGATGACTACCAATGTTCCTTATCATGAATGAATATGTAAATGTGCTAACCTCACTTATGTGAATTGTAATGAAATGACTATACTCATGCAATTCTTATTGAGCTATGATGATCATGATTATACAAGGGCTAGACCCTATGACCTACAATAAGTTATAATGACTAATAAAGACATTAAAGACATTTCAAAAAGAGACTTATCTTAGCACCGAGTGAACTTGACAATGGGAGGTGTTGACTTTCCATAGAGGAAGATTCACCCTATAGTTCGACATGTGTTGTTGACTCCTCAATGAGGGACACTCATCCAATGGATTCCCATGAGAGGAGGCCCCAATTTCCAAGTGGTCTGTAGAGGGATTATACCTATCTCTTAGTTCTTGAACTATGTTGCCCCCATAGGAAGACTATCTAGTGGATCCACCTAGAAAGCTACGTTTATGTTTGGTTTTACTTTGGCTGGTAGACCACCTTCCATCGGTGTAAGGTTTAACAACACCGGATTCAACACTTATCTCTTGTGGTCTATGTCGGTTAAGGCAAGTGTTCCCTAAACTAAAATGAAGTAATGAAGTACAAACCAACTAGGGTGACTTAAGAGGTTCGACTTAGCCTAGGTAGGGGTATGGGACTCTATCTATGCCTTGCACTAGTTTGCCTTGAGGGAAGCCTTAGGAGGTTGTTCTTATGTATGAATATTCTTATAATGATATATGATATGTATACGATGAAGTTGCACATTGTTGATACTACATGTTGGTTAGTTTCACTTATGAATATGTGTTGGTCTATATTGTTAAAGTAAGATGATATATATTCTTAAAGTGTTATGCTATGTGAAGTAGGATGTTATCCATGATTCTTGTTGGGTTACTTGATTAAGTAAGGTTATAGGGATTTTCTTGGTCATGACACTTGTTGACTTGATACGGGTTGTGGTTAATGGTCTTGCTTTGGTTATGTTGAAATGTACTCTTATTCATGCTTGTTACTATTATGACGTGATGATAGAGTTACTTGACTATGTATTCAACTATATGCTATGCATGTTGACTTGACTAGACTTGATGTTGTTGTTCTTGTGATGTACATGCCTATGACTAAATGAACATGTCCTATTGGTTGGTATGGTCTTGTTGAATGTGCATAAAGGTTTTTTAATGAAAAGTGCATACTTATTGATATGTCCCTTATCTTGGCATGATTTCATAGTTTGTGTGCATATGGTCTCATACTTAGTACAAGTGGTGTACCAACCCCATTTTCTTCCTTTTCTCCAACATTTTAGGTTTTCATCGTTAAAGGCTCTTTGAGACCACTTTGAAGAAGACTTGGAATTTCTCAATCATCCAAGTGGGTAGGTCCTCACTTTCCAAGGGCGATGCAAATAACGAGCTTATGAAGTTGTTTTAGTTCAATGTCACACCCGGGTCCTAGACCCCAGATAAGACCGGCGTCGTTAACCTCTCAGACGTCGCAGACAAGCCTCTTCTTAGCTTTCATCACAATCATAAAGTTAAATTTAGCAAAAAAATTAATACTTTACTGAAGTGTACTTAGACTTCATATAACTGCATAAGAGTGATATACTAATAGCTCAAATTAAGCAACCATCTATTAACAGATTGAACAATTGAAGCAAAGAATTCATAATAATAGTAATAGTTCCCAAACCAGCCTTAATACAAAAGCTTGAACAAATGTTTTGAAAAGAAACGCTAGGGAGAACATCCACTATATATGTCTAATGTACTAAAGCTAGAAGTAAAGCGTAGGCATCCTCGAATTCAAGAGGACCTACCAAAGTCTGGAGATACTAATCCAAACAGGTTCAACGAATCTTCAACCTTCTCTAGGACCTGCACCTATAAAAATAGTAATTGTATATGGGTTAGTACACACTTGTACTAAGTATGGGTGTATGCACATAAACACATAAGGACTATGCATGATCAAGGAAAGCTCTTCCTATAGCAGCATGCCATTTTTATGAATGTGAAGTCACTTTACTTTCCTAATTCGTTATTTATTAATCATGCTATGTATATGACATATTTTCATGCATTTAAAGAACACAACTCATTTTCTTTATGAACATAAGACCATGGAATCATGAACATAATTTTAGAACAACTCAAACAAAATTTAATAAATTTTGCTCCTCTTAGGCCGAGCTCCCTCTCCCAGCCTTAGTTTATTTTTCAATCTTTTGTTCTTTTCGTTGTGTAGCTCAATGATCTCCTTTGATCCTATGTTTTACTTACAAGTGCAATTATTCATTGTAGTCCCATACATACAATGAATCAAGTAAGTAATCCAAAAGACTAAGTAAATTATTTGGCTAACCTACTAACAAGTTATTTTTTTCATTCTTGTTAAATTGGGCATGAAGACTTTATAAGCCAATCTTTATTGGCTATGCCCATTCTTTGATTATTTGCATAATATATAGATCTTGGGGCATATATTCATACTCCAATTGATGAGTCATTATGTTTTGCTCCTTTTATTGGCATAAGCCAATAACTGTTAAAACTTCATTCTTATCAAGCATTGATGATTGATATTTTTATGCTTTTGCTTACTTAGTTCACTTTGAACTTACATTTCTTCTTCTTTGATCTCACGTTCACTTTGAACATGCAAGGTTGACTTAGGATATTCTTTTAAGACTTCCATTGGGATCTTTATGTGCAATGACTAAGAATGACTCACATCATTACTTAGTCTAACCTCACCCTTTGGTCATCATATATGAACACCCTCATCTTCCTACTTCTTTCTTTCTTTCTTTCTTACTTTCTTACTTTGTTACTGAAATCTTTAGCATTAACCGACATAGATCATGTGAGCTAACATGAAATCCAGTGCCTTCCCCACACCAAAAAGAGGTGGTTCACCGGCCAAAGTGAAACCGAATACTCCCTAGCTTTCTTATGTGGATCCACTAGCTAGTAACATATGTTGGCGACATAGATCAAAGTCTAAGAGAACTTGGAGACCCTTATCCACCTTGGTGGTAGTCTCATCTCATGAGGCTTACATGTGCTGGCACAAGCTCATTGCTAGTCTATCGGTGCTTAGCTCAGATTTATTATACTTTATAACTATTGGAGTTGACTCATACATTGTGGAAGATTGTTTCTAGTATGAGGTATACTTAGCTCAATGGATGACTGGTCATCCCTTTCTGTACTTGATGAATGTGAACTTAAATCTTACATTATCATCATGGTGTGAGTGAGACCTGTCTCACGATTTCTAACAACCTCTTATGTGAGTATCTTTGACATAATCGTTTAAGTGTAAGTGAGACTTGTCTCACTTCTTTTAACACCCAATATTAGGTCAATTTCATAGCTCATAAGCTTTTAGTTATTTCATTACTCACCTTATCTTGTTCAACGTTAATTGATAGTCTTCTACCATTCTTTATGAAAGTTATAAGGATTTATTCAATGTGCTTCTATATTCACAAGTTCATTTAGATAGGGTATGTTGGGACTTGTCCCAATCATTGGCATACCCTATGTTATGAGTTCTTTGAATTAAGATTTGTATGACTTAATCATTGGCCAATTCTATTACATATTTTTGGAAATAATATTGCTAGCCAATTTATTGGCATAAATCAAACTTTGATATTATCACTAGCCAAGTCAATTAACTTCATGTATATACTATAGTAATCTTATCATTTTAAGCAATCCAAATTTTAGCCTTTGATTAGACTATAAGAACAATTCAGTATGTTGATTTGGCATTGGAGATTTATTAACTAGCTTTGATTCTCATTCTTATTTCTTCTTGGAAACATTGCATTCCAAACACTTTCAAACATATCTACTGTAAACACACACAATAATCGAAACCTTCATTCCTTTCAACAATAAACAGAATTTCATAAACGACTTATAACAATTTCATCTTCTCGAACACAATTAGGCATTACAACATATGTTATCTCATGTAAATAATACTCTAATCATACGGATCTAACCTATAGATATCATTCAAAATTATAAATCACAGAATCCTACACGTAATGTTCAGTTAGAACCACATACCAACAACATGCTCGAGATTTACATTATACATACTACTAGATCGGAAATAGGGAGAACTAGGGAGATGAACATTCGACAATTTATTGGGAACAACCCTAGTTTTAGTTTTCTTGAATTCAATACGTTTGAAAAGCCTCCTGGGGAAAGGAATCCAATAGAGAAAACCCATACGTTACTGTAGAATTGAATCTACGAAGATCACCCTGTATTTTGCACGAAAATCTTGAAGAACTGCCTTGAAATCGCCTAAGGTTTTTCTTACGTTTGCTAACTGTTTTTGAGTCGTAGGTTTCTACTGGTTAAACGTCAGTCTAAGTCTTAGGAACTGAATATTGACTAATTCAACTTAGGCTAAATAACTTAATTAAATAAATCAATTAACTAATTACCAAACACACCTCCTAAACTGACTAAAAATAGGAGAGCATTTGACTTAGCCAAATTCTAAAAATTTCTAAGGGTCTCGGTTTGACCATGAATTTAAATTAATTAATTAAGTTTCTAATTTAATTAATTAAGTGACCTAGGGTAATTACTAAAGTACCCCTAAGTCGCTAGGACCATAACTAACCCCTTTGGACCATCATAGGTTAGGTACTACTCGGCTAGTGTAACCCGGTTTGGTCTTAGGATGTCGGGCACACTAGTTAGTTCATTTTAGTTTGTCCTAGGTTAGGTCAGTTAGTTAGATCCTAGGACTGGTTAGGAAGCTTGGCCCCACGTGGCTTGACATGACGCGTGCCTGCCCCTTAACTGCCCTAACCAAATCGGTTTGGCTTGCTCTCTCACCCGGTAGCACATGTGCTTGCACATGTGATGCCGTGCACTTTCCTAACCGTGCACTCTGTAGTTGCACTTGGAAAGTTCACGTGTTGTCCCAAGGATCCTCACTATGTCCTTCGGCGCTGCTTAATCTACATGATCATTTTAAATGATCATGTGCTATGGTACTTAGGCTTGACACTTGGATGCCTCATACCTAATGTGTGTAAGCGCTGAAAATAAATTTTTTAGCTTAGGGTCTTCATTGCAGGTACAATTCCTAAACAAGCTTGGATTGGAGTGTATTTTAAGTTACTTGTTAATACATAAAATTTGGCTAACACCCTTAAGCCAATATTCTCTAACATGCTTAATATTACTCAATATTGGGCATTGGGATGCCTATGTACCCCAATACGTATTCTGAAAATCTAATAGACTCTTCACTAGACTTGTACATTTTCTGGAATGTTACATTTAAAGACTCTTATGTTCTTTCTCATAAAATTTGAGTATGGATTGTATAGACTATATGTGGTTACGGGTTGTATAGACTATATGTGGTTTCTTTACATTGATGTATGGGCTATGACCAAATTTCTATTATCTTGTTAGATGGTTATGAGATGAGACACTCTTTAAAGACTATGTTCTATCTTATAAATATACTTATGGGTAACAAAAGTAGAAGACTATGTAATCTTTCTATACGAAGGGTCTATGTATACTCGATATGAATATAATACATGTATGTGGAGGTCTATGTAAAACTCATTGTAGAAGTAATGAAAAGTTTTAAATTTTCAGTATTTTAACCTATGAATGTAATGATGTATGCTAAGAGTCTAGTCTTAGTCCTCAAAGAGGATGACGACGCCAGTTACGTCTAGGGGTTGCTCCTCGGATGTTACAAACTAGGTATCAGAGCATGAGGTTGAATATCTTTGATGTCGATGTCTCTCTCAACCACGTCTATGTATATTCTTACTCATAATTGTGAAGCGCACCACACTTATGAATAAGAATCTATGTGATGCTTAGGAAACTCTCTCTTTCTTTGAAATCCAATATCGTGCCTCTAGAGTATACTTATTGTTTGCTTTCACCTAAAATTTGTATTTTGGTTATAGGCAATCAATAATCGAAGGAATGCAGCACGAAGACTTTGAGGAAGATATTGCCAATGCGGGAGTTCCTCCCCGAAGTGATCAAGTCCCTCTTCTTGAAAAAGATGCTAATGTTGACCAAGATTTGGTAAATCCTCCACCTTTGACGGATGGTGAGATAAGGGCTGCCCTTTTCCTAATGGCCCAAGCCATTACTTCACAAGCCCAAGTCGTCACTACTCAAGCTCAAGCCATGACATCCCATAAGAACCGGGAGGTTGTACCCCGAGCAAACCAACATGTTGGAACCATGGCATCCCGTCTAAGGGATTTCACAAGGATGAATTCTCCTAATTTCTATGGGTCCAAGGTTGAAGAAGACCCCCAAGAGTTCATTGATGAAGTTTACAAGATCCTTTATGCTATGGGGTTGACTACTAGTGAGAAGGCCGAGTTATCCACTTACCAACTCAAAGATGTGGATCAAACTTTGTATGTCCAATGGAGGGACAATAGGCCTCTAATGGGTGGACCGGTGACTTGGGAGATCTTCAAGAAGGCTTTTCTTGATTGGTTCTTTCCTATGGATATGAGGGAAGACAATGTGGTGGAGTTCATCAACCTTCGACAAGGAGGTATGAGTGTGATTTAATACTCTTTGAAATTCACTAAATTATCCAAGTATGCTCCTTCTTTGGTTTTCGATCCTAGGAATGAAATGAGCCATTTTTGTGACGGGGGTGTTGGATGATTTGTAAGAGGAGTGTCATTCGGCTATGCTAAATGACAATATGAACATTTCTTGTCTCATGGTTCATGCTCGACAAGTGTAAGAGACAATGGTTAATAGAAAGAGTAGAGATGCTAAGAGGGAAAGATCCTTTAATGGTGGTTCCTCAAAGGGTAGACTTGATATCCAAGACAAGCCTAAGTTCAAGAAGAGCTTTTCTAGTCAAGTTCCATCCAAGTTCCCTAAGGCTCATGGTTATAAGGTTTCAAACCCTAAGCCTCAAAAGGGAACGGGTACTAGTTCACCAAGTGAGAAGCCAACTTGTGCCAAGTGTGGAAAGGGTCATCTTGGTGAATGCTTGGTTGGGACGAGCAATTGTTTTGGTTGTGGCAAGAGTGTCCACAAGGTTAGGGATTGCCCAAATGTGAAGGGTCAAGCTCAAGGAAGTAGTTCTTATTATGCTCCTAAGAAGAACAACTTCTATGCTCTCCGCTCTAGAGGTGAGCAAGAAACATCTCCCAATGTGGTGACCGGTGTGTTGAAATTCTTCTCTATTGATGTATATGCTTTACCTGATCCCGGTGCCACCTTGTCATTTGTTACTCCTCTTGTATCTACAAAGTTTGACATTTTACCCGATATCTCACATGAACCTTTTATAGTTTCTACCGAGGTGGGTGAGTCGGTTATTGCAAAAAGGGTGTATAGAAATTGTCCTATATTGTTGTCCAATAGAGTTTCTTATGTTGAACTAGTGTCACGACCCGAGTGTATCTCCTAAAAGTTAGGGCATTCCCGAATCGAAACACCGCGTCGTCGACCTCTCGGAGGTCTAAGACAAGCCCTTTCGTACCATTCATTGCATACATGTATGAAAAGTAGTGCGGAATTAAAACTTTTCACACGAAATAATAATACTTCAAAATATCTCTTTTATAGAAAAACATTATGAAGGCTAAGTCTCAAAGTCGCCATCTTAGACGTACGAATATATTTGGACACAACCCATACTTCAACATATAGGAAAATAGCTAAGTCTATTACAATACTTTCAATAAGGAAATCTAAATATCAAGATGTCCTCGAATCAAGTGAGGACATACCAACTCTTTACTTGAATGAACACTAATCCAAGCTTCAACTTTGAGACTCCTCTCAAACGCCACCTACACCTTCAGAGATAGATAAAATGTATGGAATTAGTATAAACACTTGTACTAAGTATGGCATAATGCATAAAATCATGATAAACGGATATTTGTATAAAACATGATCTTTTTGATTAAAACATCATAGTATAAGTATAAGAACGACATTTAACACCTTAGAAACACATAAGATATTACATAAGCATTTAATCAAACATTGAAGAATATTACAGTGAACTATATCCCCTTACAGTAACCTCTTTTAAGTTGCATCCTCCTCACCAAAGGTTATCCTAAGACTCACTTAAGTGAGACGAATAGAGACCGACCATACACCCTCTCTAAGCACACTTAAATGATACTTAAGACTTCCTAAGATAAGATCAATCTTACTTTATTTATTAAACTCCCTACCTAGAATTACTCTAAGACTCACTTAAGTAAAACATGAAGAGACCACCCATACACCCACTTCAAGACTACCTAAGCAATCCTCAAAGCTACTCTAAATAAGTACCTTTTTCAATAACATTCCTTTACTAAAGTCATTATGTTCATTTAAACAATTAGAAGACATATAATTCATTAAAGATTTCACATAATGGTCTTGGAAAGACCTAGGGACTCACATACTAACATCTTCAAAGTCTAGTCGTGCAATGTCTAGATAGCGTCCCATTCCACTACCTAGACTTCCTAGTACTTCTCCAACACTAGCATGTATCCCACATGATAATAATAGGCAATAACCGACATAGACCATAGTATCTAGGCATGGAATCCGGAGTCATAAACCTACTCCGATGGAGGGTGTTCTACTTGCCAAGGGAAGAACTAGGACACATCCCATGTAGGCACATGGTTAAGGAATATCAGGGTCTTTTATGCACTCTAGTCTCATTCTCAAGTAGAGATACATTGTACTCTAGTCTCCTTCTTAAGTAGAGCTACAAACCATAACATATTCACTCGGTGCTAGCCTTTGTTCTCATAAAGTAAGTTCAATATAAAGGAGCATATGAAAAAGTACCATCTCTTAGTCATTACCTAGTCATAATGCACCTACAAAAGATGGGTCCCCTAGGGCTTCCACTCAATGGTCTATAAGGATAGCTCATTCTTAACCTTCTCTATATATAGAAGGTTCCACATATTAGTCATGCTTAGAAGGGCACCATCTTAGGTCTACCAATCCTAGACTTTCATTCCACATTCATCCACACACGTACAAGACAAAGTTGCATAAGCCTACTAAGTTAAGATGTCCATATTCATCATATACATTTATCAAGTAAGGGACACAAGTCTACCAACACAAGACACATCATTAATTCACATTAGCACATATAACATATCATTCTTTGAAACACTTAGGAATGACCCTTATCATCTTTATGTCATCATATACATTACTATAATATCATCAATATAACCATCATAGACTCATATAGTCAAGTAGGAATTATCATGTATCAACTCTAAGACTACACACATAAGCACATAGTCATAGTCCAACATGATCACCTAATATCCATAGAAAAACACATACATCACATTACTAGCATGTAGATATATATGATCATACTTTACATAATCAATTAGACAAATCTTCATAATACTTCAAGTAGTGTCGACAAGGCCATGATCATCAATATACTTAAAATAACGCCGACGAGGCCACATCAATCACATAACACCGCCACCATAAGTGGTCCATACCAATCACATCATAACTGAAGTCTAATTAACATAAAATAAAGATAATTTAGGAGAGCATACCACCAATCCATTCTCACCACTTCAATCCATGTCTAAATCATCCAATTCAATACCATAAGGCTCTTACCCATGGCCATGAACATCAATTCAAAGTATAAATCATAATACTAGATGAAACTAGGTCAATTCAATACAGATTTTACAATCTAATACCAATTAGACATCAATTACATATAATCTTTACATTATTAGATAACCCATAGAAAACTACACTATAATTCATAAGTATAGAGACATGATCACTTAACCCATAAAATAGTCAAAATAAGAATGACATAGCTTTCATGTGTTCACAAGAATTATAGCTTTAAAATATTGCATTAACATCAATTCAATTGGAAAACAGTGATTAAAAACCATTTATGCAAGAACCCATGGCTAGATCACAGAATTGGTGAATTCATGTTTTTGAATATCTTTGAAAATCATTGGAATTGACTTCCTGAAGAAAGAGATTTCAAGGATGAATAACCATACCTTAATTGTGATGAAAAGCCCACAAGATTGATGAAGAAAAACTTGAAAAACCTTTCTTCTTCCTTGGAGCTTCAAAGCTTCAACAATGGAGTTTTGGAGAGAGTGAATGGAGAGGTTTTGTTTTGAAATGAGAGTTTAGATTTAATTGGTGAGTTTAGGGGTTTAAATAGGTCCGATAACCCTCCATAATATACCCCTAAATTACCCAAAAGACCCCTACATTTATTGGACAAATTAACAAACTCAAATTCAACTTAAAAATGACGCAACGAAATCTGGGACTTTACTGCGCGTCGCGGAGACACTTCCAAATATTATTTTTCAAAAATTCTTGGACAGAATGGTTCGTGACAGCTCCGCGTCGCAAGGAAAAGATTTTTCCTACTGCGTGTCAGCTGCGCGTCGCGCAGCAGCATGTTAAATCTTGGTTGTTTGGCAGCTTCGCTGGCCCATGTTTGGGTCCTCCTCGGGGACCCTTTTGATGGTCCTCGGGGCATCGTTCTCAGACGTTTTGACCCTTTGTATGTCAGGCTACGCTTAGGAACTCTCGGTACAGAATTTCACCTTCAAACCATCCCCCAAAACATCACTACAAAACAGTATGACACACTAGTTCAACTTCGACTAGTTTCCAAACGTCTTGAACGTTCTTGGATGTTTGACCTCAAAACACTTCCAAAATTTATATACTGCCTAAGAACACTATTATTAACCATTTTATGACTTTAAAACAACATGACACAAGTGTTAGGATCTAGTTCAACCTAGCTCATTTTGAGGGTGTAATAATACTCCCCCACTTGGACAACATTCGTCCTCGAATGACACTTGCTATACTTTGAATATTTTTAAGGGTTAAGACTCATATACTAACAGATCATAACCATACCACACAATAAACGATTCACGTATATAGGATAAACATCAACTCCACATAACAAAGAGACTCACAACACAACAAGACAGTAGGAACTACATCTACAACTCATCATGCAATAAGACTCACATTTTTCATTTCATATAGGAGGAAATTCCTTCTCCACATAATATCATGCTCATATACATCAGTTCTCTACACATCATAACCATTTTTCATAAAAGAACAATTTAGTCAAAATTTTTAAATCTTTACAGTAAGCACCAATTTCTTCACAGTGAAACATGCTAAATTTTACAACAATGCAACTCTTAAGCAATTTTTGATGGAAACATAACAATATGAGAGAGATATCCATATAAACTCACTTTAAAACATAATCATAACTTCATGAAATGCACAATGCAAGGAATCAATGAATTTCAATTTCGACTAGACTCCTACACACAATGCAACATGCAACATGCTACTATGACATTCTATCTCTAAAGCTTGAATTGAATAGAAGAGATGAGACAACAAATAACTATTCTACTACTCACCATACTCCCCCACTTAGAAGGAACTCATATATCTAAAGAAATAAAACTATAACTTACCGGCATCATCATCATCATCCGGTTTTGTTCCTTTGGCTCGGATAGCATAGAAGTGATTCTTCTTTGGAGCACCACCATCCGGAACATTAGGATGAACTTGCTTAGCCTCTCTTCCTGTAGCTTCAATATTAGGACAATCTCTCACCTTGTTATCCTTCCCACAACCAAAGCACCCACTAGTACCGGCTACACACTTCCCAAAGTGCCTCTTCCCACAAGTAGAACAAGTAGGCTCAACCACTTGGGAACCACCACCTCTCTCATAGTTAGACTTAGGAGCACTATAACCCTCTTTATTTGGATCCCTTTTTTTAAACTTATGTTGAACTTGCTCATCGGCTCTTCCCCTCTTAGCATCTCTACTTCTCCTTCCAAGTTTAGACTCTTCAATGGATTGAGCATACACCATAAGCCTAGATAGAGTCATATCACCATGGAGCATGGCTGTACGACACTCTTCCTTTACCAAATCCGAAACACCGGTCAATAACCTACTCATCTCATCCCTAGGGTTAGACACCAATGATGGAGCATACTTAGACAATAGGATAAACTTTAAGGAATATTCCTAAACACTCATGCTACCTTGCCTAAGGTTTATAAATTCCTCAATCTTAACCTCCCCCCTCTCACGGGGAAAGTACCTTTCTAAGAATGCTTTCTTAAACTCTTCCAACTCTAAGGGACCCGATTCAACCGGTCTACTATCCTTCCATTGAGTAAACCATATTTAAGCAACATCTTTCAATTGATATGAAGCTAAATCCGCTTTCTCCCTAGAAGTCACTCCTATTGCATGCACTATCTTATACACCTCATCCAAGAAATCTTGGGGATCTTCTCCAACCTTAAAACCAAAGAAGATAGGAGGATTCATCCTCACAAATTCCCTCAATCTAGAGGTCATAGTACTCTCCATAGCATTCACCCTAGGCCCAGTGTGTCTCTATTCACTTGGGTTGTCATAGCTCAGGCTAGCGTAAGGAGAGCCTCTCTAATCTCCCCATTAGCCATTTCTGGGGGAACCACCGGAACCTCATTATCTCCTTCCCCAATAGGGACTTGATCATCTTGAGCACCTTGAACACCTTGAGGAACCTGCTCAACTTGTGGCACATGTTTACCTTGGGGAGGAAGTCCCTCATTCACATCATTCTCCTCAACTATCCTTGCTGGTGTCCTTCTCGTATTCATCTTCCTATAAACACAAGTAAACCATAAGAAAGGACACTCATAACTTTTAATCTCTACGACACAACATAGGAGTAGAAAATAAGGGAAACTTTATCGTCCTATAGCCTCTCACCAATAGTTGTGTCGCGATTCACACCGATGGTCAAGACTCTACTAGACGTGGCTTTTTGAGACTTTTCAATTTCTAAGACTACTTCATAACCTTATAATCTGAAACCAAGTTTGTCACCACCCGAGAGTACCCCCTAGAAGTTAGGGTATTCCCGAATTGAAACACGACGTCGTCGACCTCTCGGAGGTCTAAGACAAGCCCTTTCACACCTTTCATCGCATACATGTATGAAAAGTAGTGCAGAATTAAAAAATTTCACACGAAATAATAATACTTCAAAATATCTCTTTTATAGAAAAACATTATGAAAGGCTAAGTCTCAAAGTCCCCATCTTAGACATACAAATATATTGGGACACGACCCATACTTCAACATATAGGAAAATAGCTAAGTCTATTACAATACTTTCAATAAGGAAATCTAAACATCAAGATATCCTCGAATCAAGTGAGGACATACCAACTCTTTACTTGAATGAAAACTAATTCAAGCTTCAACTTCGAGACTCCTCTAAAACACCACCTACACCTTTAGAGATAGATAAAATGTATGGAATTAGTTCAAACACTTGTACTAAGTATGGCATAATGCATAAAATCATGATAAATGGACAGTTGTATAAAACATGCTCTTTTTTATTAAAACATCATAGTATAAGTATAAGAACGACATTTAACACCTTAGAAACATATAAGATATCACATAAGCATTTAATCAAATATTGAAGAATATTACAGTGAACTATGTCACCTTACAAAAACCTGTTTTAGGTTGCATCCTTCTCACCAAAGGTTATCCTAATACTAACTTAAGTGAGACGAAGAGAGACCACCCATACACCCTCTCTAAGAACACCTAAATGATACTTAAGACTTCCTAAGATAAGATCAATCTTACTTTATTATTAAACTCCCTACCTAGAATTACTCTAAGACTCACTTAAGTGAAACATGAAGAGACCGCCCATACACCCTCTTCAAGCCTACCTAAGCAATCCTAAAAGCTACTCTACATATGTACCTTTTTTAATAACATTCCTTTACTAAAGTCATTATATTCATTAAGTCAGTTAGAAGACATATAATTCATTTAAAGACTTCACATAATGGTCTTGGAAAGACCTATGGACTCACATACTAAATTCTTCAAAGTCTAGTCATGCAATGTCTAGATAGCGTCCCATTCCACTACCTAGACTTCCTAGTACTTATCCAACACTAGCATGTATCCCACATGATGAGAATAGGCAATAACCGACATAGACCATACTAGCTAGGCATCGAATCCGGAGTCATAAAACCTACTCAGATGGATGGTGTCCTACTTGCCAAGGGAAGAACTAGGACACATCCCATGTAGGCTCATGGTTAAGGAATATCAAGATATTTTATGCACTCTAGTCTCACTCTCAAGTAGAGATAAATTGTACTTTAGTCTCCTTATTAAGTAGAGCTACAAACCATAACGTATTCACTCGGTCCTAGCCTTTGTTCTCATAGAGTAAGTTCAATATAAAGGAGCATATGAAAAGGTATCATCTCTTTGTAATTACCTAGTCATAATGCACCTACCAAAGATGGGTCCCCTAGGGCTTCCACTCAATGGTCTATAAGGATAGCTCATTCTTCACCTTTTCTCTATATAGAAGGTTCCACATATTAGTCATGCTTAGAAGGGCACCATCTTAGGTCTACCAATCCTAGACTTTCATTCAACATTCATCCATACACATACAAGAAAAAGTTGCATAAGCCTACTAAGTCAATATGTCCATATTCATCATATACATGTGCCAAGTAAGGGACACAAGTCTACCAACACAAGACACATCATAAATTCACATTAGCACATATAGCATATCATTCTTTGAAGCACTTTGGAATGAACCTTATCATCTTTATGTCATCATATACATTATTATAAAATCATCAATATAACCATCATAGACTCATATAGTCAAGTAGAAATAATCATGTATCAACTTTAAGACTACACACATAAACACATAGTCATAGTCCAACATGATCACCTAATATCCATAGAAGAACACATATTTTCACATTACTAGCATATTGATAGATATGATCATACTACACATAATAAATTAGAAAAATCATCATAATACATCAAGTAGTGCCGACAAGGTCATGATCATCAATATACTTAAAATAACGCCGACGAGGCCACATCAATCACATAACACTGCCACCTAAGTGGTCCATACCAATCACATCATAATTGAAGTCTAATTAACATAAAATAAAGAGAATTTAGGGGAGCGTACCACCAATCCATTCTCACCACTTCAATCCATGTCTAAATCATCCAATTCATTACCATAAGGCTCTTACCCATGACCATGAACATCAATTCAAAGTATAAATCATAATACTAGATGAAACTAGGTCAATTCAATATATATTTAACAATCTAAGATCAATTAGAAATCAATTGCAATAATCTTTACATCATTAGATAGCCTATAGAAAACTACACTATAATTCATAAGTATAGAGACATGATCACTTAACCCATAAAATAGTCAAAACAAGAATTGCATGGCTTGCATGTGATCATAAGAATTATAGCTTTAATACATTGCATTAAAATCAATTCAATTGTAAAACATTAATTCAAAACCATTTATGCAATAACCCATGTCTAGATCACAAAATTGGAGAATTCATGTTTTTGATCATCTTTGAAAATCATTGGAATTGAATCCCTGAAGAAAGTGATTTGCAGGATGAATAACCATACCTTAATTGTTATGAAAAGCCCACAAGATTGATTAAGAAAAACTGGAGAAACCTATCTTCTTCCTTGGAGCTTCAAAGCTTCAACAATGGAGTTTTGGAGAGAGTGAATGGAGAGGTTTTGTTTTCAGATGAGGGTTTAGCAATGGAGTTTTGGACAGAGTGAATGGAGAGGTTTTGTTTTGAGATGAGGGTTTAGCTTTAATTGGTGAGGTTAGGTGTTAAATAGGTCCTATAAACGTCCATAATATGCCCCTAATTACCTAAATGACCCCTACATTTATTGGACAAATTAACCAACTCAAATTCGACTTAAAAATGACGCAACGAAATCTGGGACTTTACTGCGCATTGCGGAGACACTTCCAAATATTACTTTTCAAAAATTCTTGGTCAGAATGGTTCGTGATAGCTCAGCATTGCAAGTCAAAGATTTTTCCTATTGCGTGTTAGCTGCGCGTCGCGCAACAGCATGCCAAATCATAGTTGTTTAGCAGCTTCGCTGGCCCATGTTTGGGTCCTCCTCGGGGACCATTTTGATGGTCTCCGGGGCATTTTTCTCAGACATTTAGACCCTTTTTATGTCAGTCTATGCGTAGGAACTCTCGGTACTGAATTTCACCTTCAAAACATCACCACAAAACAGTATGACAAACTAGTTCAAGTTCGACTCGTTTCCGAACGTCTTGAGCGTTCTTGGACTTTTTACCTCAAAACACTTCCAAACTTTATATACTGCCGAAGAACACTATTATTAAATATTTTATGACATTAAAACATCATGAAACAAGTGTTAGGATCTAGTTCAACCTAGCTCATTTTGAGGGTGTAACAACTAGTAGAACTCGATATGCTTGATTTTGATATCATTTGGTTATGTATTGGTTTAATGCTTTCTTTGCCTCTATTGATTTTAGAACGAGGGTGGTGAAGTTTAACTTTCCAAATGAGCTCATTTTATAGTGGAAGGGGTAAAGTCTATTCCTAGAGGTCGTATCATTTCTTGTCTAAAAGCATGCAAAATAATCCTAAAGGTTGTTTATATCATATAGTAAGAGTCCAAGATTTAGACTCCGAAATTCCTCCCATTGAGTCGGTCCCCGTAGTGAGTAAATTTGCGGAGGTCTTTCCTAATACAAATCCCATTTCAATTCCTCCTTATCGGATGGCTCCAGATGAATTGAAGGAGTTGAAGACTCAACTCAAAGATTTACTAGACAAAGGCTTCATTGACCTAGTATTTCACAATGGGGTGCTCCAGTTTTGTTTGTAAAGAAGAAGGATGGGTCCCTTAGAATGTGCAATGATTACAGTTAACTCAATAAAGTCACTATCAAGAACAAGTATCCTCTCACTTGGATTGACAACTTGTTTGATCAAATCCAAGGTAAAAGCTACTTTTCTAAGATTGATGGACCTAATGAATACGGTGTGCTCCAGTTTCCTTTGGTCTCACTAATGCTTCAGCGGCATTTATGGACCTAATGAATACGGTGTTTCGAAGTTACCTAGATTCATTTGTCATTGTCTTCATTGACGATATTTTTGTATATTTGAAAAATGAGAGTGAACACAACAAGAAGCCTGATTCCTAAGGTATAAGGATATGTAGGCAAGCCCAGTGTTGAAAACTTGGTTGTATTTCAATGTTATGCTCTTAAATCTTGTTTTCAAGCATCTTGGTCTTTTCATAATTTAGTATCGATATGACATTTGAATTCTTTCAAAATCGTGCGTCAAATCGAGCGTATCAAATTACAAGTGGCCTGAATTCTCATATAGCCTAAGATATGTAGGAAGCCCATCCCCAGGGCTCGGTCATAATTTCCAATGTCCGTACCAAATCCCTCTTTAAAAGATAAGAACGTGGTCGGTCAAAATTGGATTAGTCAATTTGATTTTCCTCGAATTTCTTACATCAATTCAAGTCAAATGAGGGATAGTTCTTAATACCCATTTCTAGACCTCGACCATAAGTTAATTTCGTCGAGCTTCTTCGATTTTAAACGATCTAAAATAATTAGTTTTATAAATTTTCTTTAAAAAAATGTAAAATAACAAAGAATATAATAGAAAGTTTGCAAGTTATTTCGAATAAGTTTGTCACCTTTTATAATTTTAAGTAATATAATTGTTTTATATAGTTTTTTACGTAATTAATTCATGAACATTCAAACAAAAATATTCTAAAAAAATTATATAATTATTTAAAAAAATTATAATTTAACTTTAGTAAATACTTTGTTAAATTATAATTTAACTTTAGTAAATATTTTGTTAAATTTAACTCATTTGGGCTTCGGTTGATTAAATTTCTTGCCAATTTCTTGATTACCCTTTAAACCCACTTAAAAGACTTCACTTTTGGGCCTTCTACCAATTTTCTGCCCAGTCCAACAATGGAGTTTTTGAGCTTCACCAACAATGGAGTTTTCTAGGGAGAATACTTTTGGAGGGAAAGTCTATTTGTGTAGGTGATGTACCGTGGTTTCACGGTATTTCTAATGCTTTTTCCTTAGGTTTAATGTGAGTCGAAAGCCTTTTTGTGTTGATTTTTATGTAAGTTTCTCTTTATTTGCAGAAAATCTGTCCAAGGATGAACGCGGAAGTTTTTGAGAAAGAAATGCAGAAGAGACCACCTACGGAACTTATGACGGTCCGTCGAGGCTGTGACGGTCCGTAGGTGGCATCGTAGTGAGGAGAGAAGTTGCTGAAGGAATATGGGGAAGTCTGACCAAGTGTGGGATTACGGAAGTCCATGATGGACCGTCATAGCCACGACGGTCCATCCTGCTTGTTCGTCGTGATGATCAGAGAAGTAGTCCCTGTACCCAAATTCGAAGAAGTTCAAGTATTTTGGAACAAAGACCCTCGACTGACCGTCGTGCTTGAAACGGTCCATCATACCTATCCGTCGAAGGGAATGAAGAAAGCAACAGAAGAATGTGTGAAGTATGGGACGACGGAGGCCATGACTGTCCGTCACGTGGTCCGTCGACCCATACGCGTTTGGACAGATTTTTAGTAAATAGAATCCTTCTTTGATTAGATTTTGTTTTTATTATAAATAGTTTGAAAAACCTCGTTTTTGGGGTTAGACTTTCTGGATAATTTTTAGTTCTCTTATTATTATATTGAACTCTCGATTTTGGGAATTAAGATACTTTTTCGGGAATTGATGGTTGGTGGTTTTGTTGATTAATCAAGTTAAATTCTGGAAATTTATTCGTTCTCATAAAAGTAAGTGCATGAATTCTTCCATTAAGAATATGAATTGTGTAATTATGAACATGGGTAACTAAACCTCATAGCTAGGGTTGTGGGAACCATGGGTGAATAACAAGGTAAAAAATCTAACTTAAATGACGATTCTAGAGTGGTATCTTGCATGTATTGATAATTCTTTCGTGTAGAAGTCTTTTTAACGGATGGCCAACGTTAGAAATCGCCTTAATGCTACTTGACGGACCAAGGAGGTAGATAATAGGAAAAGAATTATCAACATAGATTTAGTGTAGACTATCTAATAGGCTAGTATTTGTTGGTACGAGTTAATAACTTAGTCAAATACCGAATACGATGTTTAATATGAGGTAAAGATAAGGGTTAGTATAGCAACACACGTAGCCGGACCAAGGTGCGGAGTGAAATTCTCTAGATGCCGGACCAAGGATTTAGAGATATATAACTTATCACTTTACATGCAAGATATTAGTATAGAATTGTTATAGTTAGATTTACCAAGTTAGGAACCTGTGGGGAACACTTAAGCCCTAGTTACTTTTATAATTTGATCAAACTCCGAAATCTGAATCTGTTAGTTGTTCATTTTTATTTAGTTAATCATTTTCATTAATTTAGAAATAAAACCCCCCTTTTTGTCTTTTGTTTTCTCAAAAAATAGTTGGCTAAATAATAGTAATAATAGATATAGTTAAGTTTGAACTATTTTCCTTGTGGGATCGATCCCAACCTCATTATTGGGTTCTTTACTAGATACAACCGCTTTACTTCTTATTTGAGAAGTAAATTTGAGCGTATCAAATATTGGCGCCGCTGCCGGGGAAAGTAGCTTTTAGATTAAGTTAAACTTATTACTAAAGTTTAGTCAATATTTTCCTGATTTTACTTTTTCTGTTGTTTTTGATTTTTTTCAGAACTAACGTCCTTGTATGCCAAATACACGGAGAGGAAGAGAACCCTTGTTTCCCTACGATCACGAGTTAGAGCGTACACTACGCAATATGAATCGAAACTTGGGTATAAATGATGATGATCCAAACCAGAACATCCCAGCTCCGGTTGATGCTCATGGTCGATTATTACCTGATAATCCTGGTCAAGATGCACAAAGGGGACAAAATCCTGCTCAACGTCCTCAAGAATACTACAGAGGTTATGATAATATTGAAGATTCTGATGGGCCACTTGTCTTGCCCCCTCTACCAGAAGGTCACACCTTTGTAGTCACTAGTAGTCTAATGCAAATGCTCACTGCTAGAGATTTGTTTTAAGTACTACCGTCTGAGGACCCACATGCCCATATAGCTAAGGTGAGGGCAGCGTATAAAAGCTGTGTAGGGAGGCCTGATTTGAATTTGGATGTAATAGGGCTAAGAGTATTTCCTCTCTCACTGACGGGAGAGGCTGCTATTTGGTTCACTGAGCTCCCTTATAACTCAATTTTCACTTGGAACCAACTAAGGGACGTTTTCTTAGCACGTTACTACCCGGTCTCCAAGAAACTAAATCACAATGACAGAGTGAACAACTTTGTGGCACTACCAAGAGAGTCAGTTAGCAGTTCTTGGGATAGGTTCACTTCATTTTTGAGAAGTGTCCCCAATCACCGCATAGATGATGAGTCACTGAAAGAATACTTCTACCGGGGACAGGATGATAATAATAAAGCGATATTTGATATTATAGCAGGTGGTTCTTATGGGGAGTGTCCTTATGCTGAAATTGCCGAAAAATTAGAGAAAATCTCCCGGAATAATAAAGCATGGAGTAATAGGAAGTCAGATACTGGGAGAAATACTTTTGCAGTGCAATCCACACACAACCCAGCCACAGATGAGATTCGTGAAGAGATGGCACAGATGAGAACTGAACTTGGGTTGGTGTTAAAACATGTCACTGGGGGTGCAGAAAAGATAAACGCAGTGAACTACTTGTCTAAACCACCACCACCAACTGATGAATATTATTATGAGGAAGATTCCTATGCAGTAAATGATCAGATGGGAGGTTTCCGATCGAATGCCCAAGGCTCCAATCAGGAGAATTGGTGCCAAGGTCAAGGGAATCAAGGTCGGAACTATGGTAACTACAACCGTGAGGGTAATTATGTCTGTGATGGAAATTACAACCGCGACAACAACTTCAACAGGGGTAACTATGGTAACAGAAATGATAGGAGTGGGCCCTATGTTCCTCCTCAAAATCGCGAAGTTACTCCTAGGGATGGTGGAGGTAGTATGGCGCGAGATGAGGATATGTTGCACAAGATGAGGAGGAGGTTCGATGCTAGTGATGAGCACACGAAAGAGTTAAGGAGTGATGTAGAGGGTATTGGATAGAAAGTCGATACACATGCCATATCAATTAAGCAGCTTGAATTGCAAATGGACCAATTATCTGCAACTGTGAACACACGGCAACCGGGCACTCTCCCTAGCAACACTTTCCAAAATCCGAAAAATTATGGACACTGTATGGCAATTACTACTCGTGGTGGTAAACAAACTATTGACCCACCTATGCCATCTACTTTGGAAAAGGTGATGAGAGATAATGATAAAGTAGTAGAGGTTAGTGATGAAGTAGAAGATAACACTGAAAAAGATGCTGAAGTGCCTAAAAAGGTAACTCCCATGCCTAGACCCCCCCCCTTTCCTCAAAGATTAGTGAAAAAGACCGAGGATGGTAAATATCGGCGTTTTATAACAATGTTGAAGCAACTTTCTATCTAGGTCCCTTTGGTAGAAGCTCTTGAACAAATGCCCGGTTATGCCAAGTTTATGAAAGATTTGGTTACAAAGAAAAGATCGGTCACTTTTGAGGATGATGACAGAATGCAGCATTGTAGTGCTATTGCTACAAGGTCTTTAGTGCAAAAGAAAGATGATCCGGGTGCATTCACTATTCCTTGTACAATCGGGTTATTACATTTTGCGAAAGCATTATGTGATCTGGGGGCAAGCATAAATCTCATCCCCCTCTCGATTTACAAGAAGTTGGGTTTGGGTGACCCAAAGCCCACTGCGATGCGGCTACTGATGGCCGATCGAACAGTAAAAAGGCCTATAGGGATACTCCATGATGTGCTAGTAAAAGTGGAGTCGTTCATATTTCCGGCAGATTTTGTTATTCTTGATTGTGAAGTCGATTTTGAGGTGCCTATTATTCTTGGGAAGCCATTCCTTGCTACGGGTAGAGCCTTAGTTGATATGGAAAAGGGGCAGATGAAATTTCGGTTGAACAATGAAGAAGTGACTTTCAACATTTGTAGGTTCATGCGGCAGAGTGGTGAGCTCCAATCGGTATCTTCCATATCCTACAAAGTTGGTTAATCACCCGAGACACAAATAGAAGAACGTCTAGGTGTAGAAGCACTGGCAGCAGTGATAATGAATTTTGATAATGAATGCATTGAAGAATATGGGACATTAGTCGTTGCTCTTGATCGTGGTAATGTTCGGTTTAAACCGAAGAAATATGAGCAAGACATGAAGAATCGCGAGTCTCCACCCGCTAAACCATCTATAGAGGAGGCTCCAAAGCTAGAACTAAAAGCTCTCCCACCTTATCTCAGGTATGAATTTTTAGGAAACGGTGACACATTGCCGGTAATCATTGCATCAGACCTGAATGAACAACAAGTTGAGAGTTTGGTGAAAGTGCTAAAAAGGTTCAAAAGAGCTATTGGGTGGACCATTGCGTACATTATTGGGATCCCTCCTGGTATTTGTTCTCATAAAATCCAACTCATGCCCGATCATAAGCCAAGTATTGAGCACTAGAGACGGTTAAATCCACCTATGCAAGAGGTCGTGAAGAAGGAAATCATAAAATGGTTAGATGCTGGAGTAATATATCCGATCGCCGATAGTAGTTGGGTATGCCTGTTCAGTGTGTACCTAAGAAAGGGGAATGACTGTGCTCCCCAATGAAAAAAATGAACTAGTTCCAATGAGGCCGGTGACTGGATGGAGGGTGTGTATGGATTACCGGAAATTAAATGCATGGACCGAAAGGACCATTTTGCCATGCCCTTCATGGATCAGATGTTGGATAGACTCGCTGGAAAAGGGTGGTACTGTTTTCTTGATGGTTATTCAGGGTATAATCAGATTTCTATTGCACCAGAAGATCAAGAGAAGACCACTTTTACTTGTCCATATGGGACCTTTGCGTTCAAGAGAAATGCCGTTTGGGTTGTGCAATGTACCCGCCACATTTCAGAGATGTATGAGTCAATATTCTCCGACATGGTGAAAGATACTATTGAGGTTTTTATGGATGATTTTTCTGTGGTTGGTGAATCATTCGAGCGATGTTTGAGCCATTTATCTGAGGTTCTTAAGAGATGTGAAGACTGCAATTTAGTATCAATTGGAAAATGTCACTTCATGGTCAAAGAAGGTATTGTTTTGGGCCATCGTATTTCAGAAAAGGGCATAGAAGTTGATCGAGCCAAAGTTGAGGTGATAGAGAGACTTCCTCCACCTATCTCTGTAAAAGGTGTGAGAAGCTTTCTTGGGCATGCAGGTTTTTACAGGAGATTCATCAAAGTTTCTCAAAAATTGCACATCCGTTGTGCAAACTGCTGGAGAAAGATTGTAAATTTTATTTTGATGAATCCTGTCTTAAAGCATTCGGCGATCTAAAAGAAAAATTGGTATCTGCACCTATCATTTATTTCTTCGGATTGGAGGCAGTCCATTTGAGGTGATGTGTGATGCTAGTGGGGTTGCCCTTGGTGTGATATTGGACAAAAGAAGAGACAAAATCCTTCATCCCATTTACTATGCTAGTAAAGCCCTCAATGAAGCTCAGAAGAACTATACAGTAACTGAACAAGAGCTCCTTGCAGTAGTTTTGCTTTTGAAAAAATTTTGCTCCTATTTGCTAGGTACTAGAGTTATAGTGCATACTGACCATTCAGCCCTGAGATATTTGATGCAAAGAAGGATGCGAAACCGAGGTTAATTCGTTGGGTATTACTACTGCAAGAATTTGACTTGAGGTAAGGGATAGAAAAGGGACCGAAAATCAAGTTGCTGATCACTTGTCCCGGTTTAGAAGATGAAGCTATGAGAGAGTTGGGGATAAGACTGATATTGATGACACGTTCCCCGATGAGCATGTATTGGCTGCCTCACAAGACTTGATTCCATGGTTCGCAGATTTTTGCGAACTAAGCTAGTGATATTGTTCCATCGGACTTGTCTTTTCATCAAAGGAAAAAGATCATGTACGATGTGAAGAAGTTCTTTGGGATGAACCATACTTATATAGGACTGTGCTGATGGCTTATTCGGCGTTGTGTGCCAGAAGTTGAGAAGTTGAGTGTTTTAGAGGCATGCCATTCCTCACCCTTTGGTGGACATCATAGTGGTATCCGGACTGCTCATAAGATCTTACAATGTGGTTACTATTGGCCAACTATTCATCAAGATGCTCATGAGTTCACCAAAGCGTGTGATAGATGCAAAAGAGATGGCGGCATTTCAAGAAAGCAAGAGCTCCCTCTAAACCCCATCCTTGTGATTGTGTTATTTGATGTTTGGGGTATTGACTTTATGGGTACGTTTGTGAGTTCTCATGGAATGAAGTATATAGTATTAGCAGTTGATTATCTATCTAAGTGGGTGGAAGCTATCGCCCTCGCGAACAATGAGGGGAAGAGTGTCACTGCATTCTTGAAAAAAAATATATTCTCTCGATTTGGTACCCCACTGGCAATTATTAGTGATGGGGGATCCCACTTTTGCAACAAATTGTTCAAGGGATTATTGGAGAAATATGGGGTTCGCCATAATGTGGCCACTCCTTACCATCCTCAAACTAGTCGGCAAGTTGAAGTATCAAATAGGGAGATCAAACAGATTTTGTCAAAAACAGTGAACGCTAGTAGAACAGATTGGTCAAGGAGGCTTGATGATGCTCTTTGGGCTTACCGGACAGCGTATAAGACTCCCATAGGTATGTCCCCATACCAACTAGTATATGGGAAAGCATGTCATCTTCCGGTTGAATTAGAGCATAAAGCCATGTGGGCTATGAAGAAGTTAAAAATGGACTGGAACGAAGCTGCAGAACAACGGTTAAATGGGTTAAATGAACTCGATGAATTTCGCCTAAAAGCTTATGAAAGCTCAGCCCTCTACAAAGAAAAAATGAAGAAGTACCATGACCTAAAAATCGAGAAATGAGAGTTTATTATTGGGGATTCGGTGCTTTTATTCAACTCTAGATTGCGCTTATTTACGGGCAAGCTCAAGTCCAAATGGACTGGCCCTTACTTGATCACCCAACTATTCCCTCATGGAGCGGTTGAGTTGGAGAACAAGGAAGGTGTGCGGTTTAAGGTGAACGGACAACGTCTAAAAATCTATATAGGTCATGAGGAATCGGCGAATGAGGTAATTGAGGCATATCATCTTGATGAAGTCTGAGTAATCGAGTGTCCTCAGTCGTGCCGCGACGTTAAATCAGGCGCTGGTTGGGAGGCAACCCAATATGTATCATCTAACCACTTTATAGTTTTCTTTCCAGTAACGTAGCATTTTCTACTAATGGGTTGTAAATTTTCAGGGCACATCTCCAAGTTTGCAGAAAATTACTCAGCCACATTCACTGGCGGATACATGTGACGGACCGTCACGCCTGTGACAGACCGTCGCATTACTCCGTCGTGCCAGGTACGTTCTTTATTGTTTTGAAGAATTAGGGCACATACGACGGAACCTATGACGGACCGTCACAGATGCGACGGACCGTCACAGATGCGACGGACCGTCATCGGGGTTTCGTCACTTTACTACCCGGCTACCCGACCCGACCAGGCTAAGGAATTTCAAAATTTTTAAAAAATTTTTAAACCCCCCCACCCCTTCATTAAACCGTTTCTTTCCCTGTCTCTCCCATTTCCTCCCCTTTCAACTTCCTTCTCTTCCCAAATTCCCCACATTCTCCCTTTTCCCATCCCAAATCTTCCTTCTTGGTCGGAGTCTGCTGCTGTGCTTATCAGTTTTCTTGTTGGGTGCCATCACTCCCGTGTTGTTTTCTTTTCTTCCAATGTATGTGTTTCTGAAACTCTACCCATTTACTCTTCTTTTTAGTTTTTATTTACTATTAGCATGTGGGTCTTTGATCTTTGACCATATATTGTCTAACCTAGGTTATTAATCGTACGAAATGCCTGGATAAAACTCGAGAAATTAGGGCTTTAGACTTGTAAATTTGATAGGTATTTAGGTTAAAGAGCGTTAGAGAAATGTTGGGTCTTTGGTTTGAATCACATGGGTTGATTGTGGCATCCCCATATATGTCTCTAAATGACAGCACGAAAACCCAATGACGGATTGTCGTACCCACGACGGACCGTCATAGGGTCCGTCCCAACTCCCCACAACTTGTTTCCTCTAAGTGTCCACTGACGGACACATGTGACGGACCGTCATACCCACGACGGTCCGTCCTGCACAACTGTCCTGACGGTCAGAGACCCATGTCCTAAGGGTCTCAACACTTTCTCCAAGTGTTCACTGACGGACACATGTGACGGACCATCATACCCACGACGGTCCGTCCTGCACAACCGTCGTCACGGTTAGAGACCCCTGTTCTAAGGGTCTCAACACGTTTTCTAAGTGTCCACTGACGGACACATGTGACGGACCATCATACCCACGACGGTTCGTCCTGCACAACCGTCGTCACGGTCAGAGACCCCTGTCCTAAGGGTCTCAACACTTTCTCTAAGTGTCCACTTACGGACACATGTGACGGACCGTCATACCCACGACGGTCCGTCCTACACAACCGTCGTGACGGTGAGAGACCCCTGTCCTAAGGGTCTCAACATTTTTCCTAAGTGTCCACTGACGGACACATGTGACGGACCGTCATGCCTACGACGGACCGTACTGTACAACCGTCGTACCAGTCAGAGACCTTCCTTTTGATACTCTATATTGCCAAGTATTACATGACGAACCCCAAGACGGTCCGTCATACGCACGACGGGCCGTCACCAGGTCCGTCGTGCCTTACTGCTACTTCAGAGCTGTTATCACTGGTTTGAAATTATGTGTATTATTGTCTCATTTTTTTTCTTGTCATGTTTGCTCCTTCTAGTACTAATGATGATTCGTTACAGGTACTACCTCTCATGGCACCTACACAAGATCGCGTTTACGCACGTGGGCGTTCTAAATCTGTTGCCCCGTCTGCCCGACTAGTGATAGGCTCTGATGATGAGCATGATCCCGAGTACGTGCCCCCAGGCACTGCTACTACAGCACAAGCTCCACGTGCACTGAGAGTCACGCCCAACAAGGTGCCGTCCGGCGTAGTCACTGCCTCCCAGTCTTATGAGGAGCGCACACTGACCGGCACACCTTCTGGGTCAGCTACCCAAGACGAAGGAGCATCTGGCTCCTTAGGAGTTTCGTGGTCAGAGGAAGCCTCCGGGTCCGCAGAAGCCTCTGCCCCCGCCAGAGCTACTCAGTCTGCCTCGGATGATGAGGCTGACAGCACTGACTCCACCCCTGCTCACCAACTGGAGTCCCTGCCCCGGTTGTCGATCAGCCCAACTGGTGGTGTGTCGACGGGCAATACAAAGTATACTTAGACGCCAAGGTTCTCAATGACAAAGGCGTCATGAACCGGACCCTTACACTGGAGAGGCGGGTCCTTACGGGAAGTCTCCCCACCATGCCAGATATTCACACTCTTTTCACCAGACACCGGCTGGAGTGGACGGCTCGTTCTTTGGGCCGCTACAGTGAGGAGTTAGTTTGAGATTTCTATGCCTCGTATGTGGCCACTCTCCGATCACAGATAGATAGGCGGTCTGCCCCCGCCAAACAGGCCCCACTTGAGCACGTCCGAGTACGCGGCATACAGGTCGACATCTCCCTACCAGCCATCCGCATATATCTGTACGGCGAGGATGTTGACACCACCAGGACACCTCTCACCGCCGAGTTCGACTACCGGTGGCAAATTGTTAAAGAGGGCCAGTTCTTACGTGAGCCACCGCTGATAGAGACCACCAAGAGGTGGATGTCCTAGCACTTGTCTATTGATGGAGAGGCTGCGGATTGGGTGATGGAGCAGAAGGGAGCCATCAGGAAGGCCAACTTGACCTTTACGGCCAAGTTTCTTTGGTTGATAGTCCGCCACTGCCTCTCCCCCACTGCTGCTGATAATATAGTCACATGGGATCGTGCAGTTCTGATGGCCGCAATGATGGCAGGGTTCGAGGTCGATTTCGCTTGGCTTCTCCAGGCGGTCATGCATGAGAGGGTCTTCAAGGTCACCACGACTTACCCTTTTCCTTGCATGATTTTATCTTTATGCAGATCCGCAGGTGTGCCCATTTGGCACATTGACCAGCTCAGGACCCCGCAAGGAAATGTTGACATCGGCCTCATCAGGGATGAGGCTAATGAGTTGGCCCCACGCAGAGGGCCCCGCCCGGAGGTGGTCCCACTCGGTGAGAACCTGTCCGATACCATAGAGCATGCTCATGCGGCTTCCCAGGCTGCTTCTGCACACACTGACACTACCCTGGTCGAGCCTATATCGGGTAGTAGCACTGCGCCGAGCTCCTCTCGCTCGGCTCCTTCTGCCACTCTGGTCCCACTTGCTAGGGTGCAGAAACTCGAGGCACAGATGGCTACACTTCTGCATCACATCCAGCCTTGGATGCAGAGGACTATTGCTGAGGCAGAGGAGCGCATGGAGCTCAAGATGGCACAGCACACAGAGAGGAAGATCGCAGAGGTACATCAGCGCTTAGACGTTTTTGAGTTGCGAGTGCTAGCCCGACCAGCACCTCCGGTGGACATGTCGACCCTTCAGGCTGCGGTTGAGAGTCTGCGGGCTGATCTTGATACGATCTTAGAGGCGAGGGTGCCTGAGTCTGAGGCCCCTACTGCAGAGCCTGCTGATGACACAGTGATGGCTGCTCTTTTTGCCACTTCTGATGTTCCACCACCTCCCCCACGAGAGCATGCCAAGAGACGCAGGGGTCGAGAGGAGGATGAGGCTAGGGCGAGGAAGAAGGAGCGCCGTGAGATGGAGGCTGCGAGGAGAGCTTCGATTGCTGATGAGGAGGCCCGTAATTTGAGGGCTGTAGAGTTAGCTGCCGGGGCGTCTAGCTCCAAGATTGTAGATACTGTGGGAGGCACTACTAATGGTGTTATTGATGCTTCGGACATTACTGAGGGTGTCCAGACTACGCAGGGAGTGGGTTTCAGGGAGTGGACATTACTGAGGGTGTCCACACTCCCCCGGAAAGTGGGTTTGAAAGAATGAAGAGAAAGAAAGAATAAAACAGAAGTGACTAAAAAAAAAATATATATATATAAATCAATAAAAAGCAAAATAAACACAAGAAAAGAGAAAAGTCACTTACATATAAGGATAAGAAAGGGAAAACAACAAAGTGAAAAGAAAATTGAGTAATAGGGCGAAATAAAATGATAAAAAGGTGGTACGCTTAGCCGATATGTCAAGGAGGACAACAAGTCACTAAAGTATACCTAAACATACCCTACCTGACCCTGAGCTTATGTTACAATCTAAAAAAGTCCTACTGTGATCCTAAGAGTTGTATGGCGAATTTGAAGTAGTGAAAATAAGGGCAAGCCTATGGCAATATGTATAAATGAGTTGTGAATTTGTTCTGAGAGTGAGTGTCGAAAAGTGATCCTTATACTCAAACTAAAATCATTGTGTGAAAAATGAGGATGTTATTTGAAGTGAGGACAGTAGTTGCAACACCAGAAATATTAGCATCTCGGTGAGAAATTGAAGAGGATAGGTGTCATTGCGTAGTGAGTCTGTGTCATGGTCTGATTCTACACAAGTCAATGCCTAATAGTGATACCATGCATGAACATAATGAGAATAATCGGGATTGATAACCAAATGATTGCGAAAGTTAAAATATGGATACTTTTGTACAAAGATTTTGTAGTGAGTCATAGTGCGTCGCTTGAGGACAAACAACGAATTTAAGTTTAGGGTGTTGATGTACCGTGGTTTCACGGTATTTCTAATGCTTTTTCCTTAAGTTTAATGTGTGTCGAAAGCCTTTTTGTGTTGATTTTTATCTAAGTTTCTCTTTATTTGCAGAAAATCTGTCCAAGGATGAACGCGGAAGTTTTTGAGAAAGAAATGCAGAAGAGACCACCAACGGAACTTATGACGGTCCGTCGAGGCTGTGATGGTCCGTCGAGGATGTGACGGTCCGTCGAGGCTGTGACGGTCCGTAGGTGGCATCGTAGTGAGGAGAGAAGTTGCTGAAGGAAGATGGGGAAGTCTGACCAAGTGTGGGATTACGGAAGTCCATGACGGACCGTCATAGCCACGATTGTCCGTCCTGCTTGTTCGTCGTGATGATTAGAGAAGTAGTCCAAGTACCCAAATTCCAAGAAGTTCAAGTATTTTGGAACGAAGACCCTCGACGGACTGTCGTGCTTGAAATGGTCCGTCATACCTATCCGTCAAGGGGAATGAAGATAGCAACAGAAGAATGTGTGAAGTATGGGACGACGGAGGCCATGACGGTCCTTCATGTCCATGACGGTCCGTCACGTGGTCCGTCGACCCAGACGCGTTTGGACAGATTTTTAGTAAATAGAATCCTTCTTTGATTAGATTTTGTTTTTATTATAAATAGTTTGAAAAACCTCATTTTTGGGGTTAGACTTTCTGGATAATTTTTAATTCTCTTATTATTATATTGAACTCTCTATTTTGGGAATTAAGATACTTTTTCGGGAATTGATTGTTGGTGATTTTGTTGATTAATCAAGTTAAATTCTGGAAATTATCGTTCTCATAAAAGTAAGTGCATGAATTCTTCCATTAAGAATATGAATTGTGTAATTATGAACATGGGTAACTAAACCTCATAGCTAGGGTTGTGGGAACCATGGGTTAATAACAAGGTAAAAATCTAACTTAAATAACGATTCTAGAGTGGTATCTTGCATGTATTGATAATTCTTTCGTGTAGAAGTCTTTTTAACGGATGGCCAACGTTAGAACTCGCCTTAATGCTACTTGCCGAACCAAGGATTTAGATAATAGGAAAATAATTATCAACACAGATTTAGTGTAGACTATCTAATAGGCTAGTATTGGTTGGTACGAGTTAATAACTTAGTCAAATACCGAATACGATGTTTAATATGAGGTAAAGATAAGGGTTAGTATAGCAACACACGTAGCCGGACCAAGGTGTGGAGTGAAATTCTCTAGATGCCGGACAAAGGATTTAGAGATACATAACTTATCACTTTACATGCAAGATATTAGGATATAATTGTTATAGTTAGATTTACCAAGTTAGGAACCTGTGGGGAACACTTAAGCCCTAGTTACTTTTATAATTTGATCAAACTCCGAAAGCTGAATCTGTTAGTTGTTCATTTTTATTTAGTTAATCATTTTCATTAATTTAGAAATAAAACCCCCCTTTTTGTCTTTTGTTTTCTCGGAAAATAGTTGGCTAAATAATAGTAATAATAGAATATAGTTAAGTCTGAACTATTTTACTTGTGGGATCTATCCCAACCTCATTAGTTGGGTTCTTTACTTGATACGACCGCTTTACTTCTTATTTGAGAAGTAAATTTGAGCGTATCAGTAGGAAGGATGGGGAATGGGTTGTTCACATTTTTTGTCACATCCCGAGAACACACCCTAGAATATAGGGCACTCTCAGAGTGAAACCGGCGTACTCGACCTCTCGGAGGTCTTATACAAGCCCTTACATATCGTTCATCACATATACATAGTGAAAAGTAGTGCGGAATTAAAACTTTTCACAAAATATTCTACAAGTCTTTAAAAACTCTTTCATATTAAATCATAGGAAATACTAAGGCTCAATTTCATCAATCTTAGACACAAGAGTACTTGGGACACGGACCATACGAAATAGAAATATAGGACTACTATGTCTATTACAATACTTCAATAAGAAACATAAAAGACATATATGCCCTCGAGCCAAATGATGATATACTTCAACTTCACTTGAACGGTGATACGATTGAAGTCTTGCTTTCCAAATGCTCTTCACCTACCAACCACAATAGAGATAGATAAAAGCATGGAATTAGTACAACCACATGTACTAAGTATGGCATAATGCATAAAAATCATGAAAACGGACATTTATTAGAAACATGCATCTTCTCATTTAAATATCATAATATAATCATAAGAAAAATATTTATCAACTTAGAAACACATAATATAACATTTAAACCAATTATCACATTTTTAGAAGTCACTTTACAGTAACTCAATTCACTATTACAGTGAAGGAAGTACAGTGAAGTTCTTAAACTTCACCTAAGATACCTTCTAGCATGCAATCATCCCACTAAGAGCTATCATAAGACTCACTTAATTCACACAAAGATATACCACCCATACACCCTCTTTAAGTGTGCCTAAACGATGCTCAAGACTTCTCATAATGAGAAACATACACACTTACAATACATCAAACATAAGAACATAAAAGATATTACATTCTCTTCACTAAGGCTATCAAAAGACTTACTTAAGTACTCCTAGAAGAGAACACCCATACACTCTCTTCAAGTTTACCTAAATAATCGTTAAGACTTCCTAAGTTTAGATCATTCCTAAAGAATCAACCAACTTCCCTAACTAGAGTAATTCTCAAGACTTCCCTAGATAAGACATGAAGAGATCATCCCTTCTGCCCTCTTCACACTTTACCTAAGGAATCCTTAAGTCACTCCAGATTAGGTATTCATTCATTACATACTTTCTAACATAAGTCATTAATTCATTAGTTCATTAAGAGAAATTCATCACATAAAGGACATTCAAGTAATTGGTATCGGAGAAGACCTAGGGACTCTCACTAACATCTTCAAAGCCTATTGTGCAATGTCTAGATAGAGTACCATACCACCACCTAAAATTCATAGAACTTATCTAATGCTAAATGGTATCCCACACGATGAGAATAGGAAATAACCGACATAGACCATGGTATAAAAACATTGAATCCGGAGTTCTATCCTACTCCGATGAGGTTGATCTACTTTCCAATGGTTGAACTTGGACACATCCCATGTATCCACATGGTTAAGGAATATGAAGGGCTTACTTTGTATTCTAGCCTCATCCTTTAACTAGAACTACTTTACTTGCCATACTCACCCGGTGCTAGCCTTTGTTCTCATAGAGTAATTCACATTAAGGTTCATACAAAGGAGTTCCATATCAAGTTCATAACCCAATTACATTTACCCTACCAAAAATGTTCCCTAGGGCTACCTTAAAATGGCGACAAGAAGCTCATTATGACTTTCCTAAGGACTGATATGATGCCCTTCCAGCCAATCAACCTTAAGTCCATCATTCATTATATGAAGGATACCATTACGGCTTTCTACTTCAAGGTTCATAAACTTACCACTAGGTTCAAGGTTTCACATAAAGGATCCTCTTATCATCATTATAGGTCTCACATCACATTCATTCATACAAGACTGAGATGTTTTACCTTCCTAAGTCAAGACATCACATATTCACTTTCATACATGCATCGAGTAAGGGACACAAGTCTACCAAAACTAGACACAACATACTTTACTTTATTACATATTACATGTCATTCTAGAAGCACATAGGAACAATCATTATCATCTTTAAGTCATCCTATATACTACTATATCATCTTCAATTTAACCATCATAGACTCATATAGCCAAGTAGGAACAATCATGCATCAACTCTAAGACTACACACATGAACACATAGTCATAGTCTATCATGTTACTCTAACAAATTCAATATAAGAAACATATACTTTTACATTACTTCACATATAGGTAGATATGATCATACTTCACAAATCATCACATTACTTCAAGTAGTTTCCGACAAGTCCATAATTATTATAATACTTAAAATAACGTTGACAAGGCCACATCAATTCACATAACACCGCCCCCATAAGTGTACCATACGAATCACAACATAATATAAGTCTAATTAACATAAAATAAAGGTAATTAGGGAAGCGTACCACCACTCCATACTCAACTCTTCAATCCCATGCTAAATCATCCAATTCAATATCATAAGGCCCTAACCCATGGCCATGAACATCAATTCAATGCATAAAACATAATACTCAATGAATCTAAGTCAACTCAATATAGATTTATAAATCTAAGACCAATTAGAGATCAATTTAATACAATTCTTACATCATTAGATAGCCCATAGAAAACTACACTATAATTCATAAGCATTAAGTCAATATCACTTAACCCATAAAGTAGTAAAAAACTAGGGCTCATCAATGACATGTGTTCATAGGGTAATTGAGTTAAAATCATCTGAATAACAACCATTCAATAACTATTCAATGATTAAAAACCTTTAATACAAGAACCCATGAAAGATCATGAAATTGGTCAAGTTCATCTTTGAAAACTTTAGAAAACATCTTTGAAAGTTGGGCTCCTTGATGAAACGAGTTTCAAGGATAAAAAACCATACCTCAATGAAGCTAATCCTCCAATTTGATAAAGAATCTCTACTCAAATCTCCAATCCAAGCTCTTCCTTTAGTTTTAGCTTTAATGGAGTCGTAAGGAATTTCTAAGGGATTTTGGGGTTTTGATTTGGAAGAATGAAATCTTCTAAGTGTTAAAGACATATATACATGTCTAAAATACCCAAAAGACCCCTTAGGAACCTCCAATCCTCTTATTTGTAAGTGGGATGAAATTCCCATTTCACCCCTCAACTTACAGTGGCCTGCACAAAGGGACACAACACCATCGATGGTTGGCAGTCGACGGACCATTTGTCCACAAACGGACCGTCCTGTCCTCCCTTTGTTTGGTTCAGAGACTCACCTTTGGTCTCTTCTATCCCCAGACTAAGTTCCAATCGACGAGATCCTACCAACGGGGCATCGACTGACCCACTGTGCGTCGATTGCCTCTGTGGTTTAGGCTGTCTTGGGCAGCCTTGGGCACCAACTTTGGGTCCTTTCTTAAGGACCCTTGGATAGTCCTTGGGGATGTTTTCCAAGACGTTTCCACCTAAACATGATTTTATACGAGTGTAGTACCTCTCACATAAATTTCACCCAAAACAAACACGTAAAACTCGACGAAACATGCTTAGACACACAAGGTCATTTCAAGGAACATCTTTCAAACGTCATGGACGTTCTTGGACGTTTGACCACCAAACTTCTCGAAACTTGACACACTGCCCATATACACAATAATAACTCATTTAAGGACCTTATAACCTCATTAATCACATATAAACACATAAAAAACATATGAGGCACATAGGTGACTTAGTCGTCGAACGTCTTAGTCGTCCCTTGATGTTTGACTTCCAATGCACCTAAACTCTTAGACACTGCCTCAACGCCACATTATAGACCAATTTAGGACCATAGACCATCATGAAAACCACGTTAGGATCTACATTCACCTAATTCATTTTCAGGACCTAACAATTTTGATCTTATATACACACAAAATAGCTAAATAAACCTATTATGGTCAGGTTAGGACGTGGGGTGAATTTCCCATTCACCCCTTTAATGAAAAAGTCGATAGGCAGTGGAACAAGGCCTGCATCGAAGGACAGTAGGTCCATCGAGGGCCATCTGTGGCTTCAGTCGATTGGACTTTGGGCTATTCTTTGGTTGAGCCTTGCCAGTCTAAGTGTCCATCGACTACACCTCACCAACGGGACATTGGTCAACAAACTGGGCGTCGTTTGGTTCAGTCGATTGACACTGCCAAGGTAGTGTCTCGACAACCTTTGGGTCCTTTTTGTTGGTTCTTTTGTGGGTCCCTTAGGAAGTCGTACCCGGGAATTTGCAACGTAAATATGAACATTGACAAGTCAAGGACCTTCCATGAAAATTTCACCCAAAATTCACACGTAAAACACGTCCAAATATGCTAGGCCCCATCAAGACATACTTGAACGTCTCCAGGGCTAAGTTTCAAACGTCTTAGACGTTTTTGGACGTTTGACCTCCAAACTTCATGAAACTCCATATACTGCCTATAAACATCATTTTAACTAATTTTAATACTTCATAAGCTCATGAAATACGATTATACGCAAGTATAGACACATGAGATACATAGGTGACTAGTAGTTGAACATCTTGGTCGTCCCTTGACAATTGACTTCCAAATCACCTCAAACTTTACACACTGACTCAATACAATATTATAAGCCATTTTAGGACCTTAGACCCTTATGACAAACATGTTAGGATCTAGACACCCTAACTCATTTTGGGGGTCTAACATGACTTCCTACTATTGTGATGTGTTTTGTGTAACCTACCATTTTGACTTCATAAGGAAGAAAGTATGAGAATAATTTGGGTACGAGTAAATAAATTCTTCTTAAAATGAATTGATATTTGCGAAATGCTTGCATATAAGCTTTATGATACCATGTGTGTACGTTGTGATTAGGAAAAGGTAGTCCCTCCATGAAAATAATTGAACATGATAATGTCATATATGACCTTGATGGTATTATGTCTAAATTATAAGATTGTAGTTGGTATATATTGTTCATGATACATGTTCATCTAGTATTATTTGCTTAAATTATTCATGACTTGAAGTATGGATCATGCTTATGTGTTCATTTAAAATCCATTTTATGTTTAACCTTATGATGAAATGATGAGCATGTCTAAAGTTGGAGAAGGTAGTTCCTCCAAGTGGCAATGAATATGAGGAAGAATGTGTGCAAGGAAATATTTTTAGGAGTAGTCCATGTTTGATTATGTTGGTTTAAATGCATGACAGTATGAATTTATTGTTTCCTTAAAATTTGGTGCATTGACTACTTGTGGTATTAATGATTTGTGAGTTGCTAATTTCTCATTAAGTTCTTGGAAGTGCCTTTAAGTGTCATTCGAGGACGAATGTTCCCATGTGGGGGATACTGTAAAAAAAAACAAAATGAATTAGGATGATCTAGAGCCTCACATCTGTTTTAAGAGTTAATAACATGTAAATAAAGTGTGCCACTTCTTGTTATAGTCATTTTAAAGATTTTGGAAGTCAAACGTCAAAGGACAACCAAGACGTCCGAAAACTAGTCGTTTGTGTGCTAGTGTGTCCTCGTATGTTTGACTTGTTTCTATGTGTTCTTTGGAGCCTAAAAACATTGGATGTGACCCTAGTATTTTAATAGACATGTTATGGGTCAAAAAAATTTGGTACGACTCCCCGAGGACCACCCTAAGGGTCCTTGAGGAGGACCCAAACGTTGGAAAAAGAAGTTGCCAAAGGCAGCGTGCAGAACCAACATATGGAGATCAGTACGCATTGCGAGACTAAAACGAGGCTCACTGCCTCAAAAGTTTTGTGAGGCAAAATTGGGAGCTGCCTCCACAACGTGCAACCATATCCCAGATCCGGTTTCATTGTTTTAAAGTGAAGTTTAACATGTCTAAAAGTCCAAATAAGTATGGGGTTGTTTTGGCAACTTTGAGAGTCAGTTATAAACTGTTTCTATGTTATATTTAACCCCTTTACCAATTTAAAACGCCAATACCCAATAAGAAACAAAAAATCCCAAAACTCTCTTCTCTTCCAAATCCTCGCAAACCTCCATTGGAGGACAAAACTCAAGCTCAAGCTAGAAGATTAATTTTCAAGTGGTTTCTTCTCGAAATGTGTGGGATTTTCTTCTATTAAGGTATGTAAACCCTTTATACTTAGTTAACCTTTCATCTAAGGATTTCAATCAAATGTTTTCCCATGTGATTCTAAGGTCAAAATTCCTATGTTTCAATATAGCCATGAGTTCATTGTCAAATTGTTTTCAAAGTCATTATAATAATATATTTATGATTATTCAATGGGTTTAACATGATTTTTTTAATGCAATTCAATGAAGAAATCATGATCTCCTTAATCAGTCAATTTATGATATAATGTGGGTGTTGTGATCTTGATTAGATGACGTTCAAATGTGATTAGATTGTAGTGTATTGATCAGTACTAATTCTATCTATATCAATTGATTATGAATTTTTGAGAATTGTTCCATGGTGATCATATCTCGGAGTATTGGTTAGTTGACCTAATTTCCTAGTCTTTAGCATTGGAACGGATGTTCTATGATATGGTCCACTTATGTTGGCGGTGTTTGCATTCTTGTCTATCTTTACATGTTGTGATCATGGTGTTGAGGTAAATAGACGTAGATTTAGTTAATATGATTAGTATCATGAGTATGAAGCTTATGTATGTGCTCCTCAATTCTAGTATCATGATCTAGATGTATTGATGATGTGAAGTAGAATGTGTATGTTGATGTTAGGGTGAGGTATAGTCTACATTCATGGTTGTGATGAGTACCAGCGTAGAATTACCCGTACCTATATTAAACCTATATGAATATGTGATCTAATGCATGTTAGGAGTCTTCTATTCGAATGTTGAATATGTTCTTGCCTCCTATGATGTAATGTGAGTGTGTGGTCTGTAGTCCCTAAATGTTATATGTGTGAGTATTTCATGACTTGAGAGATATGATATGTATGTGTGTTGTCACACTATGAAAGGTTGTTTCCTAAGTAACTAAGTTGTTTCTCTTATGTTATCATGAAGACCAACATGAACATACACACTCTCATGCTTAATTATGAGTAGGATAGATTCATGGTGTAAATTGAAAGGTTAGTTCTCATATGCACCATTACCTATTACCATGCATGTAAAGTATATGATTAATGAATTATGAGCATGTTTTGTCTATAGGTGTTTATGTAAAAGTCTTTCTCACATATGTATATACACACATGAATGTATGAATGAATAATGCTATGACAATCTACTTAAAGTGATTCTTTTGTAGGGCTTCCCCAATTGTACTCTAAACTAGACTATGTTATGAATGATAGAATTATGTGAAAGGACATTCTCACATAATATATGTTCTATGATGAAATTCCATTCTCATCTTAGAAACCTTTGATCTAGATGATATATGAGGGAGAAAGTCCCTAAATCTACTTTATGAATTAATGATAAATAAAGGCATAAAGATATTAAAGAGGGAATTTAATCTTAGCACTTAGTGGATATGTACACTGAGGAAAAGACCCCTCCGCTAATGCAATAGGTTGTGTCATCCAAGTGATACTCATGAGATGGAAGCGCCTCCGCTAATGCAATAGGTCAGGTTTCTAGAAGCAATCTCACTATCCCTTTACTACGTGCCCCCGTAGATTATAGCTAGTGGATCCACCTAGATAACTATTATGTACGGTTCTATCTTGGCAAGAAGAACGCCTTTTTTTGGTGTGGGGTTATATTACACCGGATCACATGTAGCTCACATGGTCTATGTAGGTTATGGCTAAGCATCCCTAAAGTTAAGAAATGAACTAAGACAACATTTTGAATATTAGTCATTATTCATTGAAGGACTACTTAGTGTAGTTAGGACTATGGACCCTACTTATACATTGCACTAGTGGACTCTAAGTGAAGTTATGATGAGGTTCGTTTATCAAATAAGGAATATGGTTCATGTATGTAGAGATGAATGTATCTCAAGGTTTTACTTCACTTATGTCAAGACATGAATTATGATTATGTCAAGACCCTCAAAATTAACTAAGGTGTCTAGAGCCTCACATGTTCCTTAAAAGGTTAATAACATGCTAATAAAGTATTTTACAGTTGTATAGTTTATTTGAAGAGTTTTGGAAGTTAAACATCAAAGAACGACCGAGACGTTTGAAAGTTAGTCTTTAGACGTGCTAGTGTGCCTTTGCATGTTTTGTGTGTTGTTTGGTGCCTAAAATGATAGGATAGGACCCTAACCTGTATATGAATGTATTTAGGGTCGAAACGTCAGGGAACGAATCCCAAAGACCACCCAAAGAGTCCTTGAGGAGGACGCAAAGACTGGCCAAAGACTTCTTAGGTAGTGTCCAAACTACGCCTAGCAAATGACGCTCTTTAGACTAGTCGACGCCCCATTGATTGGGGGAATTTCTCCACACTTATACGTGGGAGCTCAGGCCCTAAAATGTGTACGGTTATTTTAAGTTATTTAAAACCTTGAAACCCCAATTTAGAATTAATTCTTCAAATGAAACCTTTCCCCCTCAAAACAAACTCTCTCTAGAACCTCCATTGGAGATCATGCTCAAGAATAAGCTAGGGGATGGATTATAATGGTTTCTTCTTCATGTTTTCATGAGATTTTATTGTATTAAGGTATTTTAACCCTTTGTACTTAGTTAACTTTTGATATAAGGAGTTCTTTCAATGGGTTTTTAACATGATTTAAGGGTCAAAATCCTATCTTTCAATCTAGCCATGGGTTCATCGTCAAACATTTTTAAAAGACATTATAATGATAGATTAATGGTTAATAACTGTTTTTATTATTAATTTCATTCCAATATCAGGAACAACCCATGATCCTCCTCATTTCTCAAATAGGCCTATAATGTGGGTCTTGTGATCTTGATATCTTGTTAATTGAATTATGATTAGATTGTATTGAATTGCCTATTGCTATTACTATAGATATCGATTGAATATGAATTATGGAGGAATGATATAAGATAATCATGGCTTTGAAGTAATGATAAGTTGACCTTAATTCCTCTTTTGAGTATAGAATTGACATTGAATTATATTAATTTGTATGGTCTACTTATGGTGGCGGTGTGTACATTCTTGTCTATCCTTATGTGATTTGATCATGGACTTGAAGGAAATATTTTAAAAGTTACTCAATGTGATGAATATCTTGATTTTGAAGGAGTTGTGTTGTCTCCTAAGCTAGTATCATGTTCTAGGTGTATTGATGATGTTTCGTATATGTGAATGATGATGTTAGGATTAGGTATGGTCTATATGTTGGTTTTGATGAATCCCATTCTAGAATGACCCCCTACCTATGTACCCCTATATGAATGTGTGCTCTTATTATGCATGCTAGGAGTCTTCTATTCTAATGTTGAATATGTTCTTGTCCCCTATGATATAATGTGGGTGTGTGGTCTTACAGTCCCTAATACTCTATATGTGTGAGTTGTTTATGATTTGAGGGATATGAATATGTATTGAGATCCTATGAAGGTTGGTGTCCTAAGTAACTAGGTTCTTCCTCTTATATGATCATGACGACCAATATGAATACACACACTCTCATGAATAATTATGAGTAGGGTAGATTCATGGTGTCAAGTGAAAGGATAGTTATCATATGCACCATTCTCTATTACTATGCATGTAAAGTATATGATTAGAGAATTATGAACATGTGTTGTCTAGAGGTTTTATGTGAGAGTATTTCTCACATATATGCACACACACATGAATGTATGAATGGTAGAATTATGTGAAAGTACATTCTCACATAATATAGGTTCTATGATGAAAGTATATTCTCATCCAATAAACCTGTGAGCTATATGATGTATGATGGAGCAAGTCCCTAAAGCCTAATCTTATGAATTAAATGATTTATAAAGGCTTAAAGTTATTAAAAAGGGAGTTTAAGCTTAATACCGAGTGGATATATACAATAAGGAAAAGATCCTCCCCCTAATGCAATAGGCTGGTCATCCAAGTGATACTCATTAGATGGAAGCCTCTCTACTAATCCAATAGGTCGGGATTCTAGAAGCAATCTCACTATATCTTAACTACGTTCCCTCGCAAGAAATAGCTAGTGGATCCACCTAGATATCTTTTATGTATGATATTACCTTGGTGTAACAATCCGAAAATGACTATGCTAAGTAATGCATAAACGTACCTAGAATGTCTAGATTAGACCGGGTTCACACGGCTTGATGCGCGTGGAACCAGACCTCAGAACCTATGCACCAGCCAAGCCAACCAACTTGGTGAGTTAGTTGAGCTAGTCAAGGTTGGGTCCAGCCATGTGGGGCACCCGAATTGAAGAGATTCACCCGGATGAGTTTTAACCGGACTTCAAAGGGGTAATCTTAGGTTTGGAGGGTCTAGGGGTAAAATGGTATTTTCAAGGCTAAGGGTAGTATTTGTAATTACCCTAAATATTTAATTAATTAATTAATTAATATAAAAAGTGGACAATTCGGGTAGGGTTGACCTGAATTGACCCGATTTCGCAAGAAGGGCTTCACCCGGGTTCGATCCTTGGTGGAAGCAATATTTAAGTTGAATTAATTGGTATTTAATTATATAATTAAAATAAGGGCATTTTAGTCTTCTCACTTAAGACTTAGAAAATCAGATTTTTTATTTAAAATAACAAAGAGTCCTAGTTTGACTAAGTCCTTACCTAAACCTCCTACTACTAAGCTTACTCTCACATCTCTCCACTCTCATTATCACGTCTCTCCACTCTCATTCTCATGCTTTCTTCATCAGTAAAAGAACAAAAAAAAAATTCAAAAGTTCATCACTCTTGATGAACTTGTACACTAAAACTCAAAAGAAAAACTAAACTAAAAACAAAAAGCAAAAACATTATTCTTGACGGATTGTGCTTGAAGTTTCGTTTGTGAGGCTTTGGTGTAGTGGGAGTTGGTTGTCCATTAGAGCAAGTTTGGAAGGTGTTGATCGACAAAAGTTATGGGTTTTCTTCCACTTGGTCCCTTTCCCAAGAGACCCCTAAGATTCAGTCAATTCTAATCTGAAAACTAGGATGTTTCCCCGTTGCATGTCCTTGTCACTAGCTCCCATCGATTGTAGTAGGTTGGGTATGTTTGCTGGTAGAAATTAGGAATGTAACATGTTTTCGTGATGATTATGTTCATGTATGTATGTTCGGATTTATATGACTGATAATTACGTCTTTCCAAAATTATGTGATAAAGTATGTGTGTGCATTGTGTAGGGTGTAACTCTTGGTCATAAATTGAAGTGTGAAAAAGACATGTTGAATCCTTGTATTTTATTTGCAAATGCTTGTAAAAATCGTGATGTTCATATAAGGTGTGATGTTGTTGAATTGAGTGAAAAATCTTGGCTAAATGTAACCACGACAATGCACCTAAAAATGTACGAAAATCTCTTCGAATTGTCCTAAAATCTACGGTATAAGATGTTGAGAAAAGGGACTGGAAAACGTAATCAAATTTCCAGATTGCTGGAAATTTAGTTTTCGCTATGCAACTTGAAGAATTGGAGTTTCAAAAATTGTTTTAAAATATGTGAGGCCATTAGGGATTGAACCCGAGACCTCACTATATGTAGGCTGCTGAAATTTTTTATTTAATGTGAGGTCAGGGGGATTCCAAATGGGGTAAGGCTGGGTGAAGAAACAAAAGAAAAAGGGGAAATAAATAAAATGAGGAGACTGGGGATCGAACCCACAACCCCTCGGATAGGTGAGAAAAGTAGGAGTGAAACTAAAGGAAAATAAAATGAGGTTGTGGGGTTTTGATCCCACATCCTCTTGGTCTCAAACGAAAATAGAGAGGAAAGAAAAGAAAGGAAAAAGAAGTGTGGGCGTTGGAGAATGACCTCGGGTTCCCAAGCCAAAAATGTAAACAAAAAGAATTAAATATGAGACTAAGTGTTGCTCAAGGGATTCAAAATCGGGTTCCCTTGCCCAATTCCATATTGATACATAAGTCTTACGTGATTAAATATTTAATGAATGCTGCCTACAGTAATCGAAATCGAGACCTTGGCATATTTACAAGATGCATAAGTCTTGTACCATATAATCTTGGTAAGTATAAGTCACTTAGACGAATTATGAACGAAGCCTCATGGCTTGTACGTATGGGTTCATAAGTCCAGCGTACTTTTAAAAGTAAGTGAACCTAAGGTGTATATGATGAAATGATGTAATCCCAAGAGGGTTAAGTAAGAGTGTGAAATACACTAAATGTCCAAGTGCTTTGGCATATGATGAAATGAACATTCACATAAAAGGGGTGAGTAATTATGGAGAGCTAATATGCTAAAGTTAATGAATGTGGTGACAACATGTTAAGAGGCTAATATTAAAGACGTGATCAATCTCAAAAGAGCCTAATAAGTGTTACCAAAAATCTTACTCACCTATGAGATTGTAAACATAATAAAGAGACCAGTCTCTAAGAAACACTCTAATGAAAGTATTGAGATTTATACACACTTATTACTAATAATGAGATGAGAAATCATCTAATGAGAAATGATGCCCTCATGCTAGAAGCCAATTTCTATGATGTATGAGATGAATGTAATGGAACTTTATACGGAGCACCGATAGGCTAGCTATGAGTCGTGATTCCTTCTTTAGAGAAGGCAGAGGTTCGGGTAAATCTCATGAGATAAGACTGTTCATTTAGGCAGGTATGGGTCTCCTTATATCTCCTGGTCGTTGAACCTATACAGCCAACATAGGGTTCTAGTAGGGTTGAATTCACTATATACGCTAGCATGTTTTGGTTTCACTTTGGCAGGTGATTTCACATCATTTCGGTGTGGGGTAGACACAGGACTTCATGGAACTCACATGATCTATGTCGGTTAAAGTTAAAGATCCCAAAGAAAGAATGAGTCCAGCCTTACATAATGCACACTATGAAATGAATGATACCAAAGGTGTTTGGATAGGATAATCAAGAGGTGAACTAGACTCAAGTAATGAGACTAGGTCATTCTTGGTCATTGCACAATGGACTCGAAGAGAGTCCTAAACAACATCCTAGGTATATAACTGAATGAAAAATAAAGTACGTATGAATGAATGAAGCAGACTCTGTGTTTGCTAAAGAGGGCTCCCTAGTTGAGGTCCCATATGTTGAGCCCTCATTTGGGAAGTCCTAATGTTAAGTCCGTGATTCCAAGGTCTCACGGCATACGAAAGAATGATTTATGATATATGTATGTGCTAAATGATATGTGTTATGTGCTCTGTGCAATATGAAAAGAACGATGATGCATGTTACTCTCATAGCATGACTTTTCTAATCTGATTTGGCAAGTCCAACTGACTTGGCTTTCCATAACTCATATCGTTAGGAGAGAGCTCTTCTAAATCATGCATGTCCTTGGTGTGTACTTGCATGCACCCATACTTAGTACAAGTGTGTACTAATCCCATACAACCCTTTACTTTTAGGTGCAGGTGCAGGTGGACGCTAGAGATTATGAGACTACGTTGAAGCTATCCGGATGTGAGGCATTCATCCGGACTTGGTAGGCCCTCATGCTTTCGAGGATGCTTATCTCTAATATTCTAGCATAGACGTAGGCATGAGCTAGTGGAGGATGTTCCACTAGCGTTTCTTTCTTATTTATTTTCAGACGTCATATTGGAACCATTTTGGCAACTTTATATTTATGTATTTATGAACTATTTCCTTCATTTGAATATCTTATCATTAGATGGATGTTGTGAACTGATGTGATATAATGCAACTCTTACTATAAAGTCTATGTATACTTCAAAGCAAACAAAAGTTTTAAATTTCCCGCTAAAATTAACCGATAGGATGTAATGTTGACGTATGTAGGCTTGTCTGTGACCTCCGAGAGGTCAATGACGCTGGTTTAGGCTAGGGTCTAGACCCCGATCGTGACAAATGTGGTATCAGAGCATTAGGTTAAATTCCAAGGATAATAAGTTCACATCAAACACATCGAGTAATTTCTAAGTTATGGTAGTGAACTGCACGACTATCATGAATTAGTGACTGCATGATGCATAGGAATAATTTCCCTTCTTCTGATCTTATCGTGCTTTCCTTAATGTCTGATTTCTTGGTGTTATGAGCGTATCTAACATCAATTCTTATTTTTCAGAAAATGAACACAAGGGGGAACACTGGTCGGGAAAGAATAGGAGCAGCTGCTGGGGGCAACCAAGTTCCACCCCAGGCTCCAGCTGGAGGAGTGGACATGCCACTTAACCCAGCTGGGTTGACTGATGCAAGGTGCGGACAACTTTGGGACAGATGGCTCAAGCCATAACTGTGCAGGCTCAGGCTATGACGGCCCAGGCCAACAGACATGAGGTTCAGCGGAAGAACCCACCATCCCACAACATGGCAAACAGGTTGTGAGATCTTACGAGGATGAATCCTCCAATCTTTACAAGATCTAAGACTGCAGACGATCCTCAGGAGTTCTTGGAGGAGGTCAAGAAGATTCTGGTGGCAATAGGGCCACGAAGATTGAGAAAGCTGAGCTGGCCTCGTACCAGCTGAAGGATGTTGCACAGGCTTGGTGCAAGATGTGGCAGCATAGCAGGGCATTGGGCGAAGGTCCGATCACATGGGGGTTGTTTAAGACGGCCTTTCTGGAGAGGTTCTTCCCAGAGATATGAGAGAGGCTAAGGTTGAGGAGTTCATCAACCTTAAGAAGGGCTTGATGACTGTCAGGGAGTATTCCCTGATATTCGTTAAACTATCCAGGTATGCCACTTCCCTTGTGTCGAACAATAGGGACGAGATGAGCTGGTTCCTAACAGGAATCTCAGAGGAATTGGAGGAGGAGTGTCGGGCTGCGATGCTCCATCACAGCATGGACTTGTCTAGGCTGATGGTGCATGTCCAGCAGTTTTAGGACAACAGGAAGAAGAGGAGAGTCCGTGAGGTCAGGAGGCCTAACCCTTCTGACCATACAGGTTCCAGCAGAGGTGGTGGCAGGAGCACTTTCGGAATTCGTGATCAGCCCATATTTAAAAAGGGGCATCAGAGTTCAAGGAACTCTAACTCTCAGAGGAGTGCAGCACCCAGAGAAGGCAGACCCGAGCCCAAGAAGGACAATGAAGGTGATGTGCAGCGTCCCAGAAAGGAATGTGGCAAGTGTGTCCGTATTCACAGTGGTGAGTGCAGACTAGGCACAAATGCCTGCTTTGGTTGCGGAAAGAGCGGACACATGGTCAGGGAATGTCCACAGAATAGGGTTCAGGCTGGAGGTAATGCTCACCCTAGGCCTAATCCCCAGAATGCTACTGCAGCCGAGCCTCCTAAGAGGAACAAATTCTACGCCTTGAAGGGCAGGGAGGAGCAGGAGAAGTCTGCTGATGTGGTCACAGGTATATTACAAGTCTACTCAACCTCTGTTTATGCTTTATTTGATCCAGGTCTACACTTTATTTTGTGACTCCCTTGCTTGCTCTTACTTTTGAAACACTACCTGATTTTTTACATGATCCTATCGTAGTTAGTACTCCCTTAGGAGAAAATATAAGAGATGATAGGGTTCATAAAGACTGCCCAATAGTAGTATGTGGAAAGACTATGTGTGCAGGCCTTGTGGAGTTACCCATGACTTAGATATTATACTTGGTATTGAATGGCTCCATAAATGTTATGCCTTCATGTATTACCGTAGTAGGGTTGTAAGATTCCGTTTCCCTAATGAAGTAGAGCTGGTCTGGGAGGGGTACAATTCATGTCGTTCAAGTCCCTTGATTTCGAACCTAAAAGCTAATAAAATGATGTTCAAGGGATTGTTATGCCATCTTCTGAGTGTCAATGATCTGAATCATGACATTCCTCCCATAGACTCAGTTCCTGTAGTGAATGAGTTGCAAGATGTTTTCCCTGATGATTTGCCTGGAGTCCCTCACCCTCGAGAGATTGATTTTGGTATCGACCTAGATCCCGATACCAAACCGATTTCAAATCCTCCCTACAGAATGGCTCCAGCTGAACTCAAAGAGTTGAAGCTGCATTTAAAAGATCTCACTGATAAGGGCTTCATCCAGCCGAGCATATCCCCTTGGGGCGCTCTAGTGCTGTTTGTGAAAAAGAAGTATGGAACCCTTAGAATGTGTATCGATTATCGGCAGCTCAACAAAGTCACTATAAAGAACAAGTATCCACTTCCCAGAATATATGACTTATTCGATCAGTTCCAAGGGTCTAGTTTCTTATCGAAGATTGATCTTTGTTCCGGGTATCATCAGCTTAGGGTTAGGGATGAAGATATCCCAAAGACAGCCTTTCGTACCCGTTATGGTCATTATGAGTTCCTAGTTATGTCATTTGGTCTCACTCATGCACCAGTTGCATTTATGGACGTCATGAACCTAGTCTTCCGTGATTACCTTGATTCTTTCGTCATAGTATTCATTGATTAAATCCTCATTTACTCTAAGACCAAGGAAGAGCATGAACAACATTTGAGACTAACCTTGTAGGTACTTAGACAACATCAGTTGTATGCCAAATTCAGCAAGTGTGAATTCTGGCTTTGATCAGTGACCTTCCTGGGTCATGTTGTGTTCGATCGGGGTGTGGAGGTGGACCCCAGGAAGACTGAGGCTGTTAAGAACTGGCCAAGACCTCTTACTCCCACCGATATCCATAGCTTTTTGGGATTGGCTGGTTACTACCGCAGGTTCGTGGAAGGTTTTTCTTCCATTGCTGCCCCACTAACAGCTTTGACTAAGAAGAAAGCCAAGTTCGAATAGGCGGAGACTTGTGAGAAGAGTTTCCAGGAGCTCAAGGACAGACTCACTTCAGCCCCATTGCTAACGTTGCCTAAATGTGGTGAGAATTACACTGTTTATTGTGACGCATCTAGGGTTGGTTTGGGTCGTGTTCTTATGCAGGGTGGTAAGGTGATAGCCTATGCGTCCAGACATCTCAAGTTTCATGAGAAAAATTATCCCACTCTTGACCTGGAGTTGGCAGCTGTGGTGTTTGCATTGAAGCTGTGGAGGCACTATATTGTACGGGGTGCATGTGGATGTGTTCACAAACCACAAGAGTCTCCAGTACATGTTCACGCAGAGGGAGTTAAATCTATGTCAGCGGATATGGTTGGAGCTGTTGAAGGACTATGACATGAGTTTCCACTACCATCCACGAAAGGCAAATATTGTAGCTGATGCTTTGAGTAGGTTGAGCATGGGGAGTACAGCCCACGTTGATGATGGGAAGAAGGAGTTTTTGAAGGATGTACACAGACTCGCCAGACTGGGTCTGTGGTTGATGGCTTCTACTAGTGGGGGTGTTTCAGTTCATCCCAGTTCTGAATCATCCTTGGTAGTTGAAGTCAAGAAGGGTCAGTATCATGATCCTGTGTTGATGGAGTTGAAGGACTTAGTGCTGATAAAGATGAATGAGTCCTTTGCTTTGGGAGGTAACGACATACTTAGGTACCAGGACAGGCTGTGTGTACCAGATATGGATGATTTGCGGACCAAGATTGTTGCAGAGGACCATGGTTCCAGGTTTTCGATACATCTAGGTTCCACCAAGATGTATCATGACCTCAAACAGATCTATTGGTGGATGGCATGAAGAAGGACATTACTGCATATGTGGCCAGGTGTCCTAATTGTCAGCAGGTTAAGGCAGAGCACCTTAAGCCTGGTTGTCTGACTCAGATGATTGAGGTTCCGACTTGGAAATGGGAGGCCATTAACATGGACTTCGTGGTTGGTCTTCTGAGGACTAGGAGACCGCATGACTCCATATGGGTTATTGTGGACAGGATGACTAAGTCTGCCCACTTTATCCCTGTGAAGTCTACTTACAGGGCCGAGGATTATGCGAGACTCTACATTGATGATATTATGAGGTGGCATGGGATTCCTTTGTCTATCATTTCGGATAGAGGATCTCAGTTCACTTCGCATTTCTGGAGATCCTTCCAGAAGAGCTTAGGCACGCAAGTAAAGCTGAGTACTACTTTCCATCCTCAGACAGATGGGCAGGCAGAGCGCACCATTCGGACATTGGAGGACATGTTGAGGGCGTGTGTCATCCACTTCAGATATAGTTGGGACGACCATCTACCATTGATAGAGTTCTCGTATAATAACAGCTATCACTCTAGCATTGGGATGGCACCGTTTGAGGCAATGTATGGTAGGAGGTGTACGTCTCCAGTTAGGTGGTTCGAGGTTGGAGAGTCATCCATTTTGGGTCCAGATATCATTCATGAGGCCTTAGAGAAGGTCAGGGTGATTAGGGACAGGTTGGCTACTTCTTACAGTCGGCAGAAGTCTTATGCAGATAACAGGAAGCGACCCTTAGAGTTTGATGTTGGTGACCAGGTCTACTTGAAGATATCACCCATGAAGGGGGTGATGAGGTTTGGCATGAAGGGGAAGTTGAGTCCGAGGTACGTTGGGCCATAAGAGATTCTATAGCGTGTGGGTGAGGTGGCCTATGAGTTGGCATTGCCTGCGGAACTAGCTTTTGTTCATCCAGTATTTCATGTCTCTATGTTAAAGAAGTTCCTTGGTGATCCAGCATCGATTCTGCTTGTTGAAGGTTTGGGGGTTGATGAAGACTTGTCCTATGAGGAGGTTCCTGTTGAAATTTTAGACCGACAGGTGAAACGGCTGAGAAACAAGGATGTTGCCACAGTGAAGGTATTGTGGAGGAACCATATTGTTGAGGGTGCTGCGTGGGAGGCCGAGTCCGATATGAGATCCCTCTATCCTCATCTTTTAAGCTCTTGAGGTTAGACTTCCTACTCTTAAGTCTAAGTTTCCTTATCTCCTCTATTCTTTGTTGCTATTGCTTGACTGTGTAAAGTACTTATGTTTTGATATGACTGGCATTGTGATAGATAATTAGAAGTGTCATTCGGGGACGAATGTTCCTAAAGGGGGGGGGATAATGTAACAACCCGAAAATGACTATGCTAAGTAATGCCTAAATGTACTTAGAATGCCTAGATTAGACCGGGTTCACACGGCTTGATGCGCGTGGAACCAGACCTCAGAACCTATTCACCAGCAACGCCAACCAACTTGGTGAGTTATTTGATCTAGGCAAGGTTGGGTCCAGCTATGTAGGGCACCCGAATTGAAGAGATTCACCCGGATGAGTTTTAACCGGACTTGAAAGGGGTAATCTTAGGTTTGAAGGGTCTAGGGGTAAAATGGTCTTTTTCCAGGATAAGGGTAGTATTGTAATTACCCTAAATATTTAATTAATTAATTAATTAATATAAAAAGTGGACAATTCGGGTAGGGTTGACCCAAATTGACCCAATTTCGCGAGAAGGGCTTCACCCGGGTTAGATCCTTGGTGGAAGCAATATTTAAGTTGAATTAATTGGTATTTAATTATCTAATATAAGTAAGGGCATTTTAGTCTTGTCACTTAAGCCTTAGAAAATCAGATTTTTTATTTAAAATAACAAAGAGTCCTAGTTTGACTAAGTCCTTACCTAAAACTCCTACTACTAAGCTTACTCTCACATCTCTCCACTCTCATTATCACGTCTCTCCACTCTCATTATCACGCTTTCTTCATCAGTGAAAGAACAAAAAAAAGTCAAAAGTTCGTCACTCTTGAAGAACTTGTACACTAAAACTCAAATGAAAAACTAAACTAAAAAAGAAATGCAAGAACATTATTCTTGAAGGATTATGCTTGAAGTTTCGGTGGTGAGGCTTTGGTGTAGTGGGAGGTGGCTGTCCATTGGAGCAAGTTTGGAAGGTGTTGATTGACAAAAGGTATGTGTTTTCTTCCTCTTGGTCCCTTTCCTAAGAGACCCCTAAGATTCAGTCAATTCTAATCCAAAAACTAGGAATGTTTCCACGTTGCATGTCCTTGTCACTAGCTCCCATCGATTGTAGTAGGTTGGGTATGTTTGCTGGTAGAAATTAGGGATGTAACGTGTTTTCGTGATGATTATGTTCATGTATGTATGTTCGGATTTATGTAACTGATAATTATATCTTTCCAAAATTATGTGATAAAGTATGTGTGTGCATTGTGTAGGCCGTAACTCTTGGTCATAAATTGAAGTGTGAAAAAGGCATGTTGAATCCTTGTATTTTATGTGCAAATGCTTGTAAAAATCGTGATGTTCATATGAGGTGTGATGTTTGTCACGACCGAAATCTAGACCCTAGACGAGACCGGCGTCATTGACCTCTCAGAGGTCGCAGACAATCCTACATACGTCGTCGTTACTTCATCTAGGTTAATTTTAGCAGAAAATTTGAACTTTTGTTTACTTAAACTTTATATTGGAAAACATTGATCTCGCATAATACTATCTACATAAACTCATAAGCGTTCACAACAACAATCTAAGTCAAGATAATGAAATGAAAGATATAGTCATAAATATAGAGTTGCCAAAATGGCAACAATACAACGTCTGAAAGTAAATACGAAAGAAACACTAGTGGAACATACTCCACCAGCTCATGCCTACGTCTACGCTAGAATAAACGAGTAAGCATCCTCGAAAGCATGAGGAACTACCAAATCCGGATGAAAGCTCTATGTCCGGATAACTTCTTTGTCGACTCGTAAGCTTTAACGTCCAACTGCACCTGCACCTAAAAGTAGATAAATGTATGGGATTAGTACACACTTGTACTAAGTATGGGTATATGCAAGCACACACCACGGACATGCATGATTTAAAACATATCTCTCCTAACGATATGATTTATGGAAATTCAAGTCAGTGGACTTGCCAAAATCGGATTAGGAAAGTCATGCCATGAGAGTAACATGCATCATCATACGTATCATATTGCACACAGTACATAATATATTGCATACAACACATAACATATTGCATATAGCACATAACATATTGCATATAACACATATCATATTTCATATCATTCGTTCATATGCCATGAGACCTTGGAATCATGGACTTAACATTAGGACTTCCCAAAATGAGGGCTCAACATATGGGACCTCAACTAGGGAGCCTTCTTTAGCAAACACAGAGTCTGCTTCATTTATTCATACGTACTTCATTTCATTTCATTCATAGGCTAGTGTAAACACGAACTATACCTAGGATGTAGTTTAAGACTCTCATTGGGTTCACTGTGCAATGACTAAGAATGACCTAGTGTCATTACATAAGTCTAGTTCACCTCTTGATTATCCTACCCAAACACCTTTGGTATCGTTCATTTCATTGTGTGCATTACATGAGGCTGGCCTCATTCTTTCTTTGGGAACTTTACCTTTAACCGACATAGGTCATGTGAGCTCCATGAAATCCTGTGTCTACCCCATACCGAAAAGAGGTGGAATCACCGGCCAAAGTTAAACCAAAAACATGCTAGCGTATATAGGGAATTGAACCCTGCTAGATGTCTATGTTGGCTTCATAGGTTCAAAGACTAGGAGATATAAGGAGATCCATACCCGTCTGGACGTACAGTCTCATCTCATGAGAATTACACGAACCTCTGCCTTCCCGAAAGAAGGAATCGCCACTCATAGCTAGCCTATCGGTGCTCAGTATAAAGTTCTATTACATTCATCTCATACATCATAGAAGCTGTCTTCTAGAATGAGGACATCATTTCTCATTAGATGATTTATCATCTCATCATTAGTATTAAGTATGCATTAACTTTAATACTTTCATTAGAGTGTTCATAGAGACTGGTCTCTTCATTAACTTTACACTCTCATAGGTAAGTACGTTTTGGTAACATTTACTTAGGATCATTTGAGATTGCTCTCATGTTTCACATTAGCCTCTTATCATGTTTTCACCACATTCATTAGTCTTAGCACATTTGCCCTTCATAATTACTCACCCCTTTTTACGTGAATGTTCATTTCATCATATGGAAATGTACTTGGACTTTTAGTGTGTTTCGCACTCTTACTTAACCATTCTGGGGTCTCATCATTCATCACATAACATCTTAGGTTCACTTTCTTTATAAACGTATGCTGGACTTATCAGTCCACACACAAGCCATGACGCTTCATTCATAGTTCATTTAAGTGATTCATATTGCCCAAGATTATGTGATACAAGACTTATGCATCTTGTAAGTATGCCAAGGTCTCAATTTGATTCCTATAGGCAGCATTCATTAATTATTTAATCACGTAAGACTTACGTGTCAATACGGAATTGGGCAACGGAACCCTATTTCAAATCCCTTGATTAACACTTAGTAAATTTTCCTTATGATTTTCATTGACATACTTCTTGGCTAGGGAACCCAAGATCAAAACCCCACACCTACACTTCCTTTCTCTTTTTTTTTTCTTGATTTTTGCTTAATCAATTCGGCCTGGGGGACCCAAGATCGAATCCCCATGCCCACATTCTTTTATTTTTCCTTTATTTTCTTGGTTTATTCGCTTAGATTAAGAGGGTGTGGGATCGAACCCCCACAGCCTCACCTTATTTTAATTTACATTTTCTCCTTACCTTCTCATTCTTGCAAGAGGTTGTGGGTTCGAATCCCCACAGCCTCACCTTATTTTAATTTACATTTTCTCCTTACCTTCTCATTCTGCCAAGAGGTTGTGGGTTCGAATCCCCACAGCCTCACCTTATTTTAATTTACATTTTCTCCTTACCTTCTCATTCTGCCAAGAGGTTGTGGGTTCGAATCCCACATACCTCATTTTTATTATTTCTTTATTTTATTCTTCTCCTCTCTCCTTCATCCGTCCAAGAGGTTGTGGGTTCGACCCCCACACGCCTCACTTCATTTTCTTTCATTTCCCCCTAACTTTTTACTTGAGCTTTACCCCATTTCGAATCCCCCTTACCACATTTTATTATTTAATTTTTTTATGACATGTTATGGTGAGGTCTTGGGTACAATCCCCACTGACCTCAAGCATTTAAAAATTATTTTTGAACGTGGCTTTTCTCTACAGTAAGCTGCCCAAAAAAAATCTGCAAAATGCTGGAAATTTGTTCACCCTCTTTGCAGTCCATTTTCTCAACTTTTAGATGTTAGATTTAGGATAAATTTTCGTGTAACATCTAGTACATCTTTAGGTGATTTTTCATGGTTACTTTCGAGAATTTAAATCACCTTTTTGCAGTCCATTTTCCCACCCTCTTTCACGTTAAACATTAAAACATTTCGAGTAGTTTTTAGGGAGATCTTTAGGTGCATTTTCAAGGTTACTTTCAATCAAGAATTTTCATTCAATTCAGCAACTTTGAACTCATATGAACATCACGTTTTTAACATATTTATACACGTAAAATACAATAATTTAACATATCAAATTTCATACTTCAAGTCGTGGCTAATTCACACTACAGACGTGCACAATCAAGTTAACGAATCACAACCAGCCCTATAATCATCTACCAGAAGTCATACGAACGCATACTTGAATCTTTCAAAGGATTTAATGACAGGGGCATGCAACGGGGTACAATCTTAGTTTTTGACTAGAATTAAGCTGAACTTAGGGGTCTCTTGGGAAGGGGACAAAAAGAGAGGAAAACCCATACCTTAATGTCGTTCGAAGTGTTCTTACGTGCTTCCAAAATACCCCCACTAAGACAACATCTCACCACCGAAATCACAAGCACAATCCGTAGAGAACTTGGTTTTTGCTTTTCGTTTTGAAGCTTGTTTTGCTTTTTGAGCTCAAGTGTTCAAGTTCTTGATGAAATTTTTTGTTTCTTTTTGTTCTGTTCTCTTGTTTTACAGAAGTTGAGCGTGAAAGTGAGTGAGGAGTAGAGAGAAACGTGAGGTGTTAGCTTAGGATTAGGGATTAGGAGAGACTCTTTAATTAATAAATAAAATCTGATTTTTCCTTTTTCTTAAATCAGCAATTAAATATTAATTCACTAAATAAAATAAATCAAATTAAATCATTGCTCCCACCAAGGCTCAAACCCGGGTGGAGCAAGATTTCGCTCAAAGGTCAATCTCGGCCTTTCTACCCAAATTGCCACACCATATTAATTAATTAATTAATTAAATATTTAGGGTAATTACAATACTACCCTTATCCTGGAAAAAGACCATTTTACCCCTAGACCTCCAAACTTAAGATTACCCCTTTTTAAGTCGGTTAAGACTCATCGGGTAGATCTTCATATTCGGGTGCCCTACATGGCTGGACCAAACCTTTCCTAGCTCAATAACTCACCAGGTTGGTTGGATTGGCTAGTGCATAGGTTCTGAGGTCGGGTTCTACGCGCAACAAGCCGTGTGAACCCGGTCTAATCCATGCATTCTAGGTACGTTTAAGCATTACTTAGCATAGTTATTTTTGGGTTGTTACATTATCCCCCCCTTAGGAACATTCGTCCCCGAATGACACTACTCTTTACTAGAAATAAGTAAGTCATCTATAGAACGTATGCATACATAGGCAATTCAATACTCCTCATTGGTGAATATATTATTCACACATTAACATGATGGTGCACATCCTTGAAACCTACTAGCATCTTCACATTAATGGACTAAGGAAATCTTTCCTAAACTAGTCTCATCAAAGTATACAATATAAGTAATCATATAAGTCACACAAATCAGCAACCAACATGATGACTCAAACATATTAACCTCATACTAGTGCATAAACACCATACACAGTCAAATACATGAAGGACTAATTAAGGCTACGCACCCGAGACTTCACCAGAAGTGCCTTCCCCTGCACCCCTAGACTTGAGTGCGAAGAATCGTTGCCTTCTTGGAGACTCTTCACTTGGACCATAAGGCTGAACTCTCTCATTCCCTTGTTTTTGACTTCTCCTATTCGGACAATCCTTCACCATGTGACCCGGTTTGCCACAGCTGTAACAAGCGTTAGAGCCCATCATACACTCTCCTCCATGCAGTTTGCCACACTTCCTGCAAGGTGGCCTCTTCTGAGATGTATCTACTTCATTGTTTCTCTCAACTCTGGACTCGGAATCCCTATCATAGCGACCCTTGAATGAACTTGACTCCCCTTGGTAGGAGAGTCCTTTCTTAAACCTGGACTTATCCCTGATTTCAGTACTACTCTTCCTTGAAAAACTCTCCTTAGCTTGCCTTGACCTATTCCCTGCCCTAGTGTGCTTCCTCTTCCTGCTTTCCTCCACTTGCTGGACATAGACCATAAGCCCGAAAGGTCCATGTTGTCATGCAGCATAGCTGCCCTACACCTCCTCGAGATCCTCAGCAATCCCTGTCAAGAATCTACTCATCTCGTCTCTGCTGTTAACACAAGAGAAGGCATACATGGAAAGTTTTACGAACTTCAGGGAGTAATCCCTAACTGACATCGAGCCCTACTTAAGTTTATGAATTCCTCCAACCTTAGCCTCCTTCATTTCTCTGGGAAGAACGCTCCAGAAAATCGTCTTGAAAAGATTCCAAGTCATAGGAACTCCTCCTAAGGCCCTGCTATCCTATCACATCTTATACCAGATTGAGCTACATCTTTAGCTGGTAGGATGCCAAATCAGCCTTCTCCACCTCAGTCAAACCCATAGCACACAGTATCTTGTGGATCTCTTCCACAAACTCCTGGATATCCTCCGCAGTCTTAGATACAGTGTAAATGGGAGGATTCATCCTCGTGAAGTCCCTTAACCTGCTAGCCATGGTGCTGGCAGGTCGGTTCTCTCTGGGAACACCTCGTTGCTCCGTCTGGACTGTCATAGCCTAAGCTTGTAAAGTGATGGCTTGGCCATCTGTGCCAGGGCTGTCCCACTTCTCCATCTGTCAATCCAGCTGGTTAACAGGCATCTCCATTCCAGCAGCTGGGCCTGGGTGGAACTTGGTTTCCCCCAGCAGCTGCTCCTCCTCTTCCTCGACCAGCGTTCCTCCTTGTGTTCATTTTCTCAAAGATAAGAATTGATGTTAGATACGCTCATAACACCAAGAAATCAGACATTAGAAAGCACGATAAGATCAGAAAAGGGAAATTTTCCTACGCTTCATGCAGTCTCTAATTCATGATAGTGGTGACTTCACTACCATAATTTAGAAACTACTCGATGTGGTTGATGTGAACTTATTATCTTGGAATTTAACCTAATGCTCTGATACCAACTTTGTCACGACCGAAATCTAACCCAGACGAGACCGGCGTCGTTGACTCTCAGAGGTCGCAGACAAGCCTACATACGTCGTCGTTACTTCATCTAGGTTAATTTTAGAGAAAATTTGAACTTTTGTTTACTTAAACTTTATATTGGAAAACATTGATCTCGCATAATACTATCTACATAAACTCATAAGCGTTCACAACAACCATCTAATCAAGATAATCAAATGAAAGATATAGTCATAAATATAGAGTTGCCAAAATGGCACCAATACAACGTCTGAAAGTAAATACGAAAGAAACGCTAGTGGAACATACTCCACTAGCTCATGCCTACGTCTATGCTAGAATAAACAGTAAGCATCCTCGAAAGCATGAGGGCCTACCAAATCGGATGAAAGCCTACGTCCGGATAACTTCTACGTCGACTCGTAGCTAACGTCCAGCTGCACCTGCACCTAAAAGTAGATAAATGTATGGGATTAGTACACACTTGTACTAAGTATGGGTATATGCAAGCACACACCACGGACATGCATCATTTAGAATATCTCTCTCCTAACGATATGATTTATGGAAATTCAAGTCAGTGGACTTGCCAAAATCGGATAAGGAAAGTCATGCCATGAGAGTAACATGCATCATCATACGTATCATATTGCACACAGTACATAACATATTGCATACAACACATAACATATTGCATATAGCACATAACATATTGCATATAACACATATCATATTTCATATCATTCGTTCATATGCCATGACCTTGGAATCATGGACTTAACATTAGGACTTCCCAAAATGAGGGCTCAACATATGGGACCTCAACTAGGGAGTTCTTTAGCAAACACAGAGTCTGCTTCATTCATTCATACGTACTTCATTTCATTTCATTCATAGGCTAGTGTAAACACCACTATACCTAGGATGTAGTTTAAGACTCTCATTGGGTTCACTGTGCAATGACTAAGAATGACCTAGTGTCATTACATAAGTCTAGTTCACCTCTTGATTATCCTACCCAAACACCTTTGGTATCGTTCATTTCATTGTGGCATTACATGAGGCTGGCCTCATTCTTTCTTTGGGAACTTTACTTTAACCGACATAGATCATGTGAGCTCCATGAAATCTTGTGTCTACCCCACACCGAAAAGAGGTGGAATCACCGCCCAAAGTGAAACCAAAAACATGCTAGCGTATATAGGGAATTGAACCCTGCTAGATCTCTATGTTGGCTGCATAGGTTCAAAGACTAGAAGATATAAGGAGATCCATACCCGTCTGGACAGACAGTCTGATCTCATGAGAATTACACGAACCTCTGCCTTCCGAAAGAAGGAATCGCCACTCATAGCTAGCCTATCAGTGCTCAGTATAAAGTTCCATTACATTCATCTCATACATCATAGAAGTTGTCTTCTAGCATGAGGACATCATTGCTCATAAGATGATTTCTCATATCATCATTAGTATTAAGTATGTATTAACTTTAATACTTTCATTAGAGTGTTCATAGAGACTGGTCTCTTCATTAACTTTACACCCTCATAGGTGAGTACGTTTTGGTAACATTTACTTAGGCTCATTTGAGATTGCTCTCATGTTTCACATTAGCCTCTTATCATGTTTTCACCACATTCATTAGTCTTAGCACATTTGCCCTTCATAATTACTCACCCCTTTTTACGTGAATGTTCATTTCATCATATGGCAATGTACTTGGCCTTTTTGTGTGTTTCACACTCTTACTTGACCCTTCTGGGGTCTCATCATTCATCACATAACATCTTAGGTTCACTTTCTTTATAAACGTATGCTGGACTTATGAGTCCACACACAAGCCATGACGCTTTATTCATAGTTCATTTAAGTGATTCATATTGCCCAAGATTATGTGGAATAAGACTTATGCATCTTGTAAGTATGCCAAGGTCTCAATTTGATTCCTATAGGCAGCATTCATTAATTATTTAATTACGTAAGACTTATGTGTCAATAGGGAATTGGGCAAGGGAACCCTATTTCAAATCCCTTGAATAACACTTAGTAAATTTTCCTTATGATTTTATTGACATACTTCTTGGCTAGGGACCCAAGTCAAACCCCACACCTACACTTCCTTTCTTTCTTTTTTCTTGATTTTCTTAATAATCGGCCGGGGACCCAAGATCAATCCCCACCCACATTCTTTTTTCTTTTATTTTCTTGTTTATTCCTTATTAAGAGGTGTGGGATGAACCCCACACTCACCTTATTTTTAATTTACATTCTCCTTACCTTCTCATCTTCAAGAGGTTGTGGGTTCAATCCCCACAGCTCACCTTATTTTTTTACATTTTCTCCTTACCTTCTTCATTCTGCCAAGAGGTTGTGGGTTCGAATCCCCACAGCCTCACCTTATTTTAATTTACATTTTCTCCTTACCTTCTCATTCTGCCAAGAGGTTGTGGGTTCGAATCCCACATACCTCATTTTTATTATTTCTTTATTTCATTCTTCTCCTCTCTCCTTCATCCGTCCAAGAGGTTGTGGGTTCGACCCCCACACGCCTCACTTCATTTTCTTTCATTTCCCCCTAACTTTTTACTTGAGCTTTACCCCATTTCGAATCCCCCTTACCACATTTTATTATTTAATTTTTTTATGACATGTTATGGTGAGGTCTTGGGTTCAATCCCCACTGACCTCAAGCATTTAAAAAATATTTTTGAACGTGCTTTTTCTACAGTAAGCTGCCAAAAAAAATTCCAAATGCTGGAAATTTGTTCACCCTCTTTGCAGTCCATTTTCTCAACTTTTAGATGTTAGATTTAGGATAAATTTTCGTGTAACATCTAGTACATCTTTAGGTGAGTTTTCATGGTTACTTTCGAGAATTTAATCACCTTTTTGCAGTCCATTTTCCACCCTCTTTCACGTTAAACATAAAACATTTCGAGTAGTTTTTAGGGAGATCTTTAGGTGCATTTTCAAGGTTACTTTCAATCAAGAATTTCATTCAATTCAGCAACTTTGAACTCATATGAACATCACGTTTTTAACATATTCATACACGTAAAATACAATAATTTAACATATCAAATTCATACTTCAAGTCGTGGCTAATTCACATACAACGGCACAATCAATTCAAACGAATCACAACCAGCCCTAAAATCATCTACCAGAAGTCATACCAACGCATACTTGAATCTTTCAAAGGATCTAATGACAGGGGCATGCAACGGGACAACCTTAGTTTTTACTGGAATTAAGCTGAACTTAGGGGGTCTCTTGGGAAAGGGACAAGAGAGAAAACCATACCTTAATTCGTTCAAAGTGTTCTTACGTGCTGCCAAAATCCCCCACTAAGACAACATCTCACCACCAAAAATCACAAGCACAATCCGTAGAGAACTTGTTTTTGCTTTTCATTTTAAGCTTGTTTTGCTTTTGAGCTAGTTTCAAGTTCTTGATGAACTTTTTTGTTTCTTTGTTTGTTCTCTTGTTTTACAGAAGTTGAGCGTGAAAGTGTGAGGGAGTAGAGAGAAACGTGAGTAGTGTTAGCTTAGGATTAGGAGATTAGGAGAGACTTAGTAAATTAGGATTATCTTTAATTAATAAATAAAAATCTGATTTTCCTTTTTCTTAAATCAGCAATTAAATATTAATTAATTAAATTAATTCACTAAATAAAATAAATCAAATTAATCATTGCTCCCACCAAGGCTCAAACCCGGGTGGAGCAAGATTTCGCTCAAAGGGTCAATCGGCCCTTTCTACCCAAATTGCCCTCCACCATATTAATTAATTAATTAATTAAATATTAGGGTAATTACAATACTACCTTAGCCTGGAAAAAGACCATTTTACCCCTAGACCCTCCAAACTTAAGATTACCCCTTTTTAAGTCCGGTTAAGACTCATCGGGTAGATCTTCATATTCGGGTGCCCTACATGGTTGGACCAAACCTTCCTAGCTCAATAACTCACCAGGTTGGTTGGCTTGGCTAGTGCATAGGTTCTGAGGTCTGGTTCTACGCGCAACAAGCCGTGTGAACCCGTTCTAATCCATGCATTCTAGGTACGTTTATGCATTACTTAGCATAGTTATTTTTGGGTTGTTACATTATCCCCCCCTTAGGAACATTCGTCCCCGAGTGACACTACTCTTTACTAGAAAAAATTAAGTCATCTATAGAACGTATGCATACATAGGAAATTCAATACTCCTCATTGGTGAATATATTATTCACACATTAACATGATGGTGCACATCCTTGAAACCTACTAGCATCTTCACATTAATTGACTAAGGAAATCCTTCCTAAACTAGTCTCATCAAAGTAAACAATATAAGTAATCATATAAGTCACACAAATCAGCAACCAACATGATGACTCAAACATATTAACCTCATACTAGTGCATAAACACAATACACAGTCTAATATATGAAAGACTAATTAAGGCTACGCACCCGAGACTTCACCAGAAGTTCCTTCCCCTGCACCCCTAGACTTGAGTGGGAAGAATCGTTGCCTCCTTGGAGACTCTTCACTTGTAGCATAAGGCTGGACTCTCTCATTCCCTTGTTTTTTACTTCTCCTATTCGGACAATCCTTCACCATGTGACCCGGTTTGCCACAGCTGTAACAAGCGTTAGAGCCCATCATACACTCTCCTCCATGCAGTTTGCCACACTTCCTGCCTCTTCACTTGCTGTAACAAGCGTTAGAGCCCATCATACACTCTCCTCCATGCAGTTTGCCACACTTCCTGCAAGGTGGCCTCTTCTGAGATGTATCTACTTCATTGTTTCTCTCAACTCTGGACTCGGAATCCCTATCATAGCGACCTTTGAATGAACTTGACTCCCCTTGGTAGGAGAGTCCCTTCTTAAACCTGGACTTATCCCTGATTTCAGTACTACTCTTCCTTGAAAAATTCTCCTCAGCTTGCCTTGACCTATTCCCTGCCCTAGTGTGCTTCCTCTTCCTGCTTTCCTCCACTTGCTGGACATAGACCATAAGCCCGGAAAGGTCCATGTTGTCATGCAGCATAGCTGCCCTACTCCCCTCCTCGAGATCCTCAGCAATCCCTGTCAAGAATCTACTCATCTCGTCTCTGCTGTTAGACACAAGAGAAGTAGCATACCTGGAAAGTTTTACGAACTTCAGGGAGTAATCCCTAACTGACATCGAGCCCTGCTTAAGGTTGATGAATTTCTCAACCTTAGCCTCCTTCATTTCTCTGGGAAAGAAATGCTCCAGAAAATCCGTCTTGAAAAGATCCCAAGTCATAGGAACTCCTCCTAAGGCCCTGCTATCCTGTCACATCTTATACCAGGATTGAGCTACATCCTTTAGCTGGTAGGATGCAAATCAGCCTTCTCCACCTCAGTCAAACCCATAGCACACAGTATCTTATTGATCTCTTCCACAAACTCCTGGATATCCTCCGCAGTCTTAGATACAGTGTAAATGGGAGGATTCATCCTCGTGAAGTCCCTTAACCTGCTAGCCATGGTGCTGGCAGGTGGGTTCTCTCTGGGAACACCTCGTTGCTCCGTCTGGACTGTCATAGCCTGAGCTTGTAAAGTGATGGCTTGGTCCATCTGTGCCAGGGCAGTCCTCACTTCTCCATCTGTCAATCCAGCTGGGTTAACAGGCATCTCCATTCCAGCAGCTGGGGCCTGGGGTGGAACTTGGTTTCCCCCAGCAGCTGCTCCTCCTCTTCCTCGAAGCGTTCCTCCTTGTGTTCATTTTCTCAAAGATAAGAATTGATGTTATATACGCTCATAACACCAAGTAATCGGACATTAGAGAAGGCACGATAAGATCAGTAAAAGGGAATTTTCCTACGCTTCATGCAGTCTCTAATTCATGATAGTGGTGCACTTCACTACCATAATTTAGAAACTACTCGATGTGGTTGATGTGAACTTATTATCTTTGGAATTAAACCTAATTCTCTGATACCAACTTTGTCACGACCGAAATCTATACCCAGACGAGACCGGCGTCTTTGACTCTCAGAAGTTGCAGACAAGCCTACATACGTCGTCGTTACTTCATCTTGGTTAATTTTAGCGGAAAATTTGAACTTTTGTTTACTTAAACTTTTTATTGGAAAACATTGATCTCGCATAATACTATCTATGTAAAATCATAAACGTTCACAACAACCATCTAAGTCAAGATAATCAAATAAAATATATAGTCATAAATATAGAGTTGCCAATATGGCACCACTACAACGTCTGAAAGTAAATACGAAAAAAACGCTAGTGCAACATACTGCACCAGCTCATGCCTACGTCTATGCTAGAATAAACCAGTAAGCGTCCTCGAAAGCATGAGGGCCTACCAAATCCGGATGAAAGATCCACGTCTGGATAACTTCTTCGTCGACTCGTAATCTCTAACGTCCAGCTGCACCTGCACCTAAAAGTAGATAAATGTATGGGATTCGTACACACGTGTACTAAGTATGGGTATATGCAAGCACACACCACGGACATGCATGATTTAGAATAGCTCTCGCCTAACGATATGAGTTATGGAAATTCAAGTCAGTGGACTTGCCAAAATCGGATTAGGAAAGTCATGCCATGAGAGTAACATGCATCATCATACGTATCATATTGCACACAGCACATAACATATTGCATACAACACATAATGCATATAACACATAACATATTGCATATATCACATATAGTATTTCATATCATTCGTTCATATGCCATAAGACCTTGGAATCATGGACTTAACATTAGGACTTCCCAAAATGAGGGCTCACATATGGGACCTCAACTAGGGTGCCGTCTTTAGCAAACACAGAGTCTACTTCATTTATTCATACGAACTTCATTTCATTTCATTCATAGGCTAGTGTAAACGCCAGCTATACCTAGGATGTAGTTTAAGACTCTCATTAGGTTCACTGTTCAATGACTAAGAATGACCTAGTGTAATTAATAAGTCTAGTTCACCTCTTGATTATCCTACCCAAACACCTTTGGTGTCGTTCATTTCATTGTGTGCATTACATGAGGCTGGCCTCATTCTTTCTTTGGGAACGTTATCTTTAACCGACATAGATCATGTGAGCTCCATGAAATCCTGTGTCTAACCCACACCAAAAAGAGGTGGAATCACCTGCCAAAGTGAAACCAAAAACATGCTAGCGTATATAGGGAATTGAACCCTGCTAGATCCCTATGTTGGCTGCATAGGTTCAAAGACTAGGAGATATAAAGATACCCATACCCGTCTGGATGGACAGTCTCATGTCATGAGAATTACACGAACCTCTGCATTCGCGAAAGAAGGAATCGCCACTCATAGCTAGCCTATCGGTGCTCAGTATAAAGTTCCATTACATTCATCTCATACATCATAGAAGCTGTCTTCTAGCATGAGGACATCATTGCTCATTAGATGATTTCTCATCTCATCATTAGTATTAAGTATGCATTAACTTTAATACTTTCATTAGAGTGTTCATAGAGACTGGTCTCTTCATTAACTTTACACTCTCATAGGTGAGTACGTTTTGGTAACATTTACTTATGCTCATTTGAGATTGCTCTCATATTTCACATTAGCCTCTTATAATATTTTCACCATATTCATTAGTCTTAGCACATTTGCCCTTCATAATTACTCAGCCCTTTTTACGTGAATGTTCATTTCATCATATGCCAATGCACTTGGCCTTTTAGTGTGTTTCACACTCTTACTTAACCCTTCTGGGGTCTCATCATTCATCACATAACATCTTAGGTTCACTTTCTTTATAAACGTATGCTTGACTTATGAGTCCACACACACAATCCATGAGGCTTCATTCATAGTTCATTTAAGTGTTTCATATTGCCCAAGATTATGTGGTACAAGACTTATGCATCTTGTAAGTATGCCAAGGTCTCAATTTGATTCCTATAGGAGCATTCATTAAATATTTAGTCACGTAAGACTTATGTGTCAATACATAATTGGGCAAGGGAACCCTATTTCAAATCCCTTGTATAACACTTAGTAAATTTTCCTTATGATTTTCGTTGACATACTTCTTGGCTAGGGAACCCAAGATCAAATCCCCACACCTACACTTTCTTTCTCTTTTTTTTTCTTGATTTTTGCCTTAATCAATTCGGCTTGGGGGACCCAAGATTGAATCCCCACGCCCAAATTCTTTTCTTTTTTCCTTTATTTACTTGGTTTATTCCCTTAGATTAAGAGGGCGTGAGATCGAACCCCACAGCCTCACCTTATTTTAATTTACATTTTCTCCTTACCTTCTCATTCTGCCAAGAGGTTGTGGGTTCGAATCCCCACAGCCTGACCTTATTTTAATTTACATTTTCTCCTTACCTTCTCATTCTGCCAAGAGGTTGTGGGTTCGAATCCCCACAGCCTCACCTTAGTTTAATTTACATTTTCTCCTTACCTTCTCATTCTGCCAAGAGGTTGTGGGTTCGAATCCCACATACCTCATTTTTATTATTTCTTTATTTCATTTTTCTCCTCTCTCCTTCATTTGTCCAAGAGGTTTTGGGTTTGAACCCCACACGCCTCACTTCATTTTCTTTTATTTTCCCCCTAACTTTTCACTTGAGCTTTACCCCATTTGGAATCCCCCTTACCACATTTTATTATTTAATTTTTTTATGACATGTATATGGTGAGGTCTTGGGTTCAATCCCCACTTACCTCAAGCATGTAAAAATTATTTTTGAGCGTGGCTTTTCTCTACAGTAAGCTGCCCAAAAACAAATTTGCAGAATGCTAGAAATTTGTTCACCCTCTTTGCAGTCCATTTTCTCAACTTTTAGATGTTAGATTTAGGATAAATTTTCATGTAACATCTAGTAAATCTTTAGGTGAGTTTTCATGGTTACTTTCGAGAATTTAAATCACCTTTTTGCAGTCCATTTTTCCACCCTCTTTCACGTTAAATATTAAGACATTTCGAGTAGTTTTTAGGGAGATCTTTAGGTGCATTTTCAAGGTTACTTTCAATCAAGAATTTTGATTCAATTCAGCAACTTTAAACTCATATGAACATCACGTTTTTAACATATTCATACACGTAAAATACAACAATTTAACATGTCAAATTCCATACATCAAGCCGTGGCTAATTCACAGTACACACGTGAACAATCAAGTTAACAAAATTCACTTTTTCGGAACACATCTTTCATTTCTCACATAATTTTTGAATACACATTCAAACACATAATCAAAACCAGCTCTAAAGTCATCTACCAGAAGTCATACCAACGCATACTTGAATTTTCAAAGGATCTAATGACAGGAGCATGCAACGGGGTACAATCTTAGTTTTTGACTGGAATTAAGATGAACTTAGGGGTCTCTTGGGAAAGGGACAAAGAGAGAAGAAAAGCCATACCTTAATTTCATTCAAAGTGTTCTTAAGTGCTGCCAAAATACCCCCACTAAGACAACATCTCACCACCGAAATCACAAGCACAATCCGTAGAGAACTTGGTTTTTGCTTTTCTTTTTGAAGCTTGTTTTGCTTTTTGAGTTAGCGTTCAAGTTCTTGATGAAATTTTTATTTTCTTTTTGTTCTGTTCTCTTGTTTTACAGAAGTTGACCGTGAAAGTGAGAGAGGAGTAGAGAGAAACGTGAGTAGTGTTAGCTTAGGATTAGGAGATTAGGGAGAGACTTAGTCAAATTAGGATTTATCTTTAATTAATAAATAAAAATCTGATATTTCCTTTTTCTTAAATCAGCAATTAAATATTAATTAATTAAATTAATTCACTAAATAATATAAATCAAATTAAATCATTGCTCCCACCAAGGCTCGAACCCGGGTAAAGCAAGATTTTGCTCAAAGGTCAATCTCGGCCCTTTCTACCCGAATTGCCCCTCCACCATATTAATTAATTAATTAATTAAATATTTATGGTAATTACAATACTACCCTTAGCCTGGAAAAAGACCATTTTACCCCTAGACCCTCCAAACTTAAGATTACCTCTTTTTAAGTTCGGTTAAGACTCATCCGGGTAGATCTTCATATTCGGGTTCCCTACATGGATGGACCAAACCTTTCCTAGCTCAACTAACTGACCAAGTTGGTTGGCTTGGCTAGTGCATAGGTTCTGAGGTCTAGTTCTATGCGCAACAAGCCGTGTGAACCCGGTCTAATCCATGCATTCTAGGTTTGTTTAAGCATTAGTTAGCATAGTTATTTTCGGGTTGTTACAATGTTGTTGAATTGAGTGAAAAATCTTGGCTAAATATAACCACGAAAATGCACCTAAAAATGTACGAAATGCTCTTCGAATTGTCCTAAAATCTACCATATAAGATGTTGAGAAAAGGGACTGGAAAACGTAATCAAATTTCCATATTGCTGGAAATTTAGTTTCGGCTATGCAACTTGAAGAATTGGATTTTCAAAAATTCTTTTAAAATTTGTGAGGCCATTAGGGATTGAACCCGAGACCTCACTATATGTAGGCTGCTGAAACTTTTTATTTAATGTGAGGTGAGTGGGATTCGAAATGGGGTAAGGCTGGGTGAAGAAATAAAAGAAAAAGGGAAAATAAATAAAATGAGGAGAGTGGGGATCGAACCCACAACCCCTCGGATAGGTGAGAAAAGTAGGAGAAAAACTAAAGGAAAATAAAATGAGGTTGTGGGGTTTCGATCCCACATCCTCTTGGTCTCAAACGAAAATAGAGAGGAAAGAAAAGAAAGGAAAAAAAAGTGTGGGCGTTGGGGAACGACCTTGGGTTCCCAAGCCGAAAATGTAAACAAAAAGAATTAAATATGAGACTAAGTGTTGCTCAAGGGATTCAAAATCGGGTTTCCTTGCCCAATTTCATATTGATACATAAGTCTTACGTGATTAAATATTTAATGAATGGTGCCTACAGGAATCGAAATCGAGACCTTGGCATATTTACAAGATGCATAAGTCTTTTACCATATAATCTTGGGTAAGTATAAGTCACTTAGACGAATTATGAACGAAGCCTCATGGCTTGTACGTATGGGTTCATAAGTCCAGCGTACTTTTAAATGTAAGTGAACCTAAGGTGTATATGATGAAATGATGCAATCCCAAGAGGGTTAAGTAAGAGTGTGAAATACACTAAATGTCCAAGTGCATTGGCATATGATGAAATGAACATTCACATAAAAGGGGTGAGTAATTATGAAGAGCTAATATGCTAAAGTTAATGAATGTGGTGACAACATGTTAAGAGGCTAATATGAAAGATGAGATCAATCTCAAAAGAGCCTAATAAGTGTTACCAAAAATCATACTCACCTATGAGAGTGTAAACCTAATAAAGAGACCAGTCTCTAAGAAACACTCTAATGAAAGTATTGAAATTTATACACACTTAATACTAATAATGAGATGAGAAATATCTAATGAGCAATTATGTCCTTATGCTAAAAGCCAGCTTCTATGATGTGTGAGATTAATGTAATGGAACATTATACGGAGCACCGATAGGCTAGCTGTGAGTCGTGATTCCTTCTTTCGGGAAGGCAGAGGTTCGGTGTAAATCTCATGAGATGAGACTGTCCATTTAGGCAGGTATGGGTCTCCTTATATCTCCTAATCTTTGAACCTATGCAGCCAACATAGGGTTCTAGCAGGGTTCAATTCACTATATACGCTAGCATGTTTTAGTTTCACTTTGGCAGGTGATTTCACCTCTTTTCGGTGTGGGGTAGACACAGGATTTCATGGAGCTCACATGATCTATGTCGGTTAAAGTTAAAGTTCCCAAAGAAAGAATGAGGCCAGCCTCACATAATGCACACTATGAAATGAATGATACCAAAGGTGTTTGGATAGGATAATCAAGAGGTGAACTAGACTCAAGTAATGACACTAGATCATTCTTGGTCATTGCACAGTGGACTCGAAGAGAGTCCTAAATAACATCCTAGGTATATAACTGAATGAAAAATGAAGTACGTATGAATGAATGAAGCAGACTCTGTGTTTGCTAAAGAGGGCTCCCTAGTTGAGGTCACATATGTTGAGCCCTCATTTGGGAAGTCGTAATGTTAAGTCCGTGATTCCAAGGTCTCACGGCATACGAAAGAATAATGTATGATATATGTATGTGCTAAATGATGTGTGTTATGTGCTATGTGCAATATGAAAAGAATGATGATGCATGTTACTCTCATAGCATGACTTTCCTAATTTGATTTGGAAAGTCCAACTGACTTGGATTTCCATAACTCATATCGTTAGGAGAGATCTCTTCTTAATCATGCATGTACTTGGTGTGTACTTGCATACACCCATACTTAGTACAAGTGTGTACTAATCCCATACAACCCTTTACTTTTAGGTGCAGGTGCAGGTGGACGCTAGAGCTTACGAGACTACATTGAAGCTATCCGGACGTGGAACATTCATCCGGACTTGTTAGGCCCTCATGCTTTCGAGGATGCAGATCTCTTATATTCTAGCTTAGACGTAGGCATGAGCTAGTGGAGGATGTTCCACTAGCATTTCTTTCTTACTTATTTTCAGACGTCGTATTGGAGCCATTTTGGCAACTTTATATTTATGTAGTTATGAACTATTTCCTTCATTTGAATATCTTATCATTACATGGCTGTTCTGAACTGATGTGATATAATGCAACTCTTACTATGAATTCTATGTATACTTCAAAGCAAACAAAAGTTTTAAATTTTCCGCTAAAATTAACCTATGTGATGCAATGATGACGTATGTAGGCTTGTTTGTGACCTCCGAGAGGTCAACGACGCCGGTTTCGACTAGGGTCTAGACCCGGTTGTGACACTTGGCAAGTCAAAAGCCTTTTTTTGGTGTGGGGTCCTACGACACCAAATTCCATGTAGCTCACATGGTCTATGTCGGTTACGGCTAAGCATCCCTAATGTTTAGAAAATGAACTAAAATAAGATTATGAATAATTTTCAAGATTCCTTGAAATACTACTTAGTGTAGGTAGGACTACGAATCCTATTTATACATTGCACAAGTGGACTCTAAGGGAAGTTATGACGAGGTTCCTCTATGAAATAAGGTTTATGGTGCATGTATGTAAATATTAAGGTATGTCAAGGTTGAATTCACTTATGTCAATGTATGAATTATGATAATGCATGTGAACTTCATTTATGGTTTCTAAATGATTTTTTTTGGTATATGTTGGGGTTGGGACTCCATGTGTACATTTCACAAGTAAGTTTATGAAGGGGTTATGAAGGTGGTTTACCTATGATATGAACTAAACTAGTTATGACTAAGATGAAATGAATGAAAGAGTTCTTATGTGACCGTTTGTAACATTCCAGAAAACTTTATGTCTAGTGAAGAGCCCAATAGGTCTTTAAGAATGCGTATTGGGGATACATAGGCATTCCAATGCCCAATATTGAGAAATATTGGGCATAGTATAGAAAATTGGCTAAGGGGTAATAACCAATTTCTATATAATACCCAATAACCAAAATATTGGGCATATTAGAAAATATTGGCTTAAAGGGTGTTAGCCATATATCTAAGTATTAATGAGCTTGTTTAGGAAATGTACCTGCAATGAAGACCCTAAGCTAAAATTCAGAAATTCATCAGTTGCAAATACATTAGGTACTAGGCATCCAAGTTTCAGCCTAGTACCCTAAGTACATAACTATTTAAAATGATCTTGTAGAGAGTGAGCAGTGCCCAAGGACATAGTGAGGGTCCTTGGGACAATAAGTTAACAATTCCAAAGTAACCATAAATAATGGTTAGTTAGGAAAGAACAACCAACACATGTGCAAGCACATGTGCAAGACATGTGAAGAAGCGTCCAAAGGAGGGTACCACCCTAACCGAATTCGCTTAGGGTAGTTAGGGGGAAAACGTGCACAAGGGACCACTCCATGTGGGGCCTAACTTCCTAACCAATTATAGACTTTAACCTACTGCCCTAAATATCTAACTAACCTAGGACCAAAAGAAATAAACTAATTAGTGCACCCGACAACCTAAGACTTAACCGGGTTGACACTAACCTAGTACTAGTTAAAGAGACGACCTAGTACCTAACCTAGGATGGTCCAAAAGATTAGTTATGGTCCTAACAACTTAGATGTACTTTATTAATTCCCCTAGGTTATCTAATTAATTAATTTAGAAACTTAATTAATTAATTTAAAAGGTTTAAAACCGAAACTACAAAGGAAATTTCTAGATTTTGGTTAAGACAAGAAAGGGACAACCTAGTACCTAACGTAGGATGGTCCAAAGAGTTAGTTAAGGTCCTAACAACCTAGATATACTTTAGTAATTACCCTTTGCTACTTAATTAATTAATTTAGAAAATTAATTAAATAATTTAAAGGGGCAAAACCAAAATCACAAAGCAATTTCCAGATTTCGGTGAAAACAATAAAATGACAACCTAGTACCTAACCTAGGATGGTTCAAAGGAATGGTTATGGTACTAACGACTTAAGGGTACTTTAGTAATTACCTTAGGTCACCTAATTAATTAAATTAGAAATTTAATTAATTGATTTAAATGATAAAAACTAAATCCTTTCACTAACCTAGTATAATTCAAGAAACTTTCTAGTACTTAACCTAGGATGGTCCTAAAGGGTTGATTATAGTTCCAATGACTTAGGGATAATTTAGTACTTACCCTAGGTCCCTAAATTAATTAAATTAAGAATTTAATTAATTAATATAAAGTCAAAGTGTTGACCGAAACCATAGTCAACACCAATTTCCAGATTTAACTAAGTGTTATGTTCTCCTATGTTTAGTCAACATAGGAGGGATATTTTTGGTAATTCGTTAATTAGTTTATTAAATTAACTTACTAAAACTAAGTTTTATAATTCAAGATCAGTTCTTAAATCTAAAAAACATGTTAAAACTCATAGAAAACGCGACGCAAAAACAGCAAGCAACGAACGAAAGAAAAACAGAAAATTCCATTGATTCTCTTAGGCGATTTCAAGGCTTTCTTGAAGGTTTCGTACAAGGTGGTTTTCGTAGATTAAATTCTACATAAGGTATGGGTTTCTATCATGGACTTCTTTCTCCAAGAGAACTTTCTTTCCAACGATTCAAAGATCTTGAAACTAGGGTTCTTCCCGTTCTCGTGGAATTCCTTGTCACTAGTATCCTTTTCGATTTCAATGTTGAATAGGTTAGAGATCATGTTGTTGGTATGTGGTGCTAGCTGATTTTATTTGTAATGTTCTTGAATGATGAATATAGATTAACCTATGAATTTGTGATCGTATAAAGTTAAGTGCTTAAAACGTGAATCATGAATCGACGACGTGTTAGTTACACCCGTAATTGTCTAAGTGTTGGTGTGTTTGTCCGAATGTTGTATTTATGTTTTTGTAACGTTGTAAAGATGCTAAAGTCATCAAGTATTAAAAAGATGCTATCCAATATGTCTTAAAAACGTTACCCTAAAGTCATGAACTAAGATTGGTTAAGAGAATCATACTATGCTAAGATGTGTCCGAAAATGTTATGTATGAAGATGATTACGGTTTGTTGTGCATACCTACTATTAATGTGACTTGTTGATGATGTTGTGTTCGTTAAATGATCATATTATGCTGTCCAAGATGTCTAAAAACGTTATCACTAAAGCCATGAATAAGATTGGCTTAAAATAAATCCCATGAAATCACATGTTGAATGAATTGCCAATCTTATGCCAATAAATTGGCTAACACTACATTGTCAAACAAGTTGTAGGGAATTGGCTATAATAAAATTATGTTAAATGACTAAAAAGATTGGCTAATTAATAATATACATATCCAACCAAGCATGAAAGAATGTAAAATTGGCCTATGCCAACAAAGATGATTATGTAGTTTAATATCCCAAATCTTGAGCCAATACTAATCATATGCCAATCTTGTGTAGTTAGAGTATCAAATGATAATATAAGCACTTCTAAAGTAATATCAATGAATCCATAACCAAGGGCATGACATTCATTGGGACAACTCCCAACATGCTCCACAAGAATGAACTAAGAACACATGAAACTCATTGAATGAAGTGCTCATCGTTCATAAATGATGATTTGAAGCTACTACACTAAAGTAAGTCAGTAACGTGAGTTATAACATAATTAAATGGGTATAAATTAATTAACTGACCAGAATGGGGTGTTAAAGGAAGTGAGACAGGTCTTACTTACACCAAAGCTAATTTGTTAAAAGAATACTCACGAATGAAGGTGTTAGAAAGTGTGAGACTAGTCTCATTAACACCTAAGGATGATATGTAAGGACAGTTCACATTCATCAATGTAAAGTAAGGATTATATGCAAGGATAATTCACATTTCATCAATGTAAAGTAAGGATGACAAGTCATCAAAAGAGTAAATAAATATAAATCACATTCTATATGTAAGTGTAAGGAAAATTCACACTTAATACGTAAACAAGATATGAGAAATCATCTAATGAGCTATGACTACCTCATGCTAGAAGCAAGCTTCGATGATGTATGAGTTGAATGTAAATAGGAACTTTAAACTGAGCACCGATAGGCTAGTTATGAGTGGTGATGCCTTCTTTCGGGAAGGGCGGAGGTTCACGTAAGTCTCATGAGATGAGACTGTCCACCAAGGTGGGTATGGGTATCACTAAATCTCCTAGTCTTTGAACTATGTTGCCACCATAGGGAACTAGCTTGGTTTGAACCCATAAGCTAGCATGTTTTGGTTTCACTTTGGCCAGTGACTCCACCTTTTTTCGGTGTGGGGGAGACACCGGATTTCATGATGCTCACATGATCTATGTCGGTTAAGGTTGAAGTTCCTCAAAGTATGAAAGATAATGAAATGAACGATACAGAAGGTGTTTGGGCAAGACAATCAGGAGGTGAAACCAGATTCAAGTAATGACATTAGGTCATTCTTGGTCATTGCACTTCATGATCCCGATGAGAGTCTTAAACTTCATCCTAGGTATAGCTGGTGGTTACATCAGCCTACGAATGAATGAAATGAATAATGAGAAGTACGAATGAACGAATGAAGCAGACTCTGTGTTTGCTAAAGAAGGCCCTCGGTTGAGGTCCCATATGTTGGGCCCTCACTTGAGATGACTTAATGCTACATCCACGATTCCAAGGTCTCGTGGATATGAAATGTATAATATATGAAATATGAAATGTATGTTATGTGAACCTATGTGTGTATGATGTGTGAAATATTCATGGTATGACCTTCCTATTACGAATTAGGCAAGTCCAGAGACTTGACCTCCTAAGAAAGCATGTTGATTAGGAAGAGTCATGACTTATAATGACTTCTTATATGATGCCAATAAAGGGAAGTAGAAACATAACGTTAACTAAATACCCATAACTTCCATAACATGAAAGAAAATGTTAATGAATACATAAAGTAATGAATGACTCATTGTAAGATAGTGAAATCATTCCTTAGTCCTTGGATTACTTACATCGATTCATTGTGGGTATGGGACTACAATGAATCATTGCACTTGTAAGTAAAACATAGGACCAAAGGAATTATTGAACTACACAACAAGATGAAGAAAAAGACTGAAAATAAAACTAAGTATGGATGATACAACTCTCCGGTTAGGGGACTTAAAATTTCAAATCTTCGCCCGAGGGGTTCTAAAATTATGTTCATGATATTAATGGCTTGTAATCATATAGAAAATCATTTGTGTTCTTTGAATGCATTAAAATACATCATATTCATACCACAATTCACAACTAACGAATTAGGAAAGTCTAATGACTAGACTTTCCAGAAATGGCATGTTGCTTAGTAAGAGCTTTCATTGATCATGCATAGCTTTATGTGTATGTGTGAATACACCCATACTTAGTACAAGTGGTGTACTAACCCCCTACTATTTACTATTTTTATAGGTGCAGGTCATAGGACATATTGATGACACTTGCAGCGGTTTGGACTTTAGCGTTTCTCCAAACCATTTGGTAGGTCCTCTTGATTTCAAGGATGCTACACGCATAAGTCTAGCCTTAGTTTTAGATATAGCTAGTGGATGTTGTCCCTAGCGTTTCTTTCGTACTTTCATTTCGAAGCTTTGTAATAAGGTCGTGTTTGGCAAACTTAATATATTCTATTCATCGTTTGTTTTGAAATGTTCTTTATAATAGATGGTTGTTCTCTTTATGTTGAGATTAGTATATGATGAAAATATGTAATGACTATGTGAAGTCTAAGTAAACTTCATACATATAAAAAGTTTTAAATTTTCCGCAAATTTAACTAGATGAATGTGATGTATGCAAGATGAGGCTTGTCTGCGACCTCTGAGAGGTCAACGACGCTGGTGGCAATTTGGATTCAAGAATCCGGGTCGTTACAAACTTTGTATCAGAGCATGAGATTAAATTACCTAGGAACTAAGCTCAACACAACCACGTTACGTAGTTTCTGACTTATGGTTGTGAAGCGCGCCACAATCATGACTTAGAGACTAAGCGATGATAGGAAATCTTCCCTTCTTCTACTCTTTATCGTGCTAGCTAGAGCTTTGACACTTTGTGTCATTCTAAGTATGTAACTTCCTTCTTGTGTGAGCACGTAGAAGAGTACACACAAGAATTAGGATAGCCGAATGATCTAAGGTACGAGACTCAATATCTGGTCTTCCCAAGAAGGGGTCATAATGGAAATGCCCAGCATGAACTAAAGATGTGTGGTGAGTGTGGTTGTTCGCGTGGAGGTGAATGCATGGTAAGTTCTAAAAGCCTGTTATGAGTGCTAATGAAGAGGAGAAGGCTAAGTTGGCTGCATACCAACTCAAGGATATGGCTAAGGTATGAAATGTCTCCATAAGTGTTATGCTACCATAGACTATCGAAATAGGGTAGTAAAATTTCAGTTGCCAAATGAGTTAGAATTGAAATGGGAAAGGCGTGGTTCAATTCCAACAAGCCAAATAGTTTCAAATCTTAAGGCAAACAAGATGTTATCTAAGGGGTTAGGATTCGATGAGAAACTTTCTTACGAAGAGGTTCCTGTTGCAATTTTAGATCGTCAAGTGAAGCGAATGAAGAACAGGGAGGTTCTCACCGTGAAGGTGTTATGGAGGACACCCTGTTGAGGGGGCAAGAGGGGAGGCCGAGGCCGATATGAGATCCCGTTACCCTCATTTGTTCAGTTCTTAAGGGTAGATATTATCTTCCTAAGTATGGTTTATGTTTAAGAAAAATCTAAGTTTAAGTTCTTTTAGTCGATTAGGTGTGGTAGGCCACTAATCGTATGTCTTATAATAGCACTATGTGAGTTAAAACGAATGTTATGTGTGCATTTTATGTTGCTGTTTTTGTGTAGCATAGACATGTTTTTCTGTGTTGCATGATTTGTGATGTGCATTAAGTTAAGTGTGATTGAGAAGGAAATTCCTCAATCTCAATATATAAAGCTTCAGATAAGCTTGAATGATATGCATCATCCAAATAAGTGTGAATCACATATTCAAAAAAGAGAAACGTTTAAGTATGATAAAGTAACTTTCGAAAGTCACCCTCTTTGTTTAAGTGATGTATAAGTGTCATTCGGGAACAAATGTTCCTAAGGGGGGGATAATGTAACATTCCGAAAGAATTTATGTCTAGTGAAGAGCCCAATAGGTCTTTAAGAACGCGTATTGGGGATACATAGGCATTCCAATGCCCAATATTGAGAAATGTTCGGCATAGTATAGAAAATTGGCTAAGGGGTAATAGCCAATTTCTATATAATACCCAATAAGCAAAATATTGGGCATATTAGAAAATATGGGCTTAAAGGGTGTTAGCCATATATCTAAGTATTAATGAGCTTGTTTAGGAAATGTTCCTGCAATGAAGACCCTAAGCTAAAATTCAGAAATTCATCAGTTGCAAATACATTAGGTACTAGGCATCCAAGTGTCAAGCCTAGTACCCTAAGTACATAACCATTTAAACTGATCTTGTAGAGTGAGCAGTGCCCAAGGACATAGTGAGGGTACTTGGAACAATAAGTGAACATTCCCAAAGGAACCATAAATAATAGTTAGTTAGTAAAGCACAACCAACACATGTGCAAGACATGTGAAGAAGCGGCCAAAGGAGGGGACCACCCTAACCGAAATCGGTTAGGGTAGTTAGGGGGAAAACGTGCACAAGGGACCACTCTATGTGGGGCCTAACTTCCTAAACAATTCTAGACTCTAACCTACTGCCCTAAATATCTAACTAACCTAGGACAAAATGAAATAAACTAATTAGTGCACCCGACAACCTAAGACTTAACCGGGTTGACACTAGTCTAGTACTAGTTAAAGAGACAACCTAGTACCTAACCTAGGATAGTCCAAAAGGTTAGTTATGGTCCTAATAACTTAGGGGTACTTTAGTAATTCCCCTAGGTTACCTAATTAATTAATTTAGCAACTTAATTAATTAATTTAAAAGGTCTAAAACCGAAACTACAAAGGATATTTCCAGATTTCGGTTAAGACAAGAAAGGGACAACCTAGTACCTAACCTAGGATGGTCCAAACAGTTAGTTAAGGTCCTAAAAACCTAGGTATACTTTAGTAATTACCCTAGTCTACTTAATTAATTAATTTATCAACTTAATTAATTAATTTAAAGGGGTAAAACCAAAATCACAAAGCAATTTGCAGATTTCGGTTAAAACAAGAAAAAAAAAACCTAGTACCTAACCTAGGATGGTTCAAAGGATTGCTTATTGTCCTAACAACTTAAGGGTACTTTAGTAATTACATTAGGTCACCTAATTAATTAAATTATCAATTTAATTAATTGACTTAAATGATCAAAACAAAATCCTTTCACTAACCTAGTATAATTCAAGAAACATCCTAGTACTTAACCTAGGATGGTCTTAAAGGGTTGATTATAGTTCCAATGACTTAGGGGTAATTTATTACTTACCCTAGGTCACTAAATTAATTAAATTGAGGATTTAATTAATTAATATAAAGTCAAAATATTGACCGAAACCATAGTCAACACCAATTTCCAAATTTGACTAAGTGTTATGTTTTCCTATGTTTAGTCAACTTAGGAGGGGCGTTTTGGTAATTGGTTAATTAGTGTATTAAATTAACTTATTAAACCTAAGTTTTATAATTCAAGATCAGTTCTTAAACCTAAAAATCATGTTCAAACTCATAGAAAAGGCGAAGAAAAAACAGCAAGCAACAAACGAAAGAAAAACAGAAAATTTCATTGATTCTCTTAGGCGATTTCAAGGCTTTCTTCAAGGTTTCGTACAAGGTGGTCTTCGTAGATTAAAATATACATTAGGTATGAGTTCATATCCGGGACTTATTTCTCCGAGATAACTTTCTTTCCAACGATTCAAAGATCTTGAAACTAGGGTTGTTCCCGTTCTCGTCGAATTCCTTGTCCCTAGTATCCTTTTCAATTTCAATGTTGAATAGGTTAGAGATCATGTTGTTGGTATATGGTGCTGACTGATTTTATGTGTAATGTTCTTGAATTATGAATGTAGATTAACCTATGAATTTGTGATCGTATAAAGTTAAGTGCTTAAAACGTGAATCATGAATCGATGATGTGTTAGTTACACCCGTAATTGTCTAAGTGTTGGTGTGTTTGTCCGATTGTTTTATTGATGTTTTTGTAACATTATGAAGATGCTAAAGTCATCAAGTATTAATAAGATGCTTTCCAATATGTCTTAAAAACGTTACCCTAAAGTCATGAACTAAGATTGGTTAAGAGAATGATACTATGCTAAGAAGTGTCCGAAAATGTTAGGTATGAAGATGATTACGGTTTTTTGTGCATACCTACTGTTAATGTGACTTGTTGATGATGGTGTGTTCGTTAAATGATCATATTATGCTGTCCAAGATGTCTAAAAACGTTATCACTAAAGCCATGAACTAAGATTGGCTTAAAATACATCCCATGAAATCACATCTTGAATGAATTGCCAATCTTATGCCAATAAATTGGATAACACAACATTGTCAAACAAGTTGTAGGGAATTGGATATAATAAAATTATGTTATATGACTAAAAATATTGGCTAATGAATAATATACATATCCAACCAAGCATGAAAGAATGTAAAATTGGCCTATGCCAACAAAGATGGTTATGTAGTTTAATATCCCAAATCTTGAGCCAATACTAATCATATGCCAATCTTGTGTAGTTAAAGTATCAAATGATAATATAAGCACTTCTAAAGTAATATCAATAAATCCATAACCAAGGGAATGACATTCATTGGGACAACTCCAACATACTCCACAAGAATGAACTATGAACACATGAAACTCATTAAATGAAGTGCTTATCATCCATAAACGAAGATATGAAGCTACTACACTAAAGTAAGTAAGTAACTTGAGTTATAACATAATTAAAGGGGTCTAAATTAAGTAACTGATCAGAATGGGGTGTTAAAGTAAGTGAGACAAGTCTTTACACCAAAGTTAATTTATTAAAACAATACTCACGAATGAAGGTGTTAGAATGTGTGAGACTAGTCTCATTAACACCTAAGGATGATATGTAAGGACAATTCAAATTCATCAATCTAAAGTAAGGATGATATGTAAGGACAATTCACATTTCATCAATGTAAAGTAAGGATGAAAAGTCATCAAAAGAGTAAATAAATCTCAATCACATTCTATATGTAAGTGTAAGGACAATTCACACTTAATACGTAAACAAGATATGAGAAATCATATAATGAGCTATGACTACCTCATGCTAGAAGCAAGCTTCTATGATGTATGAGTTGAATGTAAATATGTACTTTAAACTGAGCACCGATAGACTAGTTATGAGTGGTGATGCCTTCTTTCGGGAAGGGCGGAGGTTCACGTAATTCTCATGAGATGAGACTGTCCACCAAGGTGGGTATGGGTCTCCCTAAATCTCCTAGTCTTTGAACTATGTTGCCACCATAGGGAACTATCTTGGTTCGAACCCCATAAGAGTGACTCCACCTCTTTTCGGTGTGGGGGAAACACCGGATTTCATGATGCTCACATGATCTATGTCGGTTAAGGTTAAAGTTACTCAGAGTATGAAATATAATGAAATGAACGATACCGAAGGTGTTTGTGCAAGACAATCAGGAGGTGAAACCAGATTCAAGTAATGACATTAGGTATTTCTTGGTCATTGCACTTCGTGATCCCGATGAGAGTCTTAAACTTCATCCTAGGTACAGCTGGTGTTTACATCAGCCTACGAATGAATGAAATGAATAATGAGAAGTATCAATGAACGAATGAAGCAGACTCTGTGTTTGCTAAAGAAGGCCCTCAGGTTGAGGTCCCATATGTTAGGCCCTCACTTGAGATGACTTAATGCTACATCCACGATTCCAAGGTCTCGTGGATATGAAATGTATAATATATGAAATAGGAAATGTATGTTATGTGAACCTATGTGTGTATGATGTGTGAAATATTCATGGTATGACCTTCCTATTACGAATTAGGCAAGTCCAGAGACTTGACCTCCTAAGAAAGCATGTTGATTAGGAAGAGTCATGGCTTATAATGACTTCTTATATGATGCCAATAAAGGGAAGTAGAAACATAACGTTAACTAAATACCCCATAACTTCCCTAACATGAAAGAAATGAAATCAATGGCATGATCAACAGAGAATGGCTTATGAAATGTTAATGAATACATAAAGTTATGAATGACTCATTGTAAGATAGTGAAATCATTCCTTATTCATTGGATCACTTACATCGATTCATTGTGGGTATGGGACTACAATGAATCATTGCACTTGTAAGTAAAACATAGGACCAAAGGAATTATTGAACTACATAAAAAGAAGAAGAAAAAGACTGAAAATAAAACTAAGTATGGATGACACAACTCTCGGGTTAGGGGACTTAAAATTTCAAATCTTCGCCCAAGGGGTTCTAAAATTATGTTGATGATAATAATGGATTGTAATCATATATAAAATGAGTTGTGTGCTTTGAATGCATTAAAATACATCATATTCATACCACAATTCACAACTAACGAATTAGGAAAGTCTAATGACTAGACTTTCCAGAAATGGCATGTTGCTTAGGAAGAGCTTTCATTGATCATGCATAGCTTGATGTGTATGTGTGCATACACCCATACTTAGTACAAGTGGTGTACTAACCCCCTACTATTTACTATTTTTATAGGTGCTGGTCAGAGGACAGATTGATGACACTTGTAGCGGTTTGGAGTTCAGCGTTTCTCCAAACCATTTGGTAGGTCCTCTTGATTTCGAGGATGCTACACGCATTAGTATAGCCTTAGTTTTACATATAGCTAGTGGATGTTTTCCCTAGAGTTTCTTTCGTACTTTCATTTCAAAGCTTTGTAATAAGGTCGTGTTTGGCAAACTTAATATATTCTATTCATCGTTTGTTTTGAAATGTTCTTTATTATAGATGGTTGTTCTCTTTATGTTGATCTAAGTATATGATGAAAATATGTAATGACTATGTGAAGTCTAAGTAACCTTCATACATATAAAAAGTTTTAAATTTTCCGCAAATTTAACGAGATGAATATGCTGTATGCAAGATGAGGCTTGTCTACGACCTCTGAGAGGTCAACGACGCCAGTGGCAATTCAGATTCAAGAATCCGGGTCGTTACACCGTTAATGAAATATGTTTGTTTTATGTCTAAGTTTAAATGAATGTGTGGTATGTTATTGATTGAGATGTGCCTAAGTCTAGGGTGATTTCCTAGGATCACTTGGTATGAGTAGTAGTATGGGATGCTACTTGTACATTGCACTAGTGAGATTGGTAAATTGTATTAGGTGGTGGTTCTTATGTGTAAATGGTGCCTTCATAAATGATCCTTAAATGTAATGAAATGGCATTAAGCATTGTTATGAGTGATATCCATGTCTATGTGAAGTATGTGAATTATATTGTGCTAATTGTATCAATGTTCATGAAGTTTTACTATAAATACATGATGCATGATTTCTAACTAGATGTCGTCTTTAAGTGCATGTTTTTTCCTGGTTATCATAATTAGTGCATTCTTGTACTAATACCATTAGTCTTCATCTTTTTACACAAAGTGTAGGTGGTGATGGCTAGAGGATGTTTGTCAAAGTGAAGAGCTTGGATAGATCTCTCAAGTTCAATAAGGGATCCTTAACATTCAATGATTTCCTATGTCAAGTTCTTATTAAAAGCTTATGTGATAGTCTAGATTACTATTTTATGTTGTTAAGTTTCGTGTCCCTAATCTATTCAATTGATATTGAGCCTAAGATGGCAAAAGAGACATAGACTCTAACTATGTATTATGATATTTTATTATATATGAAGTGATGTTATAGTATACGATGTGTTGTGAAATGTTTTAAATTTTATGCAAAATTTCTATGTTACTGCGATGAATGAATGGTAAGAGGCTTATCTTAGACCTCTCAGAGATTGACGACGCTATAGGACAATAGAGTACCACCTCTTCACCTACTCTTGTGGCGTGCCATGGATCTTAACACTATATGATCTCTCTCTTATGTTTCCTTTTCTGGTGATCTTTTAGATGTGATCTTTTAGATGTGACTGGTTGAAAGGGATAATGTCTCAAGGCTTCAGGGAGAAAAGGTGAGTTTTGATGCCTACTATGGTTATTCTGTCTAGATGATTATCTGTGAAGGTGAATTTGGAATATTTTGAGGTGATGCCATTTATGGCTATAGGTGATTTATGAGAAAGTACATATTATGTTGAGAAGCTATGTTATGAAGATGGTCTAGCCTTATAAGGGTTGCTAAAGGAGAATAAAGTCCTTTTTTGAATAATGAGATGTTTTATGATTATGTGCAATGGTAGTATAATGTGATGGTATAGGCTTGAAAAGTTTTGTAGAAATGTGGTAAATACTGAATAATGGATGTGATCTTGATATATTAGTAATGTTTATTAGTTGTCCTTATGTGGATTGTAGTCTTTTGTATAGGCTTGCTCCCAAGAAGAGAAGGTAGTGCGGTTACCGTGTAAGGGAATTGTGAAGTATGCTAGTTAATGGGACAATCCTTATGAATAGTTGATGAGTCCCTATATGAACCTATTCTAAGAGTGGTAAAAATGAAGAAAAGGGTTTTATTCCATAAGTTGGGATTATTTTGTCCCCAAAGTTGACTTAGAAGGATGTAAGTAACCCTTAGTGCATGAGTAGAGGAAAAGAATTGATGATGACCAACTTTAAAAGTTATTGGTTGTCAGTTATGTTTGATTTAATGTGCGGTCATCTAAAGAAAGCCTTAGATGATACCTAGGGATGGTTTGATGGAAGGTTCCACCAAAGGTGATGATGTGGGTTGAAGTGGCCTAGGAGCTACCATGCCCTAGTTTTGAAAGAAAAGAAAGAGGCCTTCATGGCCATGTCTCTTCTATGTTTCCCCTAAGTTTTTATCTAGAGAGGGTGGTTACCCTAAATCTATAGAGAAGTGGTGATGAACCTTAAGTGTCCCAACAGGTGTTTTATGATTGGTTAGAATCCAGAATTTCTACAGCCCTAAAATTGAGGAAGATTCTCTAAAGGCTATAGATGAACTACCTAAGGTGAGGAACCTTGTAGGCTTGAATCCGGAACTACTTACCTTGTTATGACTTGGTGGTAGAATGTGATGAAATGATGGAGTTACCCTTGGTATTCATGGAGTAGTTAAGGCCTCATGTGGTTGAGTAACATGACCTAACTTGATTATTATGAGTTTCCTTTGGGTGTTAGGATTAGAGGAATGATGATGGTTGAGTTGTACCTCTTGATGATTGAGTTAATAGGCTCGTTGATATGAGATTAGGTGTAACGACCAGAGGGTATACCCTAGAAGAAATGGTATCCTCGAATTGTCACACAGCGTACTCGACCTTTCAGAGGTCTTGTACAAGCCCTTAGACATCATTCAGTGCATTTAAATATGAAAAGTAGTGCGGAATTAAAACTTTTCACAACAATATTTCAAAATATCTTTTATAGTAAAAAATAGAAATGCTAAGTCTCATGGTACCGATCTTAGACTCACGTATATGTTTGGGTCACATCCCATACATCAATCGAATAGAAAATATCAATTTCTAATACAATGTCTTCAGAATAGAAAAGCTAAACATAACAATGTCCTCAAATCAATTGAGGATATAGCACAATTTTCTTGAAAGGATGCTAATATCCAAGCTTCACTTCAAATGACTCATCTCAAATTCCACTACACCTTTATAAGTAAACAACGTATGGAATTAACACATTTTATGTATTAAGTAGGTGATATGCAATAAAACCATGCTAAAAGGACATTTGCATAAAATATGCTCTTTTGAACGAAACTTCATAACATAAGTATAAGAAACACTTTAAACAGAAACTTCACATATAGGACATATTACAAGTAATCCACGTTATAGCATTAACAACACTTCAAACCATATAAGCATATAACCCTTCTACCAAAGGTTGTCCTAAGACTTACTTAAGAAAGACAAGAAGAGACCGTCCATACACCCTCTTCACGCACACCTAAATAATATTTAAGACTACCTAAGCTAATATCATGATCTTTTTAACATATAACTCACCACCTAAGGTTACTCTAAGATTCACTTAAGGGAAAAATGAAGAGACCGCTCATACACCCTCTTCAAGTCTACCTAAGCAACCCTCAAAGCTACCTTAGATAGGGACACTTTTATTCAACCATCATTAACCTGATTCATAGTAATTTAGTAACTCAATTAAGATTCAATTAAGCAGTTAGAAGACATCACATGATGGTCTTGGAAAAGACCTAGGGAACCTACACACTAGCATCTTCAAAGCCTACTCGTGCCATGTCTAGATAGTGTCTCATTCCTGTACCCAAACATTGTAGAACTTCTCTAACACTAGAATGTATCCCATATGATGAGAATAGGCTTTAACCGACATAGACCATACTATCTAGGCATGGAATCCAGAGTCTTTCCTACTCCGATGGAGGTTGTTCTACTTGTCAATGGTAGAACTAGGACACATCTTATGTAGGCACATGGTTAAGGAATATGAAGGATTTTTTGCACTCTAGTCGCAACTTGATTAGAGTCACTCCCCAAGCATACTCACTCGGTGCTAGCCTTTGTTCTCATAGAGTAGTTCAATCATACATGACATACGACAAGGCATTACTTCTAGCCTTACCTCACCATAATGTCTCTACCAAAGATGGGTCCTTTAGGGATTCCACTCAATGGTTAATAGGATAGCTTGATGACTTTTTAGAGATGGTTTCATTCTTTCCGGACAACCTACCCCAAAGTCCATCATTCATACAAGAATGATGCCATTACATCTTTCAACTTTAAGGATATCTCAAACTTCTTTCTAGTTTGAAGGTTCCAAATTAATGGCCCTCTTAACCCTATTCAAGGTCATATTTCAACCATACATTTGAATACATGAAAAAGGTACTTCAACCTACAAAGTCAAAAATTCATATTCACATTCTTCATATATCAAGTATAGGGACATAGGTCTACCAAACAAGACACACACATATTCACTTTATCACATGTAATATAATAATCAAGTAGAATATAGGGATTACTAAGTCTACTACAAGTCACCCTATTTACTCCTATATAAACATCAACATATTACATCATAAGACTCATATAGTCAATTAGAAAATATCATAATTCAACATCAAGACTACACACATAAGGACATCACCATCATCTACCATGATCACCTATTCATCAATTAGAAGAACACTTGATTTCACTTTACACATATACTTATACATAATCATGCTTCACATTGATAAATTACACAAGCTACCATATATTAATATCACAATTCATAAATTAATGCCGACAAGGCCATGTTCATCACAATTAGAACACGTAAGCACCGCCACCATAAGTGGACCATACCAATCAACACAATTCAATACCTATATTACACAATATATAGAGAATTATGTCAACTTACCTCCATTCCATCATCATCACCACAATTCCTTTGCCATTACAACCAATTCAATACACAAAGGCTCTTACCAATAGCCATATGCATCAATCCAAACCAATAATCAAACTATTCAATTGATCTATCAATATACCACATGAAAATCTTTCAATTAAGGCAACCGTACACAATTCTAACATAATTCATACATATTTCAATAGCCCAATACAATCTACATAAAAATTCAATACAATTAAGCCTTGATCAAATCACCCACATTTTAGCCAAAATTAGAAAATCATGATTTGCATGGGTTCATAATAATTTTGATCTAAAATCATTCAATTAACACTAATTCAATCATAAATAATTAACTCAAATTGTTTTATGCAAGAACCCATGGGTAGAACTAAATTTAAATTTCATTTTTTGAGAAGTCTTAGAAAAGCCTTTGAAGGTTGGCTCCTTGAAGAAAGAGAGTTCAAGGATGAAACACCATACTTTTATTGATGATTTCCCAGGAAAATAATGAAAATTTGATGGAAAATTGATCTCCAATCTCCAATCTTCCTTCAAGCTTCAATGGAGTTCTAGACGGTTCTATTTTAGATCTTTGGTTCTGATTTTGAATTGTGACCCCATCCCTTTGCAAGGATGCTGCCAAGCAGTGACCAACGACTGCCACAAGGGACGGACCGTTGGTCAACTAACAAACGGCCCGTCGAGCTTGGGTGTAGACTGGACCTGCAAGGCTAGCAAATCCTGCACAATGTGGAGGCTCATCCCCAATAGACGGACCCCATCTAAGTGGTGTCGACTGGGCAACGTCCTGTCTGTGAAGGGGCGTCGATGGTGCATGTAAAAGCTGCACAAAAATCTGCCAAGGCTTGGGTTGTTTGGCAAATTCATCCCAAGTCTTTTATGAATCATGGATGATTATTTTAGGTATTTTATGTATATTACTAGGGTTCAAACACTAAGACTTAATTTTAGACTTCTTTTTCATAAACCCAAAACCCTCCCTAAAAAAAGACTCTCTCGAAACCCTATAGAAGCTTGGACTCAAGGAAGGGCTTGGAGGGCTGGTGGTGGAGGTATTATTCATCAAAATTAGTGGGTTTTATTCTCATTTGAGGTATGGTAGGCATCCTTTAAGTCTCTTTCATTCAAGGAGCCATTTCTAAGGAATTTCAAAAGAGGTTTTCAAACCCTAACTTCTTCTATCTTGGACTCTAAGTATGGGTCTTGCATGAAAATGATTTACAGGATTCAAATATACTATTTCTAATGTTAGTTGGTTATTTTAATGCTAATGAAACCATGTAATTGCTTTTTATGAACTTTTGACTTAGGAAATGGGTCTAATGAGCATGATTTGATAATGTTAGAGTTAGAGTTTCTTGATGGTTATATTGTGACTTAGCTGCTTCCCTAAGGGCTATTTTATGAAGTATTATTGAGGAATTGATTATAGGTGGTGAAAGCTTGGATTAACGGTAAGTTGGTTACATTATTAAACTATTATTATGAAATTCTCTTGAGTGGTATGGTCTTCCTTTAGTGGCGGTGTTTACTTAAAATATATGAATGTGAATCTACCTTTGTATTGTGAATAAGGCCATGAAGGCATTTTATGTGAAATAAGATGATAGTGATGTTGTTCTTGTTTATGTGCTTTATGAAGCTTGTTATGTGAAGTATGCTAGAGATTATGTCTAAATGAAGTATATGTTTATGTGAAGCATGTTAAAGCAGGTAATACGATTAATGAATTTGTAAGTATGTAATACGATGAATGAAAGTGTAAGCACATAGATATATAAGATACAACATAGTCTCAATGGATGTCTTATCTCATAACCATCTAACAAGAGTATAAAAATTTGGGCCTAACCCACACATCAACGTAATAAAGCCACATATAGACTATACAATGTTTAGTACACAAATGAATGTAAAGAACATTAGAGTCTTAAAACTAAAACAACTTCATAAGCTTGATATTTAAATTGCCCTCGGAAAGTGAGGACCTACCAAACTTGGATGATTGAGGAATTCCAAGTGTTCTTCAAAGTCATTTCAAAAGCCCTTCAACGACCGGAACCTAAAATGTTGGGGAAAAGGGAGAAAATGCGGTTAGTACACCACTTGTACTAAGTATGAGACCTTATGCACATATAGTATCAAATCATTCTAAAACGGTACATTTCATTAAACCATGCTACTTTACATTTAGAAAACCTTATGCATATTAAAGAAGACCATACCGATCAATGAGTCATATTCATTAAGTCAAAGCATGCACATCACAAGACCAACAATCCTAAGTCTAGTCATGCCAACATACATATCACATAATTGAACACTTATTCAAGACAATTCTATCATCAACTTATGGTAGCAATAAACATAGACAAGAGTTCATTACAACATAACGAAAGCTAGACAATTACCCATGAACCCTCATTACGTCTACTAGTGCAATGACTAAGCAAAGTCCCATAACCTTACTCAATCAAGTAAACCCAACAAGAACCATGACTAATATCCAACTTCACATAGCATACCATTTAAGAGTACATATCATCTTACTTTAGCAACGAAGATCAACACATGTTCATAAGTGAAATCAATCATCATGTAGTATCATCAATGATAAAAATCATCATATACATATAATGTACAATTATAAGCATATTCATATATAATAACATACTTCTAAGACTTACATCAAGTCTAACTAGTGCAATGTTTAGGTAGAATCCCATATCCTTACCTAGACTAAGTTAAACCCCTTAGGTTATCCTGGTTAGAGTTCATTCGTTTAGTTCATTTTACCTTTTGGGAACATCTTGCCTTAATCGACATAGGCCATATGAGTAATGTTGAATCCGATGTCATTGAACCCTACACCGAAGGAAGGCGGACTACTTGCCAAGGTAGTACCAAAACATAAACATAGCAACTACATGGATCCACTAGCTAGTATTCCTATAGGAGCAACATAGTTCAAGAACTAGGAGATATAGTTGGATCCCTCTTTATGCTATATGCATTAAGGTATCCAATCTCAAGAGTACATTAGTGATCCTACCTTCCCTATGTGAGAAGGTACGCTCTCACTCTAGTTCACTCGGTGCTAAGCTAGAGTTCATTTTGAAATGTCTTTAATGTCTTTATTAATCATCATAACTTTATGTAGGTCATAGGGTCTATCTATAATCATCATCATCATAGCTCAATAATAATTGCATGAGTATAGTCCTTTCATTACAATTCATATAAGTAAGGTTTGCACATTTACATCAGCATTCATGATAAGGCACATTTGTAAGTTATCACCATCCTTATATCATTTATATATTAGCCAACACCTCACAAACCACAGTCAAGATATTTCAATTCAACATCATACCAACCCTATCAATACTAATACAAGATATACTTCAATGCAACATCATCACTTAATCTCAAGTAACCACAATTGAACTAAAGAGTTGAGATCAAAACACTTACCAAGTCTCCTTCATAATCCATATTCAAGGTATTACCATCAACCTTTAACTTAACCCAATAAGGGTGTAATATCATCACACAACAATAACCAACATGATAACAAGGCCAATTGAATCACTATATCACAATTCATCACTAGTTCATACCTTAAGATAGGAGACTTAGGTCAAATTCATAAAATGTTTCATAACCTAGATCAATTACTCAAGAACTAGAGTGATAGGACTATAATTCATCTTAATCTATTAATAATTTATACAATAATATCATGTAATAGTAATTCAACCAATAACCAAGTAAATTGAACCAACATACACAATTCACATTAAGATCACAACCTAGGGTTAATAGGAATAGGTCATCTTCTACAAACTAGACCAATCCATCAAGAAATAACATAATTGAGTTATAATACATGTTAATCTATTCATATTATCAAAAATAAATCATAAACAACGAAATTCACAAGATAAATTTCGAGATTGGACAAGACCCACTTCAATTTCATACTTTTGAAATCAATTTGATGGAACCCTTTGGGGAAAAAAGTCCCAAAGGTGAAAGGAATCCCATACCTTAATGTTTTATGAATATTTATGGATAAAACATGGTGATTGAATCCCTAGAACTCGCCTTTACCTTGACTTCTGTGGAGTTCTTCAACTTGAGAGAGAAAGAATACAGAAGGAAAGAGAGTTTATGTTTTGGAATTTATGAGAGCTTAGGTTAGTCTTATTAGGTTAGGGTCTTTATATAGGTTGTTAATTAACTTAATTAGACCTCACCTAACCCCTAATTAACCTCCTAAAGAAGTCAAATAATTAAATGAATTAAATAAAAACGTGCAGAAACATAGTGTCTCACAAACGAGACCATGATCGACGGATCGTGTTTCCATCGACGGACACTTTTCACCTCCGTGCTGCACACTCTTCGATAAGTTCAGAGACTGTCCATTTGCAGGCTTCCAAAAAATTTGCTAAGTGTACAACGACAGAATCAGTCTACACCTCATCGATTGGACAACGAATGGTCGATTGCATATGTTGGTGGACACTGCCTTGGGCAGTCTTTGACCCGAAAATGCTAGGGTCCTCCTTAAGGGTACATCGACTGAATCAGTCTACACCTCATCGATTAGACAACGAATGGTCGGTTGCATCCGTTGGTGGACACTGCGTTGGGCAGCCTTTGACCCGAAAATGCTAGGGTCCTCCTTAAGGGCCCTTGGTTGGTCCTTGGGGAGAGGCACCATGATGTTTTAACTATGGATCAACCCTAATACATGTTAGACACCCTTCCACAAAAAATTGTCAATTTCCGACTCCGAAAAGGTAGTCAAATAAGGTTAAGGCACGCTAGTACGTCATTGAACTAGTTTCCGGACGTCATGGACGTTCTTTGCAGTTTTGGTTTTTAAACATCCTAAATGAGTTATATTTATTGAAGTTGACCCTAAAACATTGTATGAACCGTTTGATACCCATGTTAGTCCCTATAAAACGTCTTAGACTTTCGAAGTGTTACATTATCCCCCCCCAGGAACGTTCGTTCCCTAATGACAATAAAATCTATTGGAAGGAAGGAATAGATTCAAGACTAGAAGTCCAACCAATCAACAATAGATAACAACATGAGTTACAACATCAATCATTGTATTTTACACATAGTAATTCTAAAACATCAATTACCACTTATAAGACTCAACATTACATCATAAGGAATTTCCTTCTCACAACAACATGAGCTCAACATACCATATATGAGTAAAATATGCCAAAACTCAACTTACCAACATGCTCAATATCATTTCATACAGACTCATCATATCAAAATGCACAACATAACTCAAAACAAGAAGAATTGCAAATTTTTAAGTCAATATGCACGATTTAACTGTAACTTCACTGTAATGACACAAAAAATGCACATTTTTGCAAAACTTCACCAAAAAAGCATAGCAACTTCCAATTTAGTCATTATTTTCATTATAAGTAAGAACAACTAACCTTCATTAGGAAAGATATGAGGATAACGGGACTTCATGTCGGCTTCGGCCTCCCATGTTGCTCTCTCAACTAGGTGGTTTCTCTATAATACTTTTATGGAGGCCACCTCTTTGTTCCTCAACCTCTTCACTTGACGATCAAGAATTCAACCGGAACCTCCTCATAGGATAGGATATCCTTCACACCAAGACCCTCAATAGGAAGAATAGACTCGGGATCACCGATACACTTCTTATGCATAAAAACATGGAAAAGCGGATGAACTGAAGTCAATTCACTAGGGAAATTCAACTAATAGTCAACCTTACCTACCCTTTGCAAGATTTCATAGATACCTACATAATGAGCACTCAACTTTCCTTTCTTGACAATCTAACCACCCCCTTCATAGGCGAAATTTTCAGGTACACTTTATCACCTTCATTAAAACTCTAAATCCCTTCTTCTATGAAATGTATAAGACTTTTGCCGACTATAGGCCGTTTACATCAGGTTCCTTATGATATGAAATTTCTCCAATGTTTTATAAATCAAATCGGGACCAAGAAGCGAAGATCCACAAACTTTAAACCACCCAATAGGAGACCTATATCTCCTACCATACAAGGCTTCATAAGGAGACATGTATATGGATGAATGTAAACTATTATTATACGTAAACTCCACCAAAGGCAAGTGCTTATCCCAATTTCCCTTGAAATCAATGACACAAGATCTAATCATGTCATCAAGGGTTTGAATAGTACGCTCCGCTTGACCATCCTTTTGGGGATGAAAAGTGGTGCTTAACTTCACCTTGGTACCCAACGCTTCTTGGAATGACCTCCATAACCTAGATGTGAATTGTGCACCCCTATCCGATATGATGGACAGCGAAATACCATGGAGACACACAATCTCATCTATGAAGATCCTTGCATTATCCTCCGCCAAATAAGTAGACTTGACGGGAATAAAATGGGTGGATTTGGTTAACCTATCCACAACCACTTATATGGAGTCATATTGCTTTTGTGTCCAAGGAAAACCTACCACAAAATCCATATTGATGTCTTCCAACTTCCAAGTAGGAATTTTGATTTCTTGAAGTAAATCACCCGACTTTTGGTGTTCGGATTTCACTTGTTCACAATTTGGACACTTTGCAACAAACTCCGCTATGTCCTTTTTCCAAACCTTCCCACCAAAACACTTCCCTAAGGTCACAATACATCTTTGTCGCACCAAGATGAAAAGAGTAACGGGACCCATGAGCTTCCTTAAGAATCCGTCTCCTCAAACCCTCTACATTGGGAACACACAACCTTCCTTGATACCTCAAGACACCATCCCCCCCTAAAGAGAATGAATCATTGAGCTTCCCAAGAACCGATTCCTTCAACTCCAACAATGGTTGATCAAGGTGTTGTTTGGACTTCACCTCAACCACTAAAGATGACTCAGAGTTATGATGGACCATAAAACCACCATTCGGAGAATCTTACAACCTTACACCGAATCTAGCCAACCTATGAACATCTTTCACTAGGTCTTTCTTGGCTTCCTCTACATGAGACACACTACCCATGGTCATACGACTTAGTGCATCCGCAACCACATTGACCTTGCCGGGGTGATGGAGAACACTCATATCGTAATCCTTCAATAATTCCAACCACACTCTTTGTCGGAGATTCAACTCCTTTTGAGTATAAACATATTGGAGACTCTTGTGGTCGGTATACACATCAACATGAACACCATACAAGTAATGCATCCATATTTTCAAGGCAAATACCACGACCACTAAAACAAGATCATGAGTTGGATAGTTTCTCGCATGCACCTTAAGTTGTATAGAAGCATAGGCTACTACTTTCCCATGTTACATAAGGACAAACCCGCAACCCACTCGAGATGAATCACAATACACAACGAAGCCCTCTGGTAAAGTCAACACCGGAGCAGAAGTAAGCCTATCTTTCATGATTTTGAAGATTCTCTCACATGCCTCCGACCACTCAAATTTCTTACTCTTTCGGGTCAAAGTAGTCAAGGGAGATACAATGGACGCAAAACCATCCACAGACTTCCGATAATAACCCGCTACACCAAAGAAACTCCTAATGTTAGTTGGAGTCAATGGTCTTGGCCAATTTTTCACCACCTCGGTTTTCCTTGGATCAACCTCAACTCCCTCACTAGAGATGATATGACAAAGAAACGCCACCGACCTCAACCAAAATTTACATTTGCTATACTTGGCAAATAATTGGTTCTCCTTAAGCACTTGTAACACCACACACAAACGGTCCATGTGTTCACCCTCATTTTAAAATATACCAAGATGTCATCATTGAAGAGAATGAAAAATGAATCTTTGTAACTTCGAAACACCATATTCATAAGATCCATAAATGTCGCTGGGGCATTAGTGAGACCAAAGGACATTACTAAGAACTCATAGTGACCATATCTAGTACAAAATGTCATTTTTGGTATATCCTCACCTCTCACCTTATGTTGGTGATACCCCGATCTCAAGTCAATCTTAGAAAAGTAGCTTGCCCCTTGATTTGATCAAACAAGTCGTCAATCCAAGAAAGAGGATACTTGTTCTTAATAGTGACCTTATTGAGTTAGGGATAATCGAAGAAAATTCTAAGGGACCCATCCTTATTTTTCACAAACAAAACCGGAGAACCCTAAGGAGAAATACTAGGACGAATGAAGCACTTGTCTAGTAGATCTTTGAGTTGAGCCTTCAACTCTTTCAATTTGGCCAGAGCCATCCGATAAGGACGAATTGAGATGGATTTTTATCCGGTAACAAGTCTATACCAAAATCAATTTCCCGTTCAGGAGGAATACCAAGAAGATCACTAGGAAAGACCTCCAGAGGAATTTCGGAGTCTAAATCTTGGACTCTTACTATATGGTATAAACACCCTTTAGAGATTATTTTACAAGCCTTAAGATAAGAGATGATACGACCTCTAGGAATATAATTTCCCCCCTTCCACTCTAAAACGGGCTTATTTGGAAAGTTAAACTTCACCACGCTCGTTCTACAATCTATAGAGACAAAGCAAGCATGCAACCAATCCATACCAAATATGACATCAAAATCAAGCATATCAAGTTCTACTAATTCAACATAAGTAACTCTATTGGGAAACATTATAGGACAATTTCTATAAATTCTTTTTGCAACAACCGACTCACCCAACGGGGTAGACACCAAAAAAGGTTCATTCAAGATATCGGGCAAAATGTAAAACTTTTTAGCTACTAGAGGAGTAACAATTGACAAGGTAGCACCGGGATTAAGTAAAGCATAAACATCAATAGAAAATACTTTCAACAGACCGGTCACCACATCGGGAGAAGTCTCTTGCTCACCTCTAGAGCGGAGAGCATAGAAGTGGTTCTTCTTCGGAGCATCATTCGAACCACTTGCTTGTCCACTCTCCTGGTCTTGCCTATTCACATTTGGGCAATCTCAAACTTTGTGCCCAGTTTTATAACAGCCAAAACAATTATCCATCTCCTTAAGGCAATCACCATAATGCTTCTTGCCACACTTTTCACAAGTTGGCTTCTTGTTTGGTGAGATAGTACCTCTTCCCTTTTGAGGCTTAGGGTTAGGCACCCTATCATCATTAGCCTTAGGTAACTTGGTAGAAACTTGATTAGAAACCCTCTTCTTGAACCTAGTCTTGTCTTGGATATCAAGCCTACCCTTTGAAGAACCACTTTCAAAAGATCTTGCCCTCTTGGCATCTCTACTCTTTCTCTTAGCCCTTGTCTCTTCCACTTGTTGAGCATGAACCATGAGACGAAAAATGTTCATATTTTCATGAAGCATAGATAAATGGAATTCTTCTTGCAAGTCATCCGACACTCCCGTCACAAAGTGGCTCATTTCATCCCTAGGATCGGAAACAAAAGAAGGAGCAGACTTTGACAATTTAGTGAATTTCAAAGAGTATTCAAGTACACTCATACCTCCTTGATGATGGTTGATGAACTCCACCACCTTAGCTTCCCTCTTCTACCTAGGAAATAATATATCAAGGAAACCCTTCTTGAAGATCTCCCAAGTCACCGATCAACCTCTTAAGGTGCGATTGTTTCTCCATTGGACATACAAAGTTTGGGCCACATCCTTGAGTTGATAAGTGTCTAACTCGATCTTGTCACTAGTAGTCAACCCAATAGAGTAATAGATCTTGTAGATTTCATGAATAAACTCTTGGGGGTCTTCTTCAACCTTGGACCCATAGAAAGTAGGAGGATTCATTCTAGTGAAATCTCTCAAATGGAGGCCATTGTACCAACATATTGGTTTGCTCAGGTACAACCTCCCAACTTGCTTGGCCATCATGGCTTGAGCTTGGATAGTGGCGATTATGATTGCGTAGTAATGTTTTGGGCCATTTGTAGAAGGGAAACCCTTATGTCACTATCCGTCAAAGGAGGAGGATTGACCGAGGCTTGGTCATCATTAAATTCTTCTTCAAAAGGAGGGACTTGATCACCAAAGGGATGAACTCTCGCATTGGCAATCTCTTCTTCAAGTCTTCGTGCTGTGTTCCTTCGAGTATTCATTGCCTAATCATAATAAAAGGATTAGATACTAAAAGAACGTATATTCAAAACTCTAGAGGCACGATATTGGACTTCCATGAAAGTGATAGTTTCATAAGCATCACATTGGTTCCTATCCATAGGTGTGGGGCGCTTCACAATTATGAGTAAAAATCTATATAGACGTGTTTGAGGGAGACATAGACTCAAAGATATTCAACCTCATGCTCTGATAAAAAGTTTGTCACATCCGGGGAGCACCCCCTAGACGTAACCGGCATCGTCGTCCTCTTTGAGGACTAAGAGTAGCCTCTTAGCTTACATCATTACATTCATAGGTCAAAATGCGGAGAAATTTAAACTTTTCATTACTTCTACAATGAGGTTTACATAGACCTCTACATACAAATAATAGTTATATCGAGTATACATAGATCCTTCGTATAGAAAGATTATATAGTCTTCTACTTTTAGCGCACATAGATATATAAGATATAACATACTCTCAAATGAATGTCTCGTCTCATAACCATCTAACAAGAGTATAACAATTTGGGCCTAACCCATAGATCCACGTAATAAAGCCATATATAGGCTATACGATGTTTAGTACACAAATGAAAGTAAAGAACATAAGAGTCTTAAAACTAAAACAACTTTATTAGCTTGATATTGACATTGCCCTTGGAAACTGAGTACCTACCCAACTTGGATGATTGAGGAATTCCAAGTCTTCTTCAAAGTCGTCCCAAAAGTCCTTCAACGACCTGAACCTAAAATGTTGGGAAATGGGAGAAAATGGAGTTATTACACCTCTAGTACTAAGTATGAGACCATATGCACATATAGTATCTAATCATGCTAAAATGGGACATTCATTAAAAAATGCTACTTTACATTTAAAAAACCTTATGCATATTGAAGAAGACCATACCAATCAATAAGACATATTCATTAAGTGAAAATCATGCATATCACAAGACCAACAATCCTAAGTCTAGTCATGCCAACATAAATATCACATGATTGAACACTTATTCAAGAAAATTCTATCATCAAGTTATGGTAGCAATAAACATAGACAAGAGTTCATTACAATATAACCAAAGTAAGACAATTACCCATGACCCTTCATTAAATCAACTAGTGCAATGACTAAGCAAAGTCCCAAAACCTTACTCAATTAAGTTAACCCAACAAGAACCATGACTAATATTCACATTCACATAGCATACCATTTAAGAGTACATATCATCACACTTTAGCAATGGAGATCAACACACGTTCATAAGTGAAACCAATAATCATGTAGTATCATCAATGAGCAAGATCATCATATACATAACCTATAAAATTATAAGCATATTCATATATAAAAACATCCTTCTAAGACTTCCCTCAAGGATAACTAGTGCAATGTTTAGGTAGAGTCCCATACCCCTACCTAGACTAAGTTAAATCCCTTAGGTTTATCCTAGTTGGAGTTCATTCCTTTAGTTAATTTTCCGTTTTAGGAACATCTTGCCTTTACCGACATAGACCACATGAGCTAATGTGGAATCCGGTGTCATGGAACCCTACACCGAAGGAAGGCGAACTATATGCCAAGGTAGTACCAAAACATGTACATAGCAACTACGTGGATCGACTAGCTAGTATTCCTTTGGGAGCAACATAGTTTAAGAACTAGGTGATATAGTTTGTACCCTCTTTACGCTACATGCATTATAGTCTCTAATCTCAAGAGTACATTAGTGATCCTACCTTCCCTATGTGAGAAGGGACAGTCCTTACTCTAGTTCACTCGGTGCTAAGCTAGAGTCCTTTTCAAAATGTCTTTAATTTCTTTATTAATCTTAATAGCTGAATGTAGGTCATAGGGTCTATCCCTTGTATAATCATCATCATAGCTCAATAATAATTGCATGAGTATAGTCGTTTCATTACAATTCATATAAGTGAGGTTTGCACATTTACATCATCATTCATGATAAGGCACATTGGTAAATTATCACCATCCTTATATCATTTACATCTTAGCCAATACCTCACAAACCATATTCAAGACATTTCAATTCAACATCATACCAAACCTATCAATCCTAATACAAGATATACTTCAATGCAACATCATCACATAATCTCAAGTAACCACAATTGAACTAAAGAGTTGAGATCACAAGACTTACCAAGTCTCCTTCATAATCCATCTTCAAGATCTTACAATCAAACCTTAAATCAACCCAATAAGGGTGTAATATCATCACACAACAATAACAAACATGATAACAACGCCAATTGAATCATTACATCACAATTCATCACTAGTTCATAGCTTAAGATAAGAGACTTAGGTAAAATTCATAACATGTTTCATATCCTAAATCAATTACTCAATAAATAGAATGATAGGACTATAATTCATCTTAATCTATTCAAAATTGATACAATAACATCATGGAATAGTATTTCAACCAATAACCAAGTCAATTGAACCAACACTACACAATTCACATTAAGATCACAACCTAGGGTTAAGGGGACTAGGTCATCTTCTACAAATGTCACGACCCTCAAGCACCCCCTAGAAGCTAGGGAGAACCCTTGGATCGTGGCAAGGCGTACTTGACCCTTTGGGGTCTTGTACGAGCCCTTTAACTATCGTTCATTACACAAGACATGAAAATTAGTGCGGAATTTAAAACTTTTCACGAATAATTTAATAAAGGAAGTCTTTCATAAATACTTAGATAATATCATCGTCCCAAGCCAACTTAAAGACACGACATAATATCTTAGGGACATGGACCTTTACATTAAAAGAGAAATACATATTAAGTCTTTAATTAAGAAACTAAGAAAAGGACTATGGCCTCGAATATATGAGGACATACTTTGTATTGAGAGAAACCTTCCAAAGCTTCACCTTCAAACTTTCAAAACCTTCCAACCTATACTTATAGAGTATAGAAAAGTATGGGGTTAGTACAAAACAAATGCACTAACTATGGCGTATGCAAAATGATGCAAAAACGGACAGTTTAGTAAAATAATCTTTCATGCCAAATAATTGTAACATTCATGAATTTAGAAGCAAAAAATCATAAGAAACATTATTTAACACTTAGATAAGTATTTCCATAATCTTAAACCAAAATTACACTTTACAGTAACTTACTAAACTTTACAGTGAACTAGCTAGCATTTACAGTGAATTTTCTTTAATATCACAGTGAACTAAAAGACTCCAACAATGGTGAACTTCCAAAGTATTTACAATGAGGAACTGAACTCATTTCCTTAGGAGTTTCCCTAACTAAGGGTTATCCTAAGACTCACCAAGGTAAGACATGAAGAAAACGTCTAAACACTTCCTTCAATACACACCAAAGAGATCCTCAAGACTACCCATTTCGGTTACTCACCTAGGGAGAACAAGTCACCACTCAATCAAAATACATTAGAAGAGCACCCAACAAAACACAAAAGACTTCCCTTTCGGAATGTCTACTTAGTGCAATGAGTAGATAGTGTCCCATACCACCACCTACCCTAAGTAGTACACTCTTTTAGAAAGTTTGGCACCAAGCTCCCCTTTCAGAAGGTCCTACTTAGTGCAATGGATAAATAGCGTCCCCTACCACCACCTACCCTAAGTAGAACATTCTTTTAGAAGACTTAGTTAATTCAATTCACATAAGACTCACCAAGACTCCCCTTTCGGAAATGCCTACCTAGTGCAATTGATAAATAGCGTCACATTCCACTACCTAGCCTAAGTAGCACACTCTTTTAGGAGACTTAGTACTTTCATTAATTTTGTGGGGATTATCTTAACCGACAAAGACCATGAGAGCTAGACATGGAATCTCGATATTAACCCCTATCGAATGAGGGATCCTCACCTGCCTAGAGTAAGGTCATACTTTTAGCTTTTACGTGGCTTTCCCAATAGCTACACCTATGCGGGCACATAGTTAAGGGATAAGGAGATTTCTACTAAGTAACTTATTCTCTACTAACGAGGAGTACTCATCTCAAGAGGTACATTGGAATACAACATCTCAACTCACAAAGTGTAACCACCCCTTCTTCATATCCTCTAGGTGCAAGGCATAACTCCCCACGGATTCTCAACATTATAAACTATAGGTTAAGGATAACTAGTGAATACCACATCTCTACTCACGAAGGGCATTCATCCTCCAACCTATCTTAGAAAGCTCATTAGGAATAGTGAGGTTGCTACTAAACACTTCATCTCAACTCACGAAGAGTGTTCACCCCAAAAATCCCCTTTTACTCAACTTAGTTTTATACATTCATTTAAGTGTGTGTGTGTACATGTGAGCACACCTTGGACATAATCATCATTTCTTTAACATTTCATTCTATACATGCTTTAGACCTTCATTCATCAGATCACACACTTTACATGCTTCACATAATCATATACTTCATTTAGGCATAATCTAGGTCAAACATACAATTCAAGCTTCACAAAACACAATACAAGACCCATTTCCAATATCTCTTCATTTCACATATTAAACCTTCAAAACCACACTCACAATACATACTAAGTAATATCAAGTTCATCAAGTAAACACCTCTACCAAGAAGGTGGACCATACCACTCAAGACCAATTTATAATAAGAACTATACAGTATAAGCAACTCACAATTGAAACAATCCATCACCACCTATAACCAATTTCTCAATATTTCATCTTAATAAGGCCCTTAGGGAAGTAGCTAAACGAAAATAACAACACAAGAAAACCAAAGCTCATCCTCCACACAAACATGTTCACTCAACCTATTTCTTAAGCTAAAAGTTTGAAATATGCCTGAACATTAGTTCATTAGAGTTTTGACATAAAAATCATCAACTAATGGTAGAATAAACACATTTGAATCATTAAAAAACTTTTACAAGAACACCCATGCTTAGAATCAAAAATAGAAAAAAAGTAGAGTTTGAAAACCCTTTTTGAAATCGTTTAAAAAGGAATACTTGAATGGAAGAGGGTTCAAGGATGGATACCATAACTCAAATGCAAGAAAAACCACTAATTTTGTTGAAGAAACACGTTCAAACCAGCCCTCCTAGTCTTTCTTGAGTTTTAGCTCCAATGGTGACTTGAGAGAGTCTTCTAAGAGGAAGGGTTTTGGGTTTTAGGTAATGAGGTCTAAATTTAGGTATTAGGGTTTGAAATACTTTAATACATATAAATAACACTAAAAATAACTCCCTAGGTTCATAAAAGACTTGGGGTTAATTTACCAAACACCCCAAGACTTGGAAGATTTTTCACCGCTTTTGGACAATGTCAATCGACGGTTCTTAACCAACGGACCGTCTGTCCATCAACGGTCCGTTGGTGGGATATCGTGGTTTAATACATGGATCCATTCTCAAGATGGCCATCCTACCTTGTAGGTCCAATCGACGCCCATGGTTGACGGATTGTTGGTTGACCAAAGGACCGTCCTTTGGGTCGTCGTTTGGTCACTGTTTTAGCAGTTTGGTTGAAGTGTTAAGGTCCTCTTCTAGGGCCCCTCGTGGGTCCTATATAGAGTTGTACCCGGCCGTTAAACCCCTAAACATAGTCATCTATGTCTTAGAAACATCCCACATCAGTTTTGATTAAAACGAACACGTAAAACTCACTCAAACACCTCAAGACACACAAGTTGACCTCCAAACTTAAACAAACTTCACACACTGCCTAAGAACACTAATGTCACTCATTTTAACTTAAAATTAACTCATGAAACCGTCACGAAGCTCTTGTTCACTTAAGTTCATTTTAGGGCATTACAACAAACTAGACCAGTCCATCAAGAATAACATAATTGAGTTATAATACATGTTAATATATTCATAAAATCAAAAAGAAATCATAAACAAAGCAATTCACAAGATAAATTTCGAGATTGGAAAAGACCCACTGAATTTCATACTTTTGAAATCAATTTGATGAAACCCTTTGGGGAAAGAAGTCCCAAAGGTGAAAGAAATCCCATACATTAATGTTTGATGAATATTTACGGAGAAACCTTGCTGATTGAAGACATTGAACCCACCTGACCTTGATTCTATGGAGTTCTTCAACTTGACAGAGAAAAAAGAATGAAGGAACAGAGTTTGTATTTTGGAATTTATGAGATCTTAGGTTAGTCTAATTAGGTTAGGGTCATTATATTAGTTGTTAATTAACTTAATTAGACCTCACGTAAACCCTAATTAACCTCCTAACTAAGCCAAATAATTAAATTGATTAAATAAAAATGTGAAGCAAAACAGTGGCTCCACAGACGAGACCACGATCGACGGATCATGTGTCCACTGAAGGACACTGTTCACCTCCATGCTGCACACTTGTTGATAATTTAAGAGACTGTACATTTTCAGGCTTCAAAAAATTTGGCTAAGTGTCCATCTACGTAAGCAGTCCATGCCCCGTCGATTGGATAACAGATAGTGGGTTGCATCCCTTGGTGGACACATCCTTGGGTAACCTTTGACCCAAAAATGTTAGGGTCCTCCTCAAGGGACCTTGGTTGGTCCTTGGGGAGTCGTACTCGAGCATTTCGAGAATGGATCAACCCTAATACATGTTAGACAGCCTTCTACCAAATTTTCTCAATTTCCAACTCCAAAAAGCTATTCGAATAGGCTAAGGCACGCTAGTACCTCATTGAACTAGTTTCCAGACTTCATGGACGTTCTTTGACGTTTTGATTTCCAAACTCCCTAAATGACTTATATTCATTAATTTTGACCCTAAAAAATTGTCTAAACCTTTTCACACCCATGTTAGGCCCTATAACACGTCTTAAACTTTGGAAGTGTTACAGTACTACTTAGGGTAGGTGGTGGTATGGGACACTATTTATCCATTGCACTAAGTAAGGGGAGTCTTGGTGTGTTTTTATCTAGTGTAGGAATGAGTTACCATGTGTCTTAAATGATGTTAGATGACTTAAGGTCTAATGTAAGGAAGCAAGTTAAAGTTATGTTTTATATAATGAAGTTATGAATGATGCATGTAGTGTACTTGATCCAAGGGAATACTCAAGAAACACTAAGTAGGAGTTGTAGTATGGGATGCTATTCTGACATTGCACTTAGTGAAACTTACAAGTCCCATTGGAGAAGCGCACTTTTGCGAATTCCTTAATGCATGAATGTTTTTCGAATGTCTAGCTGAAAGTGTGGACTTGTCTCCCGTGCGAGGTAAGCCTATGGTTGGTAGTCTTAAGGATCACGTTGGTTTGTATTGAAGGGGGTGTACGGGTGGTTCCTTCATGTCGTACCTTAGTGAGTGTTAGGATAACTTGGTTAGGCAAACCTCAAAGGAAATAACTTCACTGTGTTGTGGTATTAATTGGTTCACTCTGAAGTGGGTTTCACTGTAATGTTTTTGGAGTTTAATATAAAGTGACTCCTTGTGCTAAAATTATGTAAACCTTTTATTATGTGATAAATGATGATTCTCGTACTATTTTAATTCTATATTCATGAAGGTTTTACTTATTTGGCATGAAAGTTCTATTTATACGAAAACGTCCCTTTTCGCATGAGTTTTCATATGCCATACTTAGTACATTATTTTTTACTAACCCCATACATTTCTATACTCTATAAGTATAGTTTGGAGGCAAGAAGAAAGGAAAAGCTTGGGAATGTACCCTCTAAAGACTAAGTATGTACTCATATTTTCGAGTGCATAGTTCTATTTCTTATTTTCTATCGTTAAGACTTATCACCTATTTTCTTTTAATGTAAAGGGCCCTGTCCCTAAGATATTTATGTCGTGTCTTTATGTTGGCTTGTAAGACGAGATCAATATTTAGTATTTATGAAAGATATTTTATTATTATTATTAAATGTCGTGAAAAGTTTTAATTCCGCACTACTTTTCATGTCTTATGCAATTAATGATAGCAAATGGCTGGTACAAGACCTCCGAAAATTCAAGTACGCAATTGTCCGACCTAAGGGTTGCCCTAAATGCTAGGGGATACTTTTGGGTCGTGACACTGGTGTGGCGTCGTTTTGGTCAGAGACCAATTCTTTGGGGATTTAGCTCCCACCACTAAGTGTGGAGCGACGGCCCCCATCGACAAGGCGTCACCTGAGCTACGGTCCATAGTTTGGCAGTCGTATATGGAGTTTGCCTTGGGCAGTTTTTACTCAAAGTTTGGGTCCTGCTCAAGGACCCTTAGGATGGTCCTTGGGGAGTATTGCCCAAACTTTTAAATCTCAAACACGTTCATCTACATGTTAGGGACCTCTCCCATCTATTTGAACTAAAACGAACCCGTAAATCATACTAAGGCACGCTAGAAAACACAAGCACATCTCAAGGATATCTGTCGAACGTCATGGACGTTCTTGGATGTTTGACCTCCAAACTCATCCAAACTTTACACACTGCCTACATACACTATAATTAACCATTTTAGGACTTTATAACCTCATGAAACACCTGTTAGGATCAAGTTTCACCTAGTTCGTTCTTAGGGGCGTTACATTCTCCCCCACTTGGACAACATTCGTCCTCGAACGACACTTGACACACTTTAAACACTTTCAAGAGTAAAGACTCAAGTCTACAAGATCATAACTATACCACACCATATACAATACAAATAGATAGGAAGAACATAAACTCCTCATAACAAAGAGTCTCAAAGCACAACAAGAAAGTAGGAGCTCATCCACAACTCATCATGTACTAGGACTCACATTTTCATTTCATATAGGAGTAACTTCCTTATCCACACATTATCATGCTCATATACATCAATTCTATACACATTGTAACAACCCTAAAAAAATGAATAAGCTAAATGTTTAAGGTGTCAAGAATGCTTGCGATTAGACCAAGGTTCACACGGATTGATACGCGTAGAACCAGACCTCAAAACCCTTACTACGACCAAGCCAACTAACTTGGGGAGTTAGTTGAACTTGGAAAGGTTGGAACCAACCAAGTAAGGCTCTCGAAAATGAAGATTTAATCGAAGGAGTCTTTACCGGACTTAAAAAGAAGAAATTTTAAGTTTTGAGGGTCTAAGGTTAAAATGGTCTTTTACCAGGCTAGGGGTAATATCGTAATTACCCTAAATATATAATTAATTAATTATTTAATAAAGTGGAGGGGCAATTTGGGGAGAGAGGGCCGAAATTGGTCTCTTGAAATGAAGTCTTGCTCCACCCGGGTTCGAACCTAGGTGGGAGCAAGGATTTAATATGATTTTTTTTAATATTGGTGAATTAATTTAATAAATTTATAATTAATGGCTGATGTAAAAAGGAAAATCATATTTTATTATTATTTATTATTTATTTACTTATTAATTAATATTTTTTTAAATTGACTAAGTCTTGCCAACTATCCTAGTTTTAAGATGCACTATCTCACACTATCTCTCTCCCTCAAGCCTAAATCTCTCTCTCTCTCATCCAAATTATTTTTATTGTCTGCAAAAACAGAAGATAAAAACATTAGAAAGAAATCAAAAGTTCTCTAAACTCAAAGAACTTACAAAAAAAAATATACAAGCAAGCGAGCTAACTTAAGAAAAAAAAACTTTGCATCATCTTCTCGACGGGTTTGTGTTGAAGGTTTAGGGGAGGAGTTTGGCAGCACTTGGAAGGTGTGGAAAGCTACAACAAGGTATGGGTTTTCTCTCTTGGAATCCTTTCTCCAAGAGGAATTTCTTTCTACAAAAGTCGACATATGAAACTAGGGTTGTCCCCTTGAACGTTGAACTCCTTGTCCCTATTCTCCTTCCGATTTCAATCTAAATTAGTTTAGAAATCATTTTGTTGGTATGGTTGCTGGTAGCTAAGTGTGAAATATGATGTTCGTTGTGATTTTATGTTTGGAAATAGCAAGCATGTTCAATGATGTCAACCGAAAATGATGTGGTGCAATGTGTAAAATGTTTGTTGTTGTTCTCCGTTTTGAAGTCTTAAAATGGCTTGTTTGATGATTGAAATTATTGTGCATAAGGTGTGTAAATTGTGATGTTAAATAAAGTGTAAGGTGGCTGATCATAAGTGGAAAATCTAAGCTAAAACAACAATGAATCTACACCTAAGAATGTGTTAAACGAATCATGAAAGTACCTCAAAACGAACGTATGAATGTTGTTAAATAAAGGCTAGAAAATTTAATAAAATTTCCAGCACTTGGTGATGGAATTTTCGGCCAGAATACTTAAGGTTGAGAGGTTTAAAAATATATTTAAAATATGTGAGGTCAGTGGGGATTGAACCCAAGACCTCACTACATGAAAGCTGGGAAAAAAAAAGAGGTGTGGGATTCTAACCCACAACCTCTCGGTCAAACAAGAGAGTAAGAGGGGAATTTTAAATTAATAAAAATAATGGGAGGGGTGGGATTCAAACCCACCACCTCTTGGCTGAAGAAGGAGACAAAGAGAGAAATTAAAAAGAAAATAAAGTGAGGCTGTGGGGGCTCGATCCCACAACCTCACTGCCAACACTTAAGTAGTTAACTTTTAAATGAAAATGAAAATAACGAGGCTGTGGCGGTTCGAACCCACAACCTCTAAGTCCCAAGCGAAATAAAGAAAAAATAAATAAAGAGAGGCTATGGGGGGTTTGATCCCACAACCTCCTGGTTAAGCCGAAATGGACAAGGAAAATAAATGGGAAAATAAGAGGGGGCTGTGGGGGTTCGAACCCACAACCCCTCGGCCAAAGGAGAGAAGTTCTAGAGAAAAGGAACTAAAAAGAAATGTTGATGTTGGGGTTCGACCTAGGGTCCCAATATCATGAAGACTAAAAATAAAGTCAAGAAAAAATGTAAGTATTGTCCAAGGGATTCGAACTTGGGTTCCCTTGCCCAAATTTTCGTATTGATACATAAATCATACGTGAATAAAATGTTCAAGAATAATGCCACCTACTTAGATCGAAATTGATATCTTGGCATATATACAAGATACATAAGTCTTGTACTACATAATCTTAGGAAGATATGAGTAACTTAACGAACTATGAATGAAGCCTCATGGCTTGTATGTATAGACCCATAAGTCTAGCATAGCTTAAAAATAAGTGAACCTAAGATGTATGTAAAGAAACGAAGAAACCCTAGAAGGGTTAAGTAAGAGTGTGAAATACGCAAATGGCCAAGTACATGGCATATGATGAAATGAACTTTCACGTAAAATGGGATGAGTAATTATGAAGAGCAATTGTGCTAATGTTAATGAATGTGGTGACAACATGATATGAGGCTAATGTAAAAGATGAGAACAATCTCAAATGAGACTAAGTAATTATTACCAAAACGTACTCACCTATGAGAGTGTAAAGTTAATGAAGAGACTAGTCTCTATGAACACTCTAATAAAAGTATTGAGATTAACACACTTAATACTAATGATGAGATGAGAAATCATCTATTGAGCTATGATGTCCTCATACTAGAAGCCAGCTTCCATGAAGTATGAGTTGAATGTAATGGAACTTTATACTGAGCACCGATAGACTAGCTATGAGCGGTGATGCCTTCTTTCGGGAAGGGCGGAGGTTCACGTAACTCTCATGAGATGAGACTGTCCGGCTTGCCGGGTATGGGTCTCCTTATATCTCCTGATCTTCGAACCTATACTGCCAATATAGGGATCTGGCGGGGTTTTATTCCCATGTACGCTAGCATGTTTTGGGTCACCTTGGTCGGTGATTCTACCTCTTTTCGGTGTGGGGGAGGAGTGGATTTCATGATGCTCACATGATCTATGTCGGTTAAAGTTAAAGTTCCCAATGAATGAATGAGGACAGCCTCAAATGAAGCAAATAATGAAATGAATTATACCAAAGGTGTTAGAATAAGATAATCAAAAGGTGAGTTAGATTCAAGTAATGACATTAGGTCATTCTTGGTCATTGCACAACGAACCTAATGAAAGTCTTAAACTACATCCTAGGTATAACTGGTATTTACACTGGCCTATGAACGAAATGAAATGGAGTACGTATGAATGAACGAAGCAGACTCTGTGTTTGCAAATGAAGACTCTCTAGTTGAGGTCCCATCTGTTGAGCCCTCATTTCTGGGATGTCTTAATGTTAAGTCCATGATTCCGAGGTCTCATGGCATATGAATGAATGATATTAAAGGAGTTATGTGCTACATACAAAGTGTGTTGTAAGCTATATCATATGTGCTACGTGTAAATATTATGTGTTGTTTGCAAATGTGAAAAGTATGATTGCATTAACCTTCCTATTCCAAATCTGAAAAGCTCACTGACTTTCCTAATCCAAATTTGGAAAGCTCATTGACTTTCCTAATCCAAATTTGGGAACCTCCTAATCTCAATTTGGCAAGTCCACTGACTTGACTTCCAAAAATCATGTCGTTAGGAAAGAGCTATTCTTTCTCATGCATGTCGTTGGTGTGTGCTTGCATATATCCATACTTAGTACACGTGTGTACTAACCCTATACATCTATACTATTTTAGGTGCAGGCACAGGTAGGCGGTAGAGCTACAGGATCATTAATGCAGCTATCCGGACGTCAGCATTCATCCGGAGTTTGGAAGGTCCTCATGCTTTCGATGATGCTACTGTTTTACATTCCAGCTTAGTTTTAGAGTTGAGCTAGTGGAGCATGTTCCACTAGCGTTTCTTTCCTGTTTTGATGCAGACTTTGTATTGGACCGTTTTGGCAATTATACAATTAAGATTTATTGAACTATTCCTTTCATTTGATTATCTCTTAATGTTAGATGGTTGATGGTGAACAAATTACGAATGTATTAGAAATTTTTAGTAAGCAATATTTAGAAACAAAAAGTTTCAAATTTTCCGCTAAAATTAACCTATGTAAAGTAAGAATGACGTAAGTAGGCTTGTCTACGACCTCTGAGAGGTCAACGACGCCGGTCTGGTCTGGGGTCTAGATTCCAGTCGTGACACACATTATAACCATTTATCATTAAAGCACAATTTAGTGAAATTTTCAATTACCTTACAGTAAGCATGCTCCTTAGATCACCAATGCAAGTTTTTAAGAAATTTATTATGAAGGCATGACAATATGAGAGACAAAATCATATAAACTCATTTTAGCACATAAACATAACTTCATGAAAATGCACAATGCAAGGAGATCAATGAAATTCATTTTCACTTAAGACTCCTAAACAAAATGCAACATGCTAGTATCACAATCTAACTCTCATGCTTAGAATAGAAGAGAAGAGAGAATAATCTACAACCCAACTACTCATCATACTCCCCCACTAAGAAGGGACCCATCACAAAAAAAAGAGAAAACTATAACTTACCGGCATCATCACCCGAATTTTCTCCTTTAGCTTGGAGAACATAAAATCGGTTCCTCTTTGGAGCACCATCATCCAGAGCACTAGGAGGAACTTGCTTGACCTCTCTTACTCTAGGCGAAATAGTAGTACAATCCCTCACCTTATGACCATCCTTACCACAACCAAAGCAACCACCAGTACTGGCTAAACACTTCCCATAATGCTTTTTCCCACACCTAGCACAAGTAGGCTTAACCACTTGGGAACTACCACAACCCTCAATCATAAACTTAGGAGCACTATATCCTTCTTGAATTTGAGTCCTCTTCTTGAAACTAGATTGGTTTTTCTCCTCCACTCTACCCCTCTTCAAATTCTTTGTGACACTTCTAAGAGTGGACTCTTATATGGATTGAGCATACACCATAAGCCTAGACAAGTTCATGTAATTATGGAGCATGTCCTTACGACATTTTTCTTTCACAAGGTAGGAAACACCGGTCAAAAACCTACTCATGGCATCCCTTAGGTTAGACACCAAGTATGGAGCATACCTAGACAACATGGTGATCTTCAAAGAATACTCTTCAACACTCATATCACCTTGCCTGAGGTTTATGAACTCCTCAACCTTCACTTCCCTCCTGTCACGAGGAAAGTACTTTATTAAGAAAGCCTCCTAAAACTCTTCCCACTCTATGGGACCCAACTCAACCAGTCTATTATCTTTCCTTTGAGTATACCAAACTTCCCTCAATTTGTAAGAAGCCAACTCCACCTTCTCCCTAGAAGTCACCTTATGGCACTCAAAACCTTGTACACACCATCAAAAAACTCTTGGGGATCCTTTTCCCCCTTATAACTAACAAAGATAGGAGGACTCATCCTCACAAAGTCCCTCAACCTTGAGGTCATAGTACTCTGAAGAGCATTCACCCAAGGCCCAACATATCTAGTAACTTGAGTCGTCATTGCTCGGTCTAGGCTAAAGATAGCCTCTATAATCTCCCCATTAGTCATTTCTGGGGGAACCACCGGAACCTCATTCCCTTGACCCACATTAAGGACTTGCACACCTTGTGGAGCTTGTACACCTTGAGGAACTTGTTCACCTAAGGGAGGAACTCACCAGATCACCACCTCCTCATCAACTCTCCAAGTCGGTGTCCTCCTCGTATTCATCTCCTATAAACAGAAGAGAAAATTTTAAGAAAGGACACTTATAACTTTTAATCTCTACGTCATGACAGAATAGTAGAATAAAAGTGAAACTATATAATCCTATAACCTCTTGCTCATGGATGTGTCGCGAATCACACCAATTAACAAGACTCTACTAGACGTGGATTTTACGAGACTTTGAATCCTATAGACGACTTCATAAAATCATGCTCTAATAGCAAGTTTTTAATGACTAGAGTGTATACCATAGAAGAAATGATGTCCTCGAATCGTCACACATCGTACTCGACCTTTCAGAGATCTTATACAAGTCCTTAGACATCATTCATTGCATACAAATACGAAAAGTGTGTTTATGGTCAAGACGTTTGGGTAACATTCCCCAAGGAACACCTAGAGGTCCTTGAGGAGGACCCTTACAAAATGACCAAAAGATGTCAAATGGCGGAGGCCACCTACGAGACCGATCGATGAGTCATCGTCTAATTGACGAGGAGTCTATGGCTACGTAGGTAAATCCTTAGCCATTATCAAAAAGGCCCAAAAAATAGACTCTCTAAACTCATCAACGCCTTGCCAGTACGGTGGCATCGATGCACGCATGGCCATAGGTCGGGGTGTCTTCGTTCAAGTCTGGTTTTCACTATTATGTTTTAAGTTGAGTCTTTTAATTAGTTAGATGCTTAAGTGGTTAATTAAGTGTTAGGGGGTGTCTAATTAAGTAAATTAAGGAACTATATTCACCCCTAACCCTCATTAAACTAACATAACTAACTTCAATCCCTAAATTCAAAATCCTCTTCCTTCTCTATACTTCCTCTCTCCCCAAAGAACACCACTGAAGACCAAGGTCAATGTTACGAACTGAAGTACCCCCTAGGCATAAGCAGCGTCCTTGTCCTCGAAGAGGACATAGACAAGCCCTTAGCATTCGTCATAGCACATCATAGGTAAAGAAAATGCAAAAAAATTTAAAAAATTCAATATAGCAAAGTATACTTAGACTTCTCGCATATCATATATGTGGTTTACATAAACCCCTTTCTTATGATGCTTACATAGGCTTCTCACTTAACATTTAACAACAATATAGTCTAATAGTTTGTCTCACATTTAACCATCCAAAAAGTGAATCACAATAGTTTGGGCATATTCCTTAGTTTATTACAATATGCCTATATAGGCTACAAGGAAGTCTCAACATGAGAATGGAATAATTGTGTGAAAACATAGACAAAACTAACAAGACTTGATGTCTATCTCCATCCTCGTAACTCATGAGGACTCACCAATTGATTTAGGAAAGATCCAAGTCTTCTTCATCAATAGCCACGAATCTCCTCAATGGCCCGAACCTAAAATATTTGGGAAAAAAGGAGAAAATATGGGTTAGTAAAAACCACATGTACTAAGTATGACTTCTATGCATAAAAAACACCAATGCATGAGAAAAGGACATTTTAGTCAAAATAATGCTTTCTTTCAATTTAACTCAACATACACACATATATAAGCATAGTAAGTCAATTAAACATAATACAACCAAACCAAGTAAACAACCCAAGAAACCCTTGTGCAATGCCAAGGATAAAGCCCCATAACCTTATCTAAAGCTAAGTATTACATTAAGCAACCAACATAATACTTACAACATATTCTCATATTTTCATAACGTGCTTCATACATCAATACTACTCATAGCTTATCAACATAATCATAATCATATTCATAAGAGAACACTACTAGAAACATCCCTTAGGATCCCACATGTGCAATGTGTAAGAGAAGTCCCATACCCTCCCTCACACTATGTAGTAGCCTTTAATACAACCCTAATAAGAATTCTCATACTTAACTTATTCATTTACTTTTACATTAGGGAATACAAGTGCAATAACCGACATTATACCATGTGAGCTACATGAATCCGATGTTCTACTCCCACACTAAAAAAAGAGGGTTAACACTTGCCTAAGGTGTAACCATTCTTACATAGCTATCTAGGTGGATTCACTAAGCTATAATCCTATGTGGGCACATAGTTAAGAGTCAAGGAGATTGTTTCTATAAACCTTGACTTAATAGACGTGAAGGTTTCCATCTTACGAGACAATACACAACTAGGGAATCCGGACTTACTAATCGTGAGGAAACCCATGTGGTAGGCAGGACTTACTAAACGTAAGACCTCTATCTCATTTGCATTCCTTTTGGTGCTAAGCATTTATTCCTTTAGTAATCATCATACTCATCATACAAGATCACATTAGTCTCTTCTAGACCCCTATTTGAACATATTATGTAACAACCCTAAAAATGGATATGATAAGTAATACTTAATGTGTCTAGAATGTCTACGATAAGACCGGGTTCACACGGATTGGTGCGCGTAGAACCAAACCTCGGAACCCTTGCTACAGCCAAGCCAACTAACTTGTGGAGTTATTTGATCTTGTAAAGGTTGGGTCCAACCATGTAGGACTCTCGAATACGAAGATTTACTCGAATGAGTCTTTACCGGACTTAAAAAGGGGAAATCTTAGGTTTGGAGGGTCTAGGGGTAAAATGGTCTTTTTCCAAGATAAGGGTAGTATCGTAATTACCCTAAATATATAATTAATTATTTAATTAATAAGGTGGAGGGGCAATTTGGGGAGAGAGGGCTGAAAATTGGCTCTTGAAGTGAAGTGTTGCTCCACCCGGGTTCGAATCTAGGTGGAAGCAATGAATTAAATTTGTTTTTAATTTAAATTGTTAAATTAATGTAATTAATTAATATTTATTATTTATTAGCTGATTTAAAATAAAAGGAAATCAGATTTTATAATAATTAACTAAACCTTATTTGACTAAGTCCTAAACTAGACTCCTAAGCCTAAGGTAACTCTCCTCTCTCACACTCATCTCTCTCTCTCACGTCTCTATCACTCTCACTCACGATTCTCTCTACCAAATAACTTCAAAGAACAGTAGGTAAACCAAAGTTCTTCACACTTGAAGAACTAACAACGAAAATATAAGAAAACAAACGAAATCAATCACGTAGGAAAAGAGAAGTTTGTCCGTCGAGTTGGTGTTGACTTTGAGGGGATTTAGACGTGATCTTTGGAGAAGATTTTGGGCAGCAAGTCGAGGTTTGAACGTCATAAAAGGTATGGGTTTTCTTACTCTTGGTATCTTTCCAAAGAGACCACTAGGATTCAGTCGATTCTAATCCGAAAAATAGGATTGTTTCCCCGTTGCATGTCCCTGTCACTAGCTCCCATTGAATCATAGGTTGGTTATGTTTGCTGGTAGAAAACTAGGGATGAAATGTGTTTTCGTGATGATTATGTGTTTATATGTATGTTCGGAATTATGTGACTTATTTTGATGTTTTTCCGAAATTATGTGTACATGTGTGTGCAATGTGAAACAGCATCTCTGTGTCTCGCGTTAAGGCTCTAAAATGTGATGTTGTGGTTGTATTTCATGTACAAATGATTATGTAATTCGTGATGTTCATGTGAGTTGAAATGTGGATGATTTGAGTGATAATCTCTTGGCTAATCGAATCCATGAAAAATGCACCTAAGAACGAATTAAATGATCTACGAATTACCCTATGAATTTACGTGTAAATGTTGATGAAAGTATGCTGAAAAATTAAAAGAAAATTTTCAGATTTAAGTGAGGAATTTCGTTCAAGTTAAGGGGTTTCAAAATGTTGTGAAAAATGAATTAAAACAAGTGAGGTCATGGAGGATTGAACCCGTGACCTCACCATGTTAAAAACCATGAAAATAAAGAAGTAAAAAGGAATGTGGTGAAGGGGATTCGAACCATGGTCTTGGCTGGAAAATAAGCTATGAAAAATAAGAAATGAGAGGAGTGGGATTCGAACACACAACCTCTCAGACAGCTTAAGGAAAAATGTAAAGAAAAGAAATGTGAGATGTTGGAATCGAACCCATGACCTCTTAGGCAGATTTAAAGAGAATTAAAAATGAAAATAAAAGAAATGTGAGGCGTGGGAATTGAACCCACGACCTCTAGGCAGTAAAGGAGAAAGGAAAAATGAAAAGAAAAGGAATGTGAGGCATGGGAATCAACCCACGACCTCTTAGGCATATTTAAGGAGAATTAAAAATTGAAATAAAAGAAATGTGAGGCGTGGGAATTGAACCCACGACCACTAGGAAGTAGAGGAGAATTACAAGAAAAATAAAGTGAGGCTGTGGGGGTTTGAACCCACAACCCCTCGTCCAAAGGAGAGAAAATTAAAAGCAATGAAAATAAAAGTAAATGAGATTGTGGGGGTTCGATCCCACATCCTCTCAATCCCATTGAGCAAAAAATGAAGAGAAAAAACTAAGGGAAAAATAAAATGAAGGTGTTGGGGCTCGATCTTGGGTCCCCAAGCCGTATGGACCAAAAAAAGATAAATGAAAAATGTAAGTGTTGTCCAAGTGATTCGAAATTGGGTTCCCTTGCCCAAATTTCCGTATTGATACATAAATCATACGTGAATTAAATGTTCAAGAATAATGCCACCTACTTAGATCGAAATCGAGATCTTGGCATACATACAAGATGCATAAGTCTTGTACTGCATAATGTTAGGAAGATATGAGTCACTTAACGAACTATGAATGAATCCTCATGGCTTGTATGTATAGACCCACAAGTCTAGCATACGTTTCAAAATAAGTGAACCTAAGATGTATGTAATGAAATGATGTAACCCTAGAAGGGTTAAGTACGAGTGTAAAATACACTAAATGGCCAAGAGCATTGGCATACGATTAAATTATTATTATGTAATGAAACGATGAAACGCTAGAAGGGTTAAGTAAGAGTGGCAAACACACAAATGCCCAAGTGCATTAGCATATGATGAAATGAACATTCACGTAAAATGGGGTGAGTAATTATGAAGAGCAAATGTGCTAATGTTAATGAATGTGGTGACAACATGATATGAGGTTAATGTAAAAGGTGAGAATAATCTCAAATGAGCCTAACTAAATGTTACCAAAACCTACTCACCTATGATAGTGTAAAGTTAATGAAGAGACCAGTCTCTATGAACACTCTAATGAAAGTATTGAGATTAACACACTTAATACTAATGATGAGATGAGTAATCATCTACTGAGCTATGATGTCCTCATACTAGAAGCCAACTTCCATGACGTATGAATTGAATGTAATGGAACTTTATACTGAGCACCGATAGACTAGCTATAAGCGGTGATGCCTTCTTTTGGGAAGGGCGGAGGTTCACGTAAATCTCATGAGATGAGACTGTCCGGCATGCCGGGTATGGATCTCCTTATATCTCCTAGTCTTCGAACCTATACTGCCAATATAGGGATCTGGCGGGGTTCAATTCTCATGTACGCTAGCATATTTTGGGTCACTTTGGCCGGTGATTCCACCTCGTTTCGGTGTGGGGTTTCATGACACTGGATTTCATGATGCTCACATGATCTATGTCGGTTAAAGTTAAAGTTCCCAATGAATGAATGAGACCAGCCTCAAATGATGCACATAATAAAATGAACGATACCAAAGGTGTTAGGATAGGATAATCAAGAGGTGAGCTAGACTCAGGTAATGACACTAGGTTATTCTTGATCATTGCACAGCAAACCCGATGAGAGTCTTAAACTACATCCTAGGTATAGCTGGTGTTTACACTACCTTATGAATGAATGAAATGAAGTACGTATGAATGAATGAAGCAGACAGTGTGTTTGCTAAAGAAGACTCCCTAGTTGAGGTCTCATATGTTGAGCCCTCATTTGGGGAAGTCTTAATGTCAAGTCCATGATTCCAAGGTCTCATGGCACATGAATAAATGATATGAAAGATGTTATGTGCTATATGCAATATGATATGTGCTATTTGTAAGATGTTATGTGTTGTGTGCAATATGATAAGTATGATGATGCATGTTACTCTCATGGCATTACTTTCCTAATCCAAATTTGGAAAGCTCACTGACTTTCCTAATCCAAATTTGGAAAGCTCAGTGACTTTCCTAATCCAAATTTGGAAAGCTCACTAACTTTCCTAATCCCAATTTGGCAAGTCCACTGACTTGACTTTCTATAATCATGTTGTTAGGAAAGAGCTATTCTTACTCATGCATGTCCTTGGTGTGTGCTTGCATATACCCATACTTAGTACAAGTGTGTACTAATCCCATACAACTCTATATTTTTAGGTGCAGGCAGAGGTGGTCGCTAGTGCTTACAGGTTGACATTGAAGCTATCCGGACGTAGAGCTTTCATCTGGACTTGGTAGGCCCTCATGCTTTCGAGGATGTCTACCGTTATTATCTAGCTTAGATGTTGGCTTTAGCTAGTGGAGCATGTTCCACTAGTGTTTCTTTCCACTTTCATTTCAGACTTTGTATTGGTGTCGTTTTGGCAAAAATACATTTAATGCAATTATGAACTGTTTCTTTCATTTGATTATCTCTATATTAGATGGTTGATTTGTGAACGCCCATGATGTTATGTTTAAAATGTTTAGCATGAAATAAGAAAACAAAAAGTTCAAAGTTTCCGCTAAAATTAACCTAGATGAAGTAAGAATGACGTATGTAGGCTTGTCTACGACCTCTGAGAGGTCAACGACGCCAGTCTCGTATGGGGTCTAGATTCCAGTCATGACATATTATCATAATAGCTAATTCATGAGTGAGAACTATCCTTTAACTTTAGAAACCACATACAAGTGAGTAAACCTTTCACTTATCACTTTATCGTAATCATAAGAAAATACTTTCCGTCATACAATAATCGTATCATAACATGCATACATAGCTCATGTCAAATTCAATGTCTTAGTGTTAAGGATAAGAAATACCTAGCATCACATCACAACCACACATTAGACATAGAAGCATTACTATCTAAGTAATTCATAATTCATAATTGAATCCAAGGAGAACCAATCAACATACCCTCTTTGCCCCTTCCAAGAACAAGAAAACCCATGTGAGAGGAAAAACCCTAGTTTTGGGAGTTTTATAAATCATCTTTTTGAATGGACCTCTTGGGGAAAAAAATCCCAAGAGTGAAAGAAACCATAGCTTAAAGATGAATCACCATGAAATTGAGTAGAAACTTGAAGAATTTGGTCTTCTTATTTAACCTTCAAAGCTTCTTCAATGGAGGATGAGTAGAGAAATAATGTAGAGAGAAGGGAGAGCTTTTGGGATTTGTTTTGGGGTTTTGATTTGAGTGAGTAATTGTGAGGGAAAACTGAAGGAAAATCAATATATAACCCTCCCCTAAAATAACCAAAAGAACCCTCACTTAAATTGAACATTTATTGAAGTCAACCTCGAATTTAAATTTCAAATTTTTTGTCGGAGAACAAATCCGCATCGCGGAGCTGTTCCTGCAAGATTTACAAAAAAATATTTGAAACAGAAGAGTATGCGATGTGTCCGCATCGCAGACCAATCTTTTGTCTTTGGGTGTGCCAATTCCTTGACAAGGAATTGATCCCTCTAAGCAAAAAATTTGCTGCCTCTTGTAATCTTGCTTGGTCCAAAGTGGAGTCCCTTCGTGGACCCCTCAGGCGATCCTTGTTGGGGGGGGGGGTTTCGCACTTGGACGTTTTTGTAAGAACCCCAAAACGAGTTAGGGTGTCTAGAGCCTAACATGTTATTCATAAGGGTATAAGGTCCTAAAATGGTTTATAATAAGGTATTGAGGTAGTGTGTAAAGTTTGAGGTGATTTGGAAGTCAAACATCAAGGGACGACCAAGACGTTCAACGACTAGTCACGGTAGGGGGCCTTAGATTCTTTTATGTGTTTTTGAGTGTGTCATGGTCTTATGAAGTCTTAAAATTAGTTATAATGATTTTTATAGTAAGTATAAGGAGTTTCATGAAGTTTGCAGGTCAAACGTCCAAGAACGTCTAAGACGTTCGAAAGTTAGCCCTTGAAATGTTCATGTGTGTTTTGAGTGTGCCTTGCATGTTTGGATGTGTTTTACGTCTTCATTTTGGGTGAAACTTGCATGGAAGGTATTCAACATGTTAATATGTATATTCACGTTGAAAACGTCCGAGTACAATTTCCTAAGGGCTCCGCCAAAGGGCCCACAAGAAGGACCCAAAGGCTGTCGAGACACTACCTTGGCAGTGTGAATCGACTGAACCAAACGACGCCCTGTTTGTTGACAAACAGCCCGTTGGTGGTTAAGTTGTTGATCACCACTTATCCTGGTGAAGTCTCAGCCAAAGAACAACCCAAGAGCCAATCGACGGAAGCCACAGACGGTCCGTCGATAGACGTACTGGCGTCGATGGTGGCCGTTGGTGCAGGCTGTGTCAAGCTGCCTGTGCAATGTTTCATTAATGGGGTGAATGGGAAATTCACCCCATGTCCTAACCTGACCCTACATGGTTTATTTTGTGATTTTTGAGTGTATATAAGTGATCAAAAACGTGATCAACCCATTCCCAATCCCATTCACACAAATTAGACTTTCCCTCCAAAACCAATTCTCCCTAGAAACCTCCGTTGAAGGTGAAGCTCAAGAACAGCATGGAGCTTGGATCACCATGGATTCTTTTTCAAGTTTTAGATGTATTATTATAAATAAAGGTATGGTGATCCTTCATCTCTAGTTATCCTTCCATCTAGAGAGTTAATTCAAAGTTTTCAAAAGAGATTTCATGATCAAACTTCTCCTTTTTCAATCTAGCCATGGGTTCTTTCTAAAAACGTTTTTAATGGCTTGTATTGGTTTTAATGTGAATTTTAATCCAATTGCATTATGAACCCATGTCCCTTCGCATACTCGTTTTAGCCCTTGCATGGGCATAGTGATCGTGGCTTGTATTTGGTTAAATTGTGATTCTATTACGTTGTATTGATTATGCCTACTGTTTATTATGTATATTGACGGTGAATTGTGTATGAATGATCCATGTGGATCAATGTATGAAGAATTGACCATGACTAGACTATGCCTCTATGTGATCACTGTAACATTGATCTTTAAATGAATAGAAGTGGAATTCTATTATGTTAAAATACTTTAAGATATTGCCTTAGGTTAATATCTTGGTTGAATTGTGGGTATAAATCTTGTATGATCAATGTAAAGAAGTCTTATTATGAGTTGATCTAGGTTCTTCTAGTCTATTAGGTAGTAACTTGTGATCTTGAAGTTAGGATGGTTGTTATGTGACTCGATTATGGTGAATTGTATTAGTACTGCGTATATGTGTAATGTGATGATAATTAAGTATAATTGATCCAATATTAATATATAACAATTGAATTGGTAAAGATTCATTTAGGTTCTTCTAGATTATAGTCTTGATAAGAGTAATGTATATGTTGTGATCTATATTCTAGGGTGGATGAAGCATCATTTAGCTATGATGTTCTATCTCTTTTGCTACTGCCATAAATGTATATTATTGATACAATATGATTGATGAACAATACTAGGGAAATTAGTTGATGATCTATAATTCTCTACTTTCTAGTATATATGTGATGTATTGTATTAGATTATAGTATTAACTTGTAGCGACTTCTACATGGTTTCTTTCATGATTAAATGTATATTTAGCTACTGCCCTATAATGTATTGATGATGAGAAAGTTCTATTGATCAATGATGATCAAAGGTTGATGAATTGGTAAGAAAGGCTCTTCCTCTCTACTTTTCTATAGTATTGATAATTGATGAAGCCTTGTATGGAAATTTGTGGTATAGTCCACTTATAGTGGAGGTGTTTAATTTTTTTCAATCTATATGTATGTGTTGATTATGTCCTTGAAGGCAAATTGATGAATATATTAGTGTGTTGTTATGATGATCACACTATGTGAAGTTTATGCCTACTTTCGTATTCTAGTTGTGATCTAGGTTGTATGGCTATTGTATAAGCATGTGTATATCTATGTTAGGGTAAAATGTAGGTGCTGCCATTGATGAGTTATAATGGTTAATAATCCCTTACCTATGTACAACTATGTGAATGCATGAATAGCAAAACTTAGGAGTCTTAAGTTGAATATGAAGTTGGCTTGTCTCCATTGCTATTGTGTGTTGTGTGGTCTATGCTTGAAAGTGTATTGTGGGCCTAAGCGGGTGGCTGTCTCAATGTGTTTTTGATAGCCATTAAGTAATCATATTGACCAATGTACACACACCCTCATTCTACATGCATGCTTACAAGTAGTATAGGATCATAGTGTCTAATGAAAGGTTGTCCTCATATTCACTAGTGTATTCTACTAGCATGTTAAGCTTATGTCTATGAATGTATGATATTTGTTTCCTTAACAGGGATGACCTTATAAATGTACTAGTATGGCAAGGATATGGGACCTTGCCTATGCATTGCACATGTGTGCCTTGATAGGATAGTTCCTAGGTTTGGTTCTCTATGTGCATGAATATGATTATATGGTCAGGTGTGGTTTTATTGTTATTTTATGAAAGGAGTGCTCACATATATGTATACACTCACATGAATGATGATCTAGTTAATAGTAGGGTCTCTTGAAAGGTATTCTCAATTGTACTCTAAACTAGATAGTGCTATTACGTATGCTATGTCCATGTGAAAGGGTTTCTCACATGATTTAGGTTGATGAACTCTCACCTATGACCTATGAGCTAAGCATATGAGGGGTTAAATATCCTAAGCCTACGTTTTATAAAGTAATGATAATAAATGCTTTTCAATAAAGGGAACTTAGCTTAGCACCGAGTGAACTTGTAGGTGAGGGGGTGGCACCTTCCGAAGGAGGGAAGGCTAAAGGGTCCACTAACGTTCCTCACAGGGTGGATAGCCTCATGACCCAACAAATGGTGTAGAGTTAATGTTTCCATGACAACCCCAAGTTCCTTAAACTATGCTTGCCACATAGGATCTAACAAGGTATATCAAATATGATGCTAGAATGTGTTACTGTTCTACCTTGTCTAGGTAAGAACACCTTACATTGGTGTAAGGATCTACAACACCAAATTCCATGTAGAACCCATGGTCTTAGTGTCGGTTAAGGCTATAGTTTACCTAAAATAAAATGGAGAATTGAAGTAAAGTTGTAACAACCCTAAAAAAATGAATAAGACAAATCCTTAAGGTGTCAAGAATGCTTGCGATTAGACCAAGGTTCACACGGATAGATACACGTAGAACCAGACCTCAGAACCCTTACTACGGCCAACCCAACTAACTTTGGGAGTTAATTGATCTTGGAAAGGTTGTAACCAACCATGTAGGGCTCTCGAAAACAAAGATTTAATCGAAGGAGTCTTTACCGGATTTAAAAAGAAGAAATCTTGAGTTTTGAGGGTCCAGGGGTAAAATGGTTTTTTCCAGGCCAAGGGTAATATTGTAATTATCCTAAGGAATTAATTAATTAATTAACTAATTTAATTAAAGCATCAATTCAGGTTGGGTCGACCCGAAGTGACCCATTTTCGCGAAATGGTGTCACTCGAGTTCGAGCCCCATTGGAAGCAACGAACTTATGATTTACTTATTATTAAAATCTGATTTTTGGTTAGAGAAAAATGGTCGTGTCATTTATAATTAATTAAATCAGATTTTAAGTATTAAGGAGAGTCCTAAATTGACTAAGTCATCATCTAATCCTAAACAACTTCACACGTTTCACTCTCTCATGTCTATCACATCTTCACGCTCAAAAATCTCTTGTTTCTCTCTGCCAATTAACGTAAAGAACAGAAGCCTTAACAAAAGTTCTTCACACTTGAAGAACTCACAAAATTTTTTTAAGAAAAACAAGTTAATCAAAAACGTTAAGGCAAGGGGAGATTCCGTCGTGTTGGTGGTGAAACTTTAGGTGAGTGGACGTGGTTTTGGAGAAAGATTTAGGCAGCAACTTCACGTTTGAACAAGCAAATTAAGGTATGGGTTTCTTCACTGTTGGTCCCTTTCCCAAGAGACCCCTTAAGATTCAAGATATTCACTCCGAAAACTAGGGTTGTTCCCCGTTGCATGTCCTTATCCCTAGCTCCCAATGATTCGTAGGTTGGGTTTTGTTTGCTGGTAGATTTAGGTATGTGTGGTGTTTTTGTATTGAATGTGAATATGTTTATGTACGTGAAATCACAAAAATGACAAGCAATGTGTGATCGAAAAAAATGATGTGTGTGTGTGCACGTTGGCAGTGAACTTACTCACTGTTGGAAGTGTGAATTAGCATGTTAATCCTTGTATTTTATGTGTTAAAGTTGTACACAATGTGATGTTCATATGGGGTGTGAGGTTACTGATTTTGGGTGAAAACGCTTGACTAATGTAACCCATAAACTACACCTAACTATACACTAAATACTTGGTGAAATGCCCTAAGAAACTAACATGAAAAGGTTGATGAAAGGAAGCTAAAGTTGGGATTAAAATTCTAGATTGGTGTACTCTAGTTTCGGTCAAAAATAAGGCTAAGAATCTGGTTTTTTTAAAATGAAAATAAAATAAGTGAGGTCAATGAGAATTGAACCCAAGACCTCACATGTTAAGGAGGCTAAAAACGTGAAGGGGGTTAAGGGTAATCGAACCCTTTGGCTACTGGAATTCGCGAGAAAGGAAAAAGAAAAGGGGGCTGGGGGAATCGAAACTGGGTCTGCTGGGTTAGTAAGAAGAGAACAAGAATTAAAATAAATAAATGGGAGGCGTGGGAATCAAACCCACGACCTCCATGCAGCGAGTAAAAGAAGAGAAAAATAAAGAAAAGAAAATGTGAGGCGTGGGAATCAAACCCACGACCTCAAGGTTGGAAAAGAGAATGGCAAAATTAAATAATAAAACAAAGTGAGGTTGTGGGGGATCGATCCCACAACCTCACTGCCAAAATGCTTAGCCTAGCGAAATTTAATAAAAAAAAAATAGGGGGTTGTGGGGGTTCGAACCCACCACCTCACAGCCTCTAGCGAATTTAAATTAAAATAAGGAGGTTGTGGGGGTTCGAACCCACAACCTCCCTATTCCAGCGTATATAATGAATAAAATAAAAGAGGTTGTGGGGGTTTGATCCCACAACCTCTTGGTTTAGGCAAAATTGGGCAAGGAGATATCAATGAAAAATATAAAGGGGTTGTGGGGGTTCGAACCCACAACCCTTCCGCCAACATAAGAGGAAAACCAAGTAGAAAATCTATGATACAATGTTAATGTTGGGGGTCAATTTAGAGTCTCAATATCATGGAGATTAAAAGTAAAATCAATGAAAAATGTAAATGTTATCCAAGTGATTCGAACTTGGGTTTCCTTGCCCAAACTTCCGTATTGATACATAAGTCATACGTGAACAAAACATCCAAGAATAATGCCACCTACTTAGATCGAAATCAAGATCTTGGCATATATACAAGATACATAAGTCTTGTACTACATAATCTTAGGAAAGTATGAATCACTTAACGATTTATGAATGAAGCCTCATGGCTTGTGTGTATAGACTCATAAGTCTAGCATACGTTTTAAAGAAGTGAACCTAAGATGTACGTAATGAAATGATGTAACCCTAGAAGGGTTAAGTATGAGTGTAAAACACACTAAATGGCCTAGTGCATTGGCATACGATGAAAATGATTATTATGTAATGAAATGACAAAACCCTAGAAGGGTTAAGTAAGGGTGTGAAACACACAAATGGCCAAGTATATTGGCATATGATGAAATGAACATTCACGTATAATGGGGTGAGTAATTATGAAGAGCAAATATGCTAATGTTAATGAATGTGGTGACAACATGATATGAGGCTAATGTAAAAGATGAGAACAATCTCAAATGAGCCTAAGTATATGTTACCAAAACGTACTCACCAATGAGAGTGTAAAGTTAATGAAGAGACCAGTCTCTATGAGCACTCTAATGAAAGTATTGAGATTAACACACTTAATACTAATGGTCAGATGAGAAATCATCTAATGAGCTATGATGTCCTCATACTAGAAGCCAGCTTCCATGACGTATGAGTTGAATGTAATGGAACTTTATATTGAGCACCGATAGACTAGCTATGAGCGGTGATGCCTTCTTTAGGGAAGGGCGCAGGTTCACGTAACTCTCATGAGATGAGACTGTCCGTCTTGCCGGGTATTGGTCTCCTTATATCTCCTGGTCTTCGAACCTATACTGTCAGTATAGGGATCTGGCGGGGTTAAATTCCCATGTACGCTAGCATATTTTTGGGTCACTTTGGCCGGTGATTCCACCTCTTTTCGGTGTGGGGGAGACACTGGATTTCCTGATGCTGACATGATCTATGTCGGTTAAAGTTTAAGTTTCCAATGAATGAATGAGGCCAGCCTCAAATGAAGCACATAATGAAATGAATGATACCAAAGGTGTTAGGATAGGATGATCAAGAGTTGAGCTAGACTAAGGTAATGACATTAGGTTATTCTTGATCATTGCACACCAAACCCGATGAAAGTCTTAAACTACACCCTAGGTATAGCTGGTGTTCACACTAGCCTATGAACGAAATGAAATGCAGTACGTATGAATGAATAAATCAGACTCTGTGTTTGCTAATGAAGACTCCCTAGTTGAGGTCCCATATGTTGAGCCCTCATTTTGGAAAGTCTTAATGTCAAGTCCATGATTCCAAGGTCTCATGGTATATGAATGAATGATATGAAATAAGTTATGTGCTATATGTTATGTGCTATGATATGTGCTATGTGTATGATGTTATGTGCTGTGTGCAATATGATAATTATGATGATGCATGTTACTATCATGGCATGACTTTTCTAATACAAATTTGGAAAGCTCACTGACTTTCCTAATCCAATTGGGAAAGCTCATTGACTTTCCTAATCCAAATTTGGAAGGTTCACTAACTTTCCTAATCTCAATTTGGCAAGTCCACTGACTTGACTTTCCATAATCATGTTGTTAGGAAAGAGATATCTTTTCTCATGCATGTCCTTGGTGTGTGCTTGCATATACCCATACTTAGTACAAGTGTGTACTAACCCTATACACCTCTACAATTTTAGGTGCAGTCACAGGTGGACGCTAGAGCTACAGGTTGACGCTGAAGCTATCCGGACGTCGAGCATTCATATGGATTTGGTAGGCCCTCATGCTTTCGAGGATGCTGCCATTTATATTCTAGCTTAGTTTTAGAGTTGATCTAGTGGAGCATGTTCCACTAGTATTTCTTTCCTGTTTTATTCAGACATTGTATTGGTGCCATTTTGGCAAGTACATCTTTATTACTATATTATACTATTTCTTTCATTTGATGATTTTAATATTAGATGGTTGATGGTGAACAATTATGTAATGATGAGAATGCTTAATAAGTATGTTAGGAAACAAAAAGTTTCAAATTTTCCACTAAAATTAACTTAGATAAGTAAGAATGACGTAAGTAGGCTTGTCTGCGACCTTTGAGAGGTCAACGATGTCGGTCTCGTCTGGGGTCTAGATTCCAGTCGTGACAAAGTTGGTACCAGAGAATTAGGTTAAATTCTGAGAATAATAAGTTCACATCAACCACATTGAGTAGTTTCTAAGTCATGGAAGTGAAGTGTACCACTATCCTGGATTAGAGACTGCATGATGTGTAGGAAAATTTCCCTTCTTCTAATCTTATCGTGGTTTTCCTAATGTATGATTTCTTGGTGTTATGAGCGTGTCTAACATCAATTATTATTGTTTTCAGAGAATGAATACTAGAACGAATGTTGGTCAGAGGAGAGGAGGAGCAGCTGCTGGGAACATTCAGGTTCCACCCCAGGCTCCAGCTGAAGGAGTGGATATACCAGTTAACCCAGCTAGGTTGACTGATGCTGAGGTGAGGGCATCTCTGGACCAGATGTCACAGGCTATTACTATGTAGGCCCAGGCTATGACTGCCCAGGTCAACCGGCAGGATGTTCAGAGGGAGAACCCACAGGTTCGTAGCATGGCTGACAGGCTGAGAGACTTTACGAGGATGAATCCTCCTATTTTCACAGGGTCCAAGACTTCAGAGGATCCCCAGGAGTTTGTGAATAAGGTGCATAAGATTCTGGTGGCTATGGGGGCCACATATGCTGAGAAGGCTGAGAAGGCTTCCTATCAGCTCAAGGATGTTGCACAGACTTGGTGCAAGATGTGGAAGGATAGCCGAGCTTTGGGCGGAGTTCCAGTCACTTGGGAGCTGTTTAAGACAGCCTTTCTGGAGAGATTCTTTCCTAGAGAAATGAGGGAGGCCAAGGTTGAGGAGTTCATCAACCTTAAGCAGGGATCTATGACAGTCAGGGAGTATTCCCTGAAGTTTGTTAAGCTATCCAGGTATGCTACTTTCCTTAGTATCTAACAGCAAGGGTAAGGTGAATACTGAAGTTTGTTAAATTATCCAGGTATGCTACTTCCCTTGTGTATAACAGCAGGGATGAGATGAGCAGGTTCCTCACAATAATCAATGGAGATCTGGAGGAGGAGTGTCGGTCTGCGATGCTCCATGATAATATGGACCTCTCTAGGTTGATGGTGCATGTCCAGCAGGTAGAGGACAGCCGCAAAAATAGGGGTATTCGTGATGCTAGGAGGCTTAAGCCTCAAGATCAGTCAGGTCCCAGCCATGGAGGCCACATAAATAATTTTGGCGTACGTGAGCAGCCCAGGTTCAAGAAGGGGCAACAGAGTTCTGGGAACTCTAACTTTCAGAGGAGTACAACACCTAGGGGAGGCAGACCTGAGCCCAAGAGGGGCAATGGAGGTGAGATGCAGCTTCCTAAAAAGAATTGTGCTAAGTGTGGCCGAGCTCACAGTGGACAGTGCAGACAGGGCACTAATGCCTGCTTCGGTTGCGGTAAGAGTGGGCACATGGTTAGAGACTACCCACAGAGCAGAGGTCAGGCTGGAGGTAATGCTCAGCCTAGGCCTAATCCACAGGGTGCAGCAACAGCCGAGCCTCCTAAGAGGAACAGGTTTTATGCCCTGAAGGGCAGGGAGGAGCAGGAGAAGTCCGCTGATGTGGTCACAGGGATGCTGCAAGTATTCTCAACTTCTTTTTATGCTTTACTTTATCCAAGGTCTACGCTTTCCTTTGTAACTCCTTTGCTTGCTCTCACTTTTGAGGTTTGGCCTGAAGTTCTGCATGATCCTATAGTGGTTAGTACACCTTTAGGAGAGAATGTAAGAACTGATAGAGTATACAAGGAGTGCCCAATAGTTGTAAGTGGTAAGACTATGTGTGCAGACTTGATTGAGTTACCCATGCATGATTTTGATGTTATTCTTGGCATGGACTGGCTTCACAGTTGTTATGCTTGCTTGGACTGTTGTAGTAGAGTGGTGAGATTTTGTTTCCCTAATGAAGAGGAGCTAGTCTGGGAGGGGTACAACTCGAGTCGTCCTAACCTCTTGATTTCTAACCTTAAGGCCAATAAAATGGTGTCCAAGGGGTTGTTGTGTCATCTTGTGAGTGTTAATGATTTAGATCATGACATTCCTTCCATAGACTCAGTGCCTGTAGTGAATGAGTTCCTAGATGTATTTCCCAATGATTTTCCTGGAGTCCATCCCCCTCGAGAGATTGATTTTGGTATCGACTTAGAACCTAATACTAAACCAATTTCAATTCCTCCTTACAGAATGGCTCCAGCTGAACTCAAAGAGTTGAAGCTGCAGTTAAAAGATCTCACAGATAAGGGTTTCATTCAGCCGAGCATATCCCCTTGGGGCGCTCCAGTGTTGTTTGTGAAAAAGAAAGATGGAACCCTTAGAATGTGTAGGGATTATCGGCATCTCAACAAAGTCACTATAAAGAATAAGTATCCACTTCCCAGAATAGATGATTTGTTTGATCATCTCCAAGGGTCTAGTTTCTTCTCTAAGATTGATCTTCGTTCAGGGTATCATCAGCTTAGGGTTAGGGATGGATATATCCCAAAGACAACCTTTCGTACCGGTTATGGTCACTATGAGTTCTTAGTCATGTCATTTGGTCTTACGAATGCACTGTTGCATTTATGCACCTCATGAACCAAGTCTTCCATGAATACCTTGACTCTTTCGTCATAGTATTCATTGTTGACATTCTCATCTACTCTAGGACCAAGGAAGAGCATGAACAACATTTGAGACTAACCTTGCAGGTACTTAGACAACATCAGCTGTATGCCAAATTCAGCAAGTGTGAATTTGGGCTTAGATCAGTGACCTTCCTGGGTCATGTTCTGTCCGATCAGGGCGTGGAGGTGGATCCCAGGAAGACTGAGGCTGTGAAGAACTGGCCAAAGCCTCTTACTCCCACTGATATCCGTAGCTTTTTGGGATTGGTTGGTTACTACCGCAGGTTTGTGGAGGGATTTTCTTCCATTGTTGCCCCATTGACAGCTTTGACTAAGAAGAAAGCCTAGTTTGAGTAAACGAAGACTTGTGAGAGGAGTTTCCAGGAGCTCAAGGACAGACTCACTTCAGCCCCGGTCCTTACTTTGCCTAAGTGTGGTGAGAATTACACTGTTTACTGTGATGCATCTAGGGTTGGTTGGGTTGTGTTCTTATGCAGGTTGGTAAGGTGATAGCCTATGCGTCCAGACAGCTCAAGGTGCATGAGAAGAATTATCCCACTCATGACCTGGAGTTGGCAGCTGTGGTGTTTGCACTGAAGCTGTGGAGGCACTACTTGTATGGAGTGCATGTGGATGTATTCACAGACACAAGAGTCTCCAGTACGTGTTCACACAGAGGGAGTTGAATCTACGTCAGCGGAGATGGTTGGAGCTATTGAAGGATTATGACATGAATGTTCACTACCATCCAGGTAAGGCTAATGTTGTAGCTGATGCTTTGAAGATGAGCATGGGAAGTACACCCACGTTGAGGATGAGAAGAAGGAGTTGGTGAAAGATGTACACAGACTGGCCAGACTGGTGTGCGATTGGTTGACTCTACTAGTGGGGTGTTTCAGTTCATCCTAGTTCTGAATCATCCTTGGTAGTTGAAGTCAAGCAGGGTCAGCATCTAGATCCTGTGTTGATGGAGCTGAAGGACTCAGTGCTGATGAAGATGAATGAGTCTTTCGCTTTGGGAGGTGATGGCATACTTAGGTATCAGGACAGGCTTTGTGTACCAGATGTGGATGATTTGCGGACCAGGATTGTTGCAGAGGCCCATGGTTCCAGATATTCCATACATCCAGGTTCCACCAAGATGTATCATGATCTTAATAAGATCTATTGGTGGGATGCATGAAGAAAGACATTGCAAAATATGTGGCCAAGTGTCCTAATTGTCAGCAGGTTAAGGCAGAGCATCTTAAGCCTGTGGTCTGACTCAGATTATTGAGGTTCCGACTTGGAAGTGGGAGGCCATTAATATGGACTTCGTGGTTGGTCTTCCGAGGACTAGGAGGCAGCATGACTCCATATGGGTTATTGTGGACAGATTGACTAAGTCTGCCCACTTTATCCCTGTGAAGTCTACTTACAGAGCCGAGGATTATGCGAGACTCTACATTGATGAGATTGTGAGATGGCACGGGATTCCTTTGTCTATCATTTCAGATAGAGGAGCTCAGTTTACTTCACATTTCTGGATATCTTTCCAGAAGAGCTTGGGCACGCAGGTAAAGGCTAACACTGCCTTTCATCCTCAGACAGATGGGCAGGCAGAGCGCACCATTCAGACATTGGAGGACATGTTGAGAGCGTGTGTGATTGACTTCAGAGATAGCTGGGATGACCATCTGCCTTTGATAGAGTTCTCGTATAATAATAGTTATCACTCCAGCATTGAGATGGCACCATTTGAGGCACTGTATGGTAGGAGGTGTAGATCTCCAGTTGGGTGGTTCGAGGTTGGAGAGTCATCCATTTTGGGTCCAGAGATCATTCATGAGGCCTTAGAGAAGGTCAGAGTGATTAGGGATTGGCTACTGCTTACAGTCGACAGAAGTCATATGCAGATAACAGAAAATGGCCCTTAGAGTTTGATGTTGGTGACCAGGTTTATTGAAGATATCACCTATGAAAGGGGTGATGAGATTTGGTAGAAAAGGGAAGTTGAGTCCGAGGTATGTTGGGCCATATGAGATCCTACAGCGTGTGGGTGAGGTGGCCTATGAGTTAGCATTGCCTGCGGACTAGCTTCTGTTCATCCAGTCTTTCATGTCTCTATGTTGAAGAAGTGCCTAGGTGATCCAGCATCGATTCTACCTGTTGAAGGTTTTGGGGTTGATGAAGACTTGTCTTATGAGGAGGTACCTGTTGAGATCTTAGACAGACAGGTCAAGCGGCTGAGGAACAAGGAGATTGCCACAGTGAAGGTATTGTGGAGAATCATCTTGTTGAGGGTGCTACGTGGGAGGCTGAGGCCGACATGAGATCCCGCTACCCTCATCTTTTCAGCTCTTGAGGTTAGACTTCCTACTCTTAATCTATGTTTCCTTATCTCTCCGTATTTTGTTGCTATTGCTTGACTGCATAGTGATTATGTTATGATCTGACTGGCATTACGATATGTAGTGGTAGTGTCATTCGGAGATGAATGTTCCTAAGGGGGATAATGTAACAACCCTAAAAATGAATAAGAAAATGCTTAAGGTGTATAGAATGCTTGCGATTAGACCAAGGTTCACATGGATTGATACGCGTATAACCAGACCTCAGAACCCTTGCTACGGCCAATCCAACTAACTTGGGGAGTTAATTGAGCTTGGAAAGGTTGGAACCAACCATGTAGGTCTCTCAAAAATAAAAATTTAATCTAAGGAGTCTTTACCGGACTTAAAAAGAAGAAATCTTGAGTTTTGAGGGTCCAGGGGTAAAATGGTCTTTTCCAGGCCAAGGTAATATTGTAATTATCCTAAGGAATTAATTAATTAATTAATTAATATAATTAAAGCATCAATTTGGGTTGGGTCAACTCGAAGTGACCCATTTTCGCGAAATGGTGTCACTCGAGTTTCGAGCCCACATTGGAAGCAACGAATTCAATGATTTACTTATTATTAAAATCGATTTTTGGTAAGGGAAAAATGTTCCGCTTTCATGTATAATTAATTAAATCAATTTTAAGTATTAAGGAGAGTCCTAAATTGACTAAGTCATCATCTAATCCTAAACAACTTCACACGTTTCACTCTCTCACGTCTATCACATCTTCACGCTCAAAACTCTCTTGTTTCTCTCTNAATCGAACCCACGACCTTCATGCAGCGAGTAAAAGAAGAGAAAAATAAAGAAAAGTGAATGTAAGGCATGGGAATCGAACCCACGACCTCAAGATTGGAAAAGAGAACGGCAAAATTAAATAAGAAAACAAAGTGAGGCTGTGGGGGCTCGATACCACAACCTCACTGCCAAAATGCTTAGCCTAGCGAAATTTAATAAAAAAAACTAGGAGGATGTGGGGGTTCGCACCCACGACCTCACAGCCTCTAGCGAATTTAAATTAAAATAAGGAGGCTGTGGGGTTTCGAACCCACAACCTCCATATTCCAGCATATATAATGAATAAAATAAAAGAGGTTGTGGGGGTTTGATCCCACAACCTCTTGGTTTAGGAGAAATTGGGCAAGGAGATATCAATGAAAAATAAAAAGGGGTTGTGGGGTTCGAACCCACAACCCTTCGGCCAACATAAGAGGAAAACCAAGTAGAAAATCTATGTTACAATGTTAATGTTGGGGTTCAATTTAGAGTCCCAATATCATGGAGATTAAAAATAAAATCAATGAAAAATGTAAATGTTATCCAAGTGATTCAAACTTGGGTTTCCTTGCCCAAACTGCCGTATTGATACATAAGTCATACGTGAACAAAATATCCAAGAATAATGCCACCTACTTAGATCGAAATCAAGATCTTGGCATATATACAAGATACATAAGTCTTGTACTACATAATCTTAGGAAAGTATGAATTACTTAACGAATTATGAATGAAGCCTCATGGCTTGTGTGTATAGACTCATAAGTCTAGCATACGTTTTAAAGAAGTGTACCTAAGATGTATGTAATGAAATGATGTAACCCTAGAAGGGTTAAGTATGAGTGTAAAACACACTAAATGGCCTAGTGCATTGGCATACGATGAAAATGATTATTATGTAATGAAATAACAAAACCCTAGAAGGGTTAAGTAAGGGTGCGAAACACACAAATGGCCAAGTATATTGGCATATGATGAAATGAACATTCACGTAAAATGGGGTGAGTAATTATGAAGAGCAAATGAGCTAATGTTAATGAATGTGGTGACAACATGATATGATGCTAATGTAAAAGATGAGAACAATCTCAAATGAGCCTAAGTATATGTTACCAAAACGTACTCACCTATGAGAGTGTAAAGTTAATGAAGAGACCAGTCTCTATGAACACTCTAATGAAAGTATTGAGATACACACTTAATACTAATGATGAGATGAGAAATCATCTAATGAGCTATGATGTCCTCATACTAGAAGCCAACTTCCATGACGTATGAGTTGAATGTAATGGAACTTTATACTGAGCACCGATAGACTAGCTATGAGAGGTGATGCCTTCTTTAGGGAAAGGATGAGGTTCACGTAACTCTCATGAGGTGAGACTGTCTGGCTTGCCGGGTATGGGTCTCCTTATATCTCCTGGTCTTCGAACCTATACTGCCAATATAGGGATCTGGCGGGGTTAAATTCCCATGTACGCTAGCATGGTTTAGGATCACTTTGGCCGGTGATTCCACCTCTTTTCGGTGTGGGGGATACACTGGATTTCATGATGCTCACATGATCTATGTCGATTAAAGTTAAAGTTCCCAATGAATGAATGAGGCCAGCCCCAAATGAAGCACATAATGAAATGAATGATACCAAGGGTGTTAGGCTAGGATGATCAAGAGGTGAGCTAGACTCAGGTAATTACATTAGGTTATTCTTGATCATTGCACAGCAAACCCGATGAAAGTCTTAAACTACACCCTAGGTATAGCTGGTGTTCACACTGGCCTATGAACGAAATGAAATGAAGTACGTATGAATGAATGAAGCAGACTCTGTGTTTGCTAATGATGACTCCCTAGTTGAGGTCCCATATGTTGAGCCCTCATTTTGGAAAGTCTTAATGTAAAGTCCATTATTCCAAGGTCTCATGGTATATGAATGAATGATATGAAAGAAGCTATGTGCTATATGTTATGTGCTATGATATGTGTTATGTGTATGATGTTATGTGTTGTGTGCAATATGATAATTATGATGATGCATGTTACTATCATGGCATGACTTTCCTAATCTAAATTTGTAAAGATCACTAACTTTCCTAATCCAAATTTGGAAGGTTAACTAACTTTCCTAATCTCAATTTGGCAAGTCCACTGACTTGACTTTCCATAATAATGTTGTTAGGAAAGAGATATCTTTTCTCATGCATGTCCTTGGTGTGTTATTGCATATACCCATACTTAGTACAAGTGTGTACTAACCCTATACAACTCTACATTTTTTTAGGTGCAGGCACAGGTGGACGCTAGAGCTATAGGTTGACGCTTAAGCTATCTGGACGTCGAGCATTCATCCGGACTTGGTAGGCCCTCATGCTTTCGAGGATGCTGCCATTTATATTCTAGCTTAGTTTTAGAGTTGAGCTAGTGGAGCATGTTCCACTAGTATTTCTTTCCTGTTTTTTTCAAACATTGTATTGGTGCCATTTTGGCAAGTACATCTTTATTACTATATTATACTATTTCTTTCATTTGATAATCTTAATATTAGATGGTTGATGGTGAACAATTATGTAATGATGAGAATGCTTAATAAGTATGTTAGGAAACAAAAAGTTTCAAATTTTCTGCTAAAATTAACCTAGATGAAGTAAGAATGACGTAAGTAGGCTTGTCTGCGACCTCTGAGAGGTCAACGACGCCAGTCTCGTCTGGGGTCTAGATTCCACTCGTGACAAAAGTACGGACCCTAACTAGGATAACCTAAGGGTAGTTGCTTAGTGTAGGTGGGGTATGGGACTTCACCTATGCATTGCACAAGTGGCTCTTGAGGGAAGTCGTGGGAAGGTGTTCTAATGCATGTGTCTATGTACATGTTCCTTATGCATGACTTTGTAGTATATATCTACTTGTTGTGATGAAATGCATTGTATGAACCTATATGAAGTGGTCTTGTTGTATATGCATAATAATTGATCTTAATGACTACATGATGAAGGTTTGTTGACATGAATGAATTTGTCTTCACTTACTATGTTGATGTATGAATTTGATGTTAAGGCCTGTGGTCTCATGATAGGTTTACTAAGTGTGTGTGAGGTTATGGGGATTCATATGTACATTTCACTAGTAGACATAGATTAGGATTGTGAGTAACGTCTTTGAATGTTCTATGTGAAGTGAAATTGGTATATGTGAATAATAAGTAAAGTTCACTGTAATGCTTTATGGTATTAACTTGAAAATGTCTTGTGGTGTGCTATACTCTATAATGGCATGTGTTGGCTTATCTAGGCTGTTTGTATGATTTTCTTGTGGCCTTAAAGTGATGCATTGCACCAAGTATCACTAGAGGGCTAATTGGGAGGTTAATGAGTTAAAGAAAAGATGTTTACTGTAAAAGTGGAATAGTTCACTGTAAAGGAAAATATCTCACTATAAAGTGACCTAAAATGTGCCTTAAATTCTATATGTGATTTTATATGATGTTTGACCTTTGAATATGTCTATATTAAGTATGTGAATGATAGAAATTCTATTGTATAAAGGTTTTATGAAGTTTTCTCAAAAAGTCATGAATTATGATTTCAAGTAAAATGTCCCAGTGAAATGCACATTTTTGCATGGTTTCGATACTTTATGCATTCTTGTACTAACACCATTCTTCTCTACTTTTTACACAAAGTGTAGGTTATGGATACTTAAAGGATGTCTCTATTATTGAGGAGCTTGAGATGTGATTCCCAAACTCAAGGAAAGGAATCCTTAAGTCCAAGGATGTCTTAATGATTAGTTCACTGTAAAGTTCTTAAATATTGTACTTATGTATCATGTTGTAAGGGTCGTGTCCCTAAAGTACTCTTATATTGTTGAGTCTAGGATGACAAAAAGACACTAGAGTCTAAATATGTACTTATGATATTTTATATATATTGGAAGTGAAGTTCCATTATATTATGTGCTAAGAAAGTTTTAAATTTTTCGCTAAACTTACCTAGGATAATGCGATGAATGATGACTATGGGGTTGTACAAGACCTCCGAGAGGTAAAGTACGTCATGTTACTTCTAGGGGGTGCTCCCTGGATGTGACAGTTTTAACCCTATATACATTATTTTACCTATTTAAGGCCATTTTACAAGTTTTAGACTTCATACAACAATCCCAAAACCTAAGGACGTTCACTAGTTCAATTTCGCTAGTTCCCGGACGTCAGGTCATTTCATAACAGTTTAGTTCTAACATATCTTAGACAAGTTTATTACACTTATTTAGGTCTAAAATCATCATTAGTCATTTGGTGAAACTCTAGTCGAGGTCATATAATTTCCGGGGTGTGTCAATCAAAGAGCTTAGGGCTGCAAAAATTCCACTTTCCATCAATCTTCAAGGATTGTTAAGGTATGTAATCTCTTAAACTTTGGGACTCATTTCCCCAAAAGGTTCTTCAAATTTGATCTCCGAAAGTTGATAAAAAACTAGGTTTACTTCTTAATCCGATTTTGCTATTTCAAATTGTATTGTTCTTGATTTCTTTTGATTATTATAAATATATTATGATATATTATTTTTTAAATATAGTAGTTCTTGATGTTAGACGTAGTCCTATGGAAGAGATCATGGATTGACCCAATCTCCCTAACCCTAGGTTATGAATTGATGTTGAATTGATTTGTGATGATGCGATTGACTTAGTTCTTGTGTTGATTTCTATTGTATGGTGTTATTAAGTCTATTTATGGATAGATATGATTGGTTTATGGTAAGACTATTGAAGAAGGCTTTTGAAGGTGAAGTGGTAAGACTTTGTGATCTTGAAACCTTACTTCAATTGTGATGACTTATACTTGATGGTGATGTTCAATTGAAGTATTAATTGTGATTAGACTAAGTAGGCGATGGTATGATGAATGTAATTGGAATTTCTTGATTATATGAGTTGTGAGATTATGTTTAAGGTATGATGATATAAGGTTGATTGTGAATCACTTATGTGACTTACTGTGATATGATGATGATAAAATGTTAATCTCACATATAAGAGTTGTATTGAAAGGATGTGCTCATGCAATACCTAATGATCTAATGATGATGAATATACAATGTGTTAGTCTCCTATGACCTATACTAGGATATGATGATTGATAAAGGATTAAAGATATTTTAGATAGGGACTTTTATCTTAGCACCGAGTGAACTAGATGTGAGATGTGTCCCTTACTAATGTGGGAAGGTACGTTCATGTCACGACTTGGAGCACCCCCCAGTCGTAACCGGAGCCGTCGTCCTCGAAGAGGACACAAACATGCCCTTACCATTCATCATAACATATCATAGGCTAAAGTTGCGGAAAATTAAAACTTTTTGCATATACTTAGTGAAGTATACTTAGACTTCTCCTTAAGCAATATGATCAACATTCATGTGATATTCTAGTAAAAATGTCTCACATAAAAACCATCTAAATAATACAAATCTTGGACTTAGCCAATACAAAGTCAATATGCCATATAGGCCTTACAACAACAGAATCCAAATCATAAAAAGGAATACAAGATTATTTCTTAAACTACTACAATCTTCATGGCTAGAATAATAAAAATATAGCATCCCCGAACATGAGGACCTACCAACACTTTGAGAAAGAGTTCAAAGCTTCTTCAATCGACCTTCTTAATTTTGCACTAATCACCGGAAGTCATGGACCTTCCTTGATTTCTTCACTCTAAAACTTCCTAGATGACTTTAATACACTATTATTTACATTAAAACAGTGTTACAACCCTTATACACTCATGTGAAGTTGTAGATTAGGTTTTAGACTTTCGGAGTGTTACATTATCCCCCCATAGGAACATTTGTCCCCGAATGAAACTAAAATCATTTGAAGGGAGAGGATAGACTTAATACTAGCAGCCCAAGCAAAAACATACATAATCATCATGAGTTACAACTCAAATTATCATAACCACATGGCATCTACACATAGCAATTCAATACTTCAATTCCTACACATAAGAGCTTAAAATCACAACATGAGGAATTTTTTTCTCACAACAACATGAGCTCAACATATCACGAAGGAGTCTATTATGCAAAAATTCAACTTATCAACATGTTCAATATCATTTCATTAAGGCAACAGCATACCAAGTACACAATAAGTGCAAAACAAGCAAAAGAGCATTTTTCCATGAAGCTTCATTTTAGCAAAAATCTTTTTTACCATAATATGCATATCTTTTGAAAACAAGTCAGTTCATTATTATTCGGAACAACTAACCATAAATATCACAGAGATGATGGTAACGGGACTTCAAGTCGGCCTTGTCCTCCCATGTTGCTTACTCAACAAGGTGGTTTTTCCATTGGACTTTTATAAAGTCCACCTCTTTGTTCCTCAATTTCTTCACTTGACAATAAAGTATTTCCACGATAACCTCTTCATAGAAGAGGTTCTCATCCACACCTAGACCCTCAATATGAAGAATGGACTCAGGATCACGAATGCACTTCTTGAGTATGGAGACATGGAACATCGGATGAACCGAAGCTAGTTCATTAGGTAATCAACTTCCCTTTCTTACCAAATCTCATCACCCCTTTGAATGACAACTATTATTATAAGATAACTCAACCAAAGGCAAATGTTCATCCCGATTTCCTTTTAAGTCGATCACACAAGATCTTAGCATATCCTCAACAGTTTGAATAGTACTCTCTGCTTGACCATCCGTTTGGGGATGAAAAGTGGTGCTTAACTTCACCTTTGTACCCAACCCTTTTTGGAATGACCTTCAAAACCTAGATGTTAATTGTGAACCGCTATCTGATATGATGGATAATGGAATACAATGAAGACACACAGACTCATCTATGAAGATCTTCACATAATCCTCGGCCGAGTAAGTGGACTTGACGAGAATAAAATGATCGGACTTTGTCAATCTATCTCCCACTACCCATATAGAGTCATTTTGTCTTCTAGTCCGAGGCAAACCCACTACGAAGTCCATATTAATCTCTTCCCTCTTCCATGTGGGAACTTTTATTTTTTTGATTAAGCCACTTGGGTTTGGTGCTCGACTTTCACTTGTTGGCAATTCAGACAATTGGCAACAGATTTTGCTATGTCCCTTTTTAAGCCATCCCACCAAACAATTCTCTAAGGTCATGATAAATATTAGTAAAACCCAGATAAATAGAGTAACGGCAACCATGAACTTTCTCAAGAATTCGGTTTCTCAAATCATCAACATTGGGAAGTCACAACCTTTCTTAATACTTGAAAACACCATCCCCCCTAAAGAGAATGACTCATTGAGCTTACCAAGAACCGATTCCTTAAACTCCATCAATGATTTATCAAGGTGTTTCTTAGGCTTCACCTCAACAAACAAAGACGATTCAGAGTAATGATGGACCGTAAAACCACAATTTTGAGAATCTTCCAATCTAACAACCAAACGAACCAACCTATGAACATATTTCACTATGTCTTTCTTGGCTTCTTATACCTAAGACACACTACCAATGGTCATATGAATTAGAGCATCTGCCACCACATTGGCCTTTCCAGGGTGCTAGAGATTAGTCATGTCGTAATCCTTTAAAAATTCCAACCATCTTCTTTGTTGGAGATTTAACTCCTTTTGAGTAAACACATATTGAAGGCTCTTTTGGTCGGTATACACATCAACATGAACCCCATAAAGATAATGCCTCCATATTTTTAAAGAAAATACTACTACCGCTAACTCAAGATCATGAGTTAGATAATTCTTCTCCTGTACCTTTAGTTGTCTAGAGGCATAGGCTACTACTTTAACATGTTGCATAAGAACACATCCCAAGCCTACTCGGGATGCCTCACAATATACTACGAAGCCCTTAGTACCCTACGGTAAAGTTAACACCTGAGCGGAGGTAAGCCTATCTTTCAAGATTCGGAAGCTTCTTTCACACTCCTCCGACCACTCAAATTTCACACTCTTTTAGGTCAAGATAGTCAAAGAGATGCTATGGACGCAAAACCATCCACGAACATCCAATAGTATCCTGCTAGACCCAAGAAACCCCAAATGTCGGTTGGAGTCTATGGTCTAGGCCAATTTTTCACCGCTTCGGTTTTCCTTGAATCAACCTCAACTCCCTCACTAGAGATGATATGACCAAGAAATGCCACCTACCTCAATTAAAACTCACATTTTCTATACTTAGCAAATAGTTGGTTTATCTTAAGCACTTGTAAAACCACTCTCAAATCGTCCATGTGTTCACCATGATGTCATCAATGAAGTCAATGAAAAATGAATCTAGGTAAATTCAAAACACCTTATTCATTAGGTCCATAAACTCTGCCGAGGCATTATTGAGACCAAAGAACATTACTAAGAAATCATAATGACCATATCTAGTTCAAAATGTCTTTTTTGGTATATCCTCACCTCTCACCCTAAGTTTGTGATACCCTGGTCTCAAGTCAATCTTAGAAAAGTAGTTTGCTCATTGTAGTTAATCAAACAAGTCATCAATATGAGTAAGAGGATATTGATTCTTAATAGCGACCTTATTGAGTTGGCAATAATCAATGCACATTCTAAGGGACCCAGCCTTCTTATTCACAAACAATACCAGTGCACCCATTGAAAAATACTAGGTCTAATGGAGCCTTTGTCTAGTAAGTCCTTGAGTTGAGACTTCAACTCTTTCAATTCAACAGGAGACATCGAATGAAGAGGAAATGAAATGGGGTTGGTATTCGGTAGCATGTCAGAAGCAAAATCAATTTCCCGTTCAGGAGGGATTACGGGAAGATCATTAGGAAAGACCTCTGGAAATTCCCTCACTACGGGGACTAACTCAATTGGAGAATTTTCGGAGTCTTAATCTCTGACTCTTACAACATTGTATAAACACCCTTTTGAGATCATTTAAGAAGCCTAAAGACAAAAGATGATATGACCTCTAGGAATAAAATTCCCCCCTTCCACTCTAAGATGGGTTCATTTGGAAAATTGAAGTTGACAATTCTTATTCTACAATCAATGGAAGCAAAACAATATTGTAACCAATCCATCCCCAAAATGACATCAAAATCAACCATATCAATCTCTACTATTCAACATAAGTAACTCTATTGAGCAACATTATAGGACAATTTCTATATACCCTCTTTGCAACCACCGAATCTCCTACCGGAGTAGTTACCATAAAAGGTCATTTAGGACATCGGGCAAAATATCAAACTTTCTAGCTACCAAAGGAGTAAAAAAAGATAATGTAGCACCCAGATCAAGTAAACATAAACATTGATAGAGAAGACTTTTAACATACCGTTTACCACATCGGGAGAACTCTCTTGTTCACCCCTAGAGCAAAGAGCATAAAAGTGATTCTTTCTTGGAGTATCAACATTATTACCACTATATTGATATTGCCCATTTCCTTTGTCTTGTCCCTAAAAATTAGGGCAATCCCTAACCTTGTGGAAACTGTTGCCATATCCAAAGCAATTGTCCGTCCAAACAAGGCAATCACCATAATGTTTATTGCCACACTTTCCACAAGTTGACTTCTTGCTTGGTGAACTAGTACCTTTTACCCTTTGAGACTTAGTGTTAGACACCCTCTCATCAAGAACCTTGGGAATTTTGAAAGGAACTTGATTAGAGAACCTCTTCTTGAATCTCAGCTTGTGTTGAATTTCCAACCTCCCCTTTGAAGAACCACTTTCATAAGCCTTGGCCTCTTTGCCTCCCAATTCTTCCTCCTCAGTCTACTCTCTTACACTTGTTCATAATGAACCATTAGACGAGAGTTATTAACATTATCATGAAGCATAGTTGAATGACATTTTTCTACCAAGTCTTCGAACACTCCTGTAAGAAAACAACTCATCTCATTCCTTGGGTTAGACACCAAGAATGGAGAATACTTGGAAAATTTAGTAAAATTCAAGGAATAGTTAGTACTCTCATACCTCCTTGACGAAGGTTGATAAATTCTTCCACCTTAGCTTGCCTCAACTCTCTAGGAAAGAACCTATCAAGGATTGTCGTCTTGAAGATCTCCCAAGTCACCGACCACCTCTTAGTGCCCTATTATCCCTCCGTTGTATGTACCAAGTTTGGGCCACATCTTTGAGTTGATAGGTAGCAAACCAGGCCTTCTCCATTGAGGTCACACCGATAGAATAGAGAATCGTATAGTCCTCATTGAGGAAATCTTGAGGTTCCTCATCCTACCTCAAACCGAAGAACATAGGTGGGTTCATTCTAGTAAAATCTCTTAAACGAGAATCCATAGTTTTAGCAAGTTGAGGCACTCGGTACAACCTCCCTATTAACTTGGGCCGTCATAGCTTGGACTTGAGAAGTGATGGCATTAGCTTGAGCAGTCATGTCTTGGTCCAAATTGAGAAAAGCTTCCCTTATCTCTCCATCGGTCATCAGTGGAGGAATAACCTGAACTTGATCACCCATAGAAACTTCTTCAAGTGGAGGCACTTGGTTGTCTTGTGGAGGAGCTTGGTTGTCATGAGCTCCAACATTAGCAATGCCTTCTTCGGCCCTTCTTGCGTCTGCCCTTTGAGTATTCATACTTATAACCACGATACAAGGTTTAGGTGAAAGAACATAATAAGACTCTAGAGGCACGACATATGAATAAAAGAAGATGAGAGTTTCCTAAGCATCATATAGTCTCTCATCCATAAGTGTGGCGCGCTACTCAGTTATGAATAGGAATTTACATAGACGTGGTTTAATGAGACATATATTTTAGGTATATTCAACCTCATGCTCTGATACCAAGTTTGTCACATCCGGGGAGCACCCCCTGGAAATAACCAGCGTCGTCATCCTCGTAGAGGACTAAGACTAGACTCTTAGCATTCGTTATTACATTCACTGGTTAAAAAGTGCAGAAAATTAAAACTTTTCATCAATATATACTTCATGAGGTTTACATAGAACTCTCGGTTACACATAATATATACTTAGGGAGTGTACATAGACTCCTCGCAATAAGAAGCTTACTTAGTGTTCTACTTTTATATCACATACATATAACATAAATAACATAGTTTTAATAGGTATGTCTCATATTAAACCATCTAAACGGAATAGAACAGTATGGGCATAGCCCTTACAAAAATATGTAAATGCCACTTAGGGCTTACAATAATATTTTCAAACAACAAGAGTGAAATGATTTTCTTTAGACTATATCTATGTAACATAGTTTGAGTGAGAAAATGCATAATCCTCAAAACTTGAGGACATACCCACACTTAGAGAAATGATCCAAGCCTTCATGAAAATTGGCCACAAAAACTTGAAAGACCGGTAACTAAAATGTTAGGGAAAAGGGAGAAATAGCGGTTAGCACATCACTTGTACTAAGTATGAAAACATATACAAACACAACATAGAAATCATGCTAAAAAGGGACATTTGATAAAACATGCCAATTTACTTTGTAAAGCCTTATGCATAATCAAGAAACACATATAAGACAATAATAATGTATCCCTTAATCCAATAACATATCCAACACAATACCAACATCATCAAGCGAAGTCAAGTAAACATATGTATAGCATATTAGAGCTCACAACCAAAGCATGTCCAATATAATGTTATAACAACCAAGCATGCTCATGAGTTCACATAATTACAATACAAGCCAACCCTTACTCATAACCCCTTACCAAGCTCACTAGTGCAATAGTCAAGTGAAGCCCCATAACCCCACTCAACTTAGCAAACCAACCAAACTATCATAAATAATGGTTAACTCCACATAGCATAGCATCACAAATATCCTTCATCATATTTAGCAATATAGACCAACAGCTTCATAACTGAAAATAACATCATATAGCATCATTAACATGTAAAGTGATCATATGCATATCATTCACTTTATAAAAGTATAAGGACACCAGAACATCCTTCGGAGACTTCCCTCAAGGCTAACTAGTGCAATGTATAGGTAGAGTACCATACTCATACCTAGCCTAAGTCAAACCCCTTAGGTCATCCTAGTTAGAGTTTAATTTATCACTTCATTTTATTTTTCGGAACATCTTGCCTTAACCGATATAGACCACATGGTCTAATGTGGAATCCGATGTCATGGAACCCTACACTTAACGAAGGTGGACTACTTGCCATGATAGTACCAAAACATGAACATAACATATATGTGTATCCTAGCTAGTATCCCTATGGGGAAACATAGTTCATGAACCTGGAGATGTATTTGGGACCCTCTTTATGCTACATGCATTATAGTCTCCAATCTCGTGAGTACAATAGTGAACCTACCTTCCCTATGTGGAAGGGTCACTCCTCACTACTAGTTCACTCGGTGCTAAGCTAGAGTCTCTTTTGAAATGTCTTTCTTTAACAATCATAACTTAGTTTAGGTCTTTCACACCCGGATTCTGGAATCCAAATATGACCGGCGTCGTTAACCTCTCAAAGGTCGCAGACAAGCCTCTTCTTAGCTTTCATCATAATCATACAGTTAAATTTGCGGAAAATTTAAAATTTTTTAAAACTTATAGAAGTATACATAGACTTCATATAGTACTGCATAAGAGTGATATTCTAATAGCTCAAACTAAACAACCATCTATTAAAGATTAAACAACTGAAATAAATAATCGTAATAATAATAATAATAGTTTTCCAATTGGCCTTATTACAAACGCTTGAACAAATACTTGAAAGGAAACGCTAGGGACAGTAGTCACTAGCTATATCTAATGTACTAAGCTAGAATAAAAAAGTATATCATCCTCAAACTCAACAGGACCTACCAAAGTATGGAGATCGCTAATCCAAACCGCTTCGTCGAACTTCAATCTTCTTGAGAACCCGCGCCTTTAAAAATAATAATAATATATGGGGTTAGTACACACTTGTACTAAGTATGGGTGTATGCACATAAACACATAAGGACATGAATGAACAAGGAAAGCTCTTCCTAAAGCAACATGTTGTTTCTGGAAAGTTAAGCCACTTACTTTCTTAATTCATTACTCATGAATTATGATATGTATATAACACGTTCTTATGCAATTAAGACACACAACTCATTTTCTATATGAACATAAGACCTTGGAATCATGAAAATAATTTTAGAATAACTTAAACAAAGATTTATTATTTTGCTTCTTAGGCCGAGAGCTACTTATCTCATACTTTGATTATTTTAGTCTTCTCAATCTTTCTGTTGTGTAGTTCAATGATATACTTTGATCTTATGTTTTACTTACAAGTGGAATGATTAATTGTAGTTCCATACATAAAATGAATTGAGTAAGCAACTCACAAAACTAAGGAAATTATTTGGCTACATTACTTACAAGTTAGATTTCTTTACTCATGTTAAATGTGGATAAATATATTTATAAGCCAATCTTTATTGGCTATGCCCATTAATTGGTTGTTAACCTAATATAATTATCTTTGGGGCATGTAATTCCACTATTGTCATGAACCACTAACTTGTTCTTATCAAACACTATTGATTAATGTTCTTTAAGCTCTTACTTTACTTAGTTCACTATGAACTTATGATTCTACTTCTTTGCTCTGTTGTTCACTTTGAACATGCTACTTTATTCTTTCTTACTCTCTTAAAGAATTTTTTAGCATTAACGGAACTAGATCATGCGAGTTATATGAATCGAGTGTCTCCCCCACACTGAAAAGAGGTGATTCACCGGTTAAGGTGAACCAAGTTCTATGTCTACCCCATACCAAAAAGGGGGATTCACCGGCTAAAGTGAGACAGAGTCAGTGTCTTTCCCACACCTAAAAGAGCGGTTCACGGCTGAAGTGAATCGGATACTTTTTTGAGCTATAACCGACCCAGATCATGTGAGATAAACATGAAATCCGGTGTCTCCCCCACACCGAAAAGAGGTGGAATCACCGGCCAAGGTGAAACCGAAGTTGCTAGCATTATTAGTGGGTGGTATTCACTAGTTAGTGCCCCTATGCTGGCAACATAGTTTGAAGACTAGGAAATGTACGGAGACCCTGGTCCACCTGGGTGGTGATATCATCTCATGAGGCTTACATGTGCTGGCACAAGCTCATTGCTAGTTCATCGGTGCTAAGCTCAGATCTATTTTACTTTATTATCTTCTAAGAGTTGACTCAAAAATTATGGAAGCTTGCTTCTAGTTATGAGGTTTACTTAACTCTATGGATGACTGGTCATCCCTTTCTTTACATGATGAATATGAACTTAAGTCTTGCATTATCATCATGGTACGAGTGACACTTTCTCACGGACTCTAGCACCCTCTTATGTGAGTATTTTTGACATAATCGATTAAGTGTATTTGAGACTTGTCTCACTTCTTTTAACACTATATTAGGTCAATTTCATAACTTAAGCTTTTAGTTATTTCATTACTCACCTTAACTAGTTCACGTTAATTATTAATCTTGTATCATTCTTTATGATAATTATAACCTCTTATACAATGTTGTTACGTTCACAAGTTCGTTTGGATAGGGTATGTTGGGACTTGTTCCATTGATTGACATACCCTATGTTATGAGTTCATTGAGTTAAGATTGGTATGACTTCACACATTTTGGAGATAATATTATTAAGCCAATTTGTTGGCATAAATCAAACTATGATATTATCACTAGCCAATTTAATCACTTCATGAATACATTATAGTAATCTAACATGTTACACAAGCCAAATTGTAACCTATGATTAGCCTATGAATTAATACAATGAACACTTATAACAATTTCATCTTCTCGAACACAAGTAGGCACTACAACATTCATCATCTCATGTAAATAACACACTAAGTATGCGTATCTAATAAGTATGTTTCATTAGACATATAATTCACTAAACATACACATAATGATCAGTTAACACCACATACAAACAACATGCATCGAGAATTACACTATAGATACTACAAGAATAAAAAATCAGGATAACTAGGGAGATGAACATGTGATTCGTTGGGAACAACCCTAGTTTCGATATTCTTGAAGTTAAAATGTTTGAAAAGCCTCCTGGAGAAATAATTATAGGACATAAAACTCATACCTTGCTGTATAATTAAATCTACGAAGATCACCTTCCACTTTGCACGAAAACCTTGAAGAATGCTTGCTATCGTCTAGGGTTTGCTTACGTTTTCACTTGTTCTTAAGTTGTAGCGTCTATGGTGAATGATGTGAGTCTAAATCTTTAAGAACTGAATGTTAACTAATTCAGCTTAGACTGTATAACTTAACTAAAATAACTTAACTAGCTAATTACCAAAACACCCCTCCTAAATTGACTAGAATTGGAAGAACCTTTACTTAACCAAAATCTAGAATTTTCTTAATGGTTTCAGTTTTAGCCATTTAAATTAATTAATTAAATTCCTAATTTAATTAATTAGGTAACCTAGGATAATTACTAAAGTACCCCTAAGTTGTTAGGACCATAACCAACCTTTTGGACTATCCTAGGTTAGGTACAAGGTTGTCTCTTACTTAGTTACACGGTTTGTTGACACCCGATTAGGTCTTAGGTTGTCGGGTCCCTTATTTAGTTATTTTTGGTTGGTCCTAGGTTGGTTATTTATTTAGGGACGTTAGTTAGGACCTAGAATCAGTTAGGGAGCTCGGCCCCACATGATCCGACACGCCTGCCCCCTAACCGCCCTAACCAATTCGGTTGGGCTTGTCTCTTGGCCGTTGGTAGCACATGTGCTTGCACATGTGTTGCGTGTACTTTCCTAACTAACTATTCTGGAAGGTTCATTTGGAATGTTTTCTTATTGTCCCAAAGATCCTCATTACATCCTTGAGCACTGCTTAATCTACATGATCATTTTAAATGGTTATGTGCTAAGGTACTAAGCTTGACACTTGGATGCCAAGTACCTAATGAGGGTGTATGCGAACCATTGTATTTTAGCTTAGGGTCTTCATTGCAGGTAAAATTTCCAAACAAGCTTGGATTATATTATGCTTACTTGGGTATATATAGAAATTGGCTAACACCCCCTAGCCAATTTTCTACACTATGACCAATATTTTTCAATATTTGGCATTGGGATGCCTATGTACCCCAATTCGCATTCTTAAAAACCTATTAGGCTCTTCACTAGACATGTAATTTTCTGGAATGTTACAAGGTCATAGGATACTACTTTTTATATAGTCATAGTCTTTAGCTCAATAAGAATTGCATGAGAACATCCTTTCAATACAACCCTCACATGTGTGATTACACTTTAATATCATCATATTATAGTGAGGCACATAGGTACTTCATAACCAACCTTATATCATTACATATTAACGTAATATCACAATATACACAATCAAGGCATTTCAATTGCATCATCATACCAACACCTACTTAATTCAATCATAAGGTATACTTCAATTAAACATCATCACCAAGTACAAGCCACCATACTTGAAATAAAGATTTGAGATCACAAAGACTTAGACAATCTCATTCACAAGCCATCATCAAAGTTTATACAATAAGACATCCAATTCAACCCAAAAATGGGTGTAATATCATCACACAATTGGAATTAACACAATAATGAAGTCAATTGCATCACTACAACTCAATTCAACACTAGTTCATAACCTAGGGTTAGGGACTTGGGTCAATTTCATGATCTATTCCACATACTAGATTAACTCATCAAGAAATAGCATAATTGAGTCATAATACATCATAATATAACAATAATAATCAAAAGAAACCATAGACATAGAAGATCAAATTCTTGTTAGGAAGAAACCCATATGAATTTATCTTTTTGAAATCTAATTTGTGAAGTATCTTTTGGGGAAAGGAATCCCAAAGGTGAAGAGTTACCATACCTTGGTATTTGATTATGAGTGATGGTGGAAAATTTACTTCTTGATGCCCAAAAGATCTTGACCTAGTTCTTCAATAGAATTCTTCTTTTTGGGAGAGAGAAAGAAGAGAGAAGGAAGAGCAATTGTGTTTGGGAAATTATGGGAGTTAGGTTAGTGTAATTAGGCTTACTTCTTTATATATGTCATTAACTAACATAATTAGACCTTTGTTAACCCCTATTTAACAAACTAACCAACTAATCAACTAACTAATTAAATGAAACAATTAAAAATCAACACTGAGAACTCAAGCCTGACCTACGAGACCCGACCTATAGGCCGTAGGTCAGTCGATGGTGCCTTGGACCAACCGTCCAGAACAACCGTCCATTGATTCAGAGAGTTGCCAAAATGTACTTTTGTGAAAATGGTTAAGGTAACCATCAAAGGAGGTAAGCGACGCCCCGTCGATTGGCCCACGCCTCATCGCCTGCATCCGTCGATAGCTACTGTCCCATGGAAGCTTTTTAGCCAAAATGGAAAGGTCCTCCTCAAGGACCCTTTGGGTAGTCCTTGGAGAGTCGTACTCGCACGTTTCGACCGTAAACCTACTCTAATACGCGTTAGAGACCTTACCACCAAATTCCATTAAAATCCGACTCATACAACCTTGTCAAATAGGCTAAGGCACTCTAGCACCGTTTGCAGAAATGTCCAGACAACATGGACGTTCCTTTACTTCTTGACTCTAAGAATTCCAAAAAGAATTTTATACACTATTATTGACCTTAAAACAGTGTTACAAACCATAGACACTCATGCGAGGCTCTAGATTAGGTTTTAGACTTTCAGAGTGTTACAAATATGAGCTATTGAATATAAAATGTTGATACGGCTTTGTATTGAGTTGTCTTTAGGTATGAACATGTTTTGTTTTATTGTTATCCTAATATTGTATATGTGATCTCTTGTATGTGCATTGAAGTCTTTCCAAATGAATTAGCATGTTTTCTAAAGTAATGGTCCCTTTCATGCATGCTTTCAAATGTTTTATGTGCATATACTCATACTTAGTACAAGTGATTGTACTAACCCATATTTCTATATTTTCTACAATTATGTAGGTTCCAGACATTGAGTTCTAAAAGGCCCATTGAAGAAGACATGGACTCTTTTCTCCAAATGTTGGTAGGTCCTCATGTTCGGGGATGTTTCCTTTTCCATATTCAAGCTTTGTAATGGCATTGTCTAAAGACATTGTTCATTCATTTATCGTTTGATACATTGTTGTAAGCCTATATGGAATATTGAAGTTGTGATGGCTAAGTCCAATATTGTACTCTTTTAGATGGTTCAATGTTATTAAACTATCTATAAGTAGTATGTGAGAGGTCTAAGTAAACCTCACTATGTATATGTAAGTTTTAATTTTTCTGCATTTTTGACCCATGATATGTATTGACGAATGCTAAGGTCTTGTCTATGTCCTCCCCAAGGACGACGAAGCAGGTTGAATCTAGAGGGTGCTTCCTGGATGTGACACCATACTAGCTAGGCATGGAATCCAGATCCTTCCCTACTCTGATGGAGGTTGTTCTACTTGCCAATTCGAGAACTAGGACACATACCATGTAGGCACATAGGTAAGAAATATCAAGGGTTTATTTGCACTCTAGTCTAAACTTAAGTAGAGTCACTCCCCAAGCATACTTACTCGGTGATAGCCTTTGTTCTCATAGAGTTGTTCAATCACACAAGACATATGCAAGGCCAAACTTCTAGCCTTACCTCACCATAATATCTCTACCAAAGATGGGTCCTTTAGGGCTGCCATATATTCAATGGTTAATAGGATAGGTTGATGATTGTTTTAGAGATGATTTGATGTCATTCAGCCAACCTACCCCCAAGTCCATCATTCACACAAGAAGGATACTATTGCGACTTGCAACTTCAAGGATATGTCAACCTACTTTCTAGTTTGAAGGTTCCAATTTAATGAACCTCTTAACCCTATTCAAGGTCATATATCAACCATACATTCGCATACATGAAAAAAGTGCTTCAACCTACTAAGTCAAGAATTCATATTCACTTTTTTCATGTATCAAAAAGAGGGACATAGGTCTACCAAACAAGAGACACACACATCTTGACTTTATCACATGTAGAATAACACTCAAGTAGCACATAGGATAACTAAGTCTACTACAAGTCACCCTATTAACTCCTATAGAAACATGGACATATTCCATCATAAGACTCATATAGTCAATTAGGAAAGATCATAATTCAAAATGAAGACTACACATACAAGGACATCAACATAGTCTACCTGTCACATCCGGGGAGAACCCCCTTGACGTAACCGACGTCGTCGTCCTCAAAGAGAACTTCGACAAGCCCTTAGCATTCATCATTACATGTCATAGGCCAAAAACACGGAAATATTAAACTTTTACATATACATAGTGTGGTTTAGATAGACCTCTCACATACTACATATAGGGAGTTTACATAGACTCCTCGCATAGGAAGCTTACTTAGACTTATGTTTTAGACAACATAACCAATAGATAAGAAATAGTCTAATAACATTGTCTCACATTTAACCATCTAAATGAGTACAACTTTGGACTTAGCCATTACAAATTTAATATGCCATTATAGGCTTACATAAATAGTTCCAAACGATAAAGGAATGAAATAGTGTCTTTGAACAATACAACTTCATAGCTAGAATAGTGAAATGGTAACATCCCCAAACACGAGGACCTGTCAATAACTTGGAGAAAGATATCCAAGTCTTCTTCAATTGGACTCTTACAACCTAAATGGACAGAACCTACATATTTGTAGAAAACATAAGAAATACTGGTAGTACACCACTTGTACTAAGTATGGAAACAATGCACATGAAACATTTGAAAGCATGCATGAAAGGGACCATTTCTGTAGAAAACATGCTAAGTCATTTGGGAAACCTTTAATGCACATACAAGAGAGCATATGCAATATAAGGATCACAATAACATAAGACATGTTCATAACCAAAGACAACATAAACATAAAGACATATCAACATTTCATATTCATTATCTCATATCAACATAACATACAAAACCCTTACCAACAATCTCATCCCAAGCCTACAAGTGCAATACTCATGTGAAGCCCCATAACCCCACATAATCAAGTAAACAAGATAGGAGACCATAATTAATGCTTTGTTACATAACACATATCATCATAGGTAGTCATCACCACATATAGCAATTTAGACCAATATAATGTTCATTCAATATAACTAACATCATATAAGAGTATCATCATATGAAGTAAACATTACATATTTCATGATATCATATACATAAGACCATCTCCTAGGACTCCTTTTAGAGGTAACTTTTGCAATGTCTAGGTAAAGTCCCTTACCCCTATCTATACTAAGTATACCATTTTAAGTCACCCTAGTCAATGTCCTTTTATTATATTTAGTCATTCATTTGCCTTAACTACATAGACCACATGAGATAAATATGGAATTCGGTGTCCTGAAACCCTACATCATAAGAAGGTGGTCTACTTACCAAGGTAAAACTATACATGTAAATAGCATTATAGTTTGATCCACTATCTAGTATTCCTATGGGGGAAACATATTTCAAGAACTAGGAGATATAGTAGAGACCCTATTATTCTATTAGCATTGTAATCTCTATCTAATGATAACATAGTGAACCTACCTTACCACTTGGGAAGGGACACATCCCACAACTAGTTCACTCGGTGCTAGGCTAGAGTCCCTTTTTTATATGTCTTTAAGTAACCATCGTATAGGTCATATGGACTAACCCCTTATATAATCATGTCATTAGCTCATTAGGTATAAGATGAGAACTACCTTTCATCACCATCATCATTAGTTAGGTCATTTCATCACAATTAAATCATAATAAGGCACACAAGTGGTTCACATTCAAACTTGCCTGATCATATCCCTATCAAGACCTCACAACCATCTTATTCATGTCAATATATCATATAAATCATATCATCTTAATTTTAATATAATCACATATAATCCTTCAATTGCACATCAACATAAGTATAATCCATCATCATTGAAGTAAAGGATTAAGATCACAAAGTCTTACCAGATAGATTTCATAAGCCCACTTCAATATCTTACCATCAATCCATCTAAATTATCTAATAATCTACATTACCATCATCATAATGTAGTGAAATAAATAATAACATAATCAATTCCATCAACCCTAATCATTTACAAGTAAAATTCATAACTAGGTCAAATACTAAGAAATACAACAATTAGACATTAATCAATCATAATCTATTAATAATACTCAATCTAATATCATAAGAAATAAACTTGAAAGAAACTATGCGAAATTGGAATGAAGTTCATCTTTTGAAGAACATAGAAAAGAGCCTCTTGCGGAAAGGGTTCCTAAGAGTGAATAGCTTCCGTACCTTAAGATTTCCTTGTGAGTTGATGAAGAAAGAATAAATCTTGGAGCTCTAGTGAAGCGTGACCTTGGTCTTTAATGGTGTGCCTGTGGGAAAGAGAGAAAGTATAGAGAAGTTGGAGAGAATTGGGTTTGGCAATTATGTGGTGTTAGGTTAGTTTAACGAAGGTTACGTCTTATATAGTCCCTCAGCTAACTTAATTAACCCTACCTTAACCCTTAATTAATCAACTAACCAACTAACTAATCAAATCACTTAACTTAAAACTAGGCAGTCTGCTATGTGCCAAACAACGATTACCCGTCAATGGGGGGTCGATCAAACGATGACATTGTAATGGCAAGACATCGTTTGATTCACAGACTGTGTTTTTGGACATTATGGGAAAATGTATAAGATTCCACCTACAGAGCCATTGACAGTGTGTCAATCAATTTCTGGCTCGTCGATTGGCTTCGTGGATGCACAGTGTCAACTTGACAGTTTTGAGGTCAAATTGAAGGGTCCTCTCCAAGGACCCTTAGGGTGGTCCTTGGGGAGTCGTACCCTAAAATTTCGACCCTAAACATAGTATTCTATATGTTTAACACCTTTATACTAATTTTCATTAAATTCTGACTCCTAAAACCCCATGAAACATGCCAAGGCACACTAACCTTATTTCACTAGTCTTCGGATGTCATGGACGTTTCGTGACGTTTTGACCCTAACACCTCCTAACTAGATTAAATACATTAATTTAGGAATAGAAATAGTGTTTCAACTATTAGTTCAATATGTGAGGCTCTACACTATGTCGTGGACTTTCTGAGTGTTACAATATCCCACCCTTAGGAACATTCGTCCCCGAATGACACTAAATCTTTTTTAAGCGAAAGGATAGACTCAATAGTAGAAGCCCAACAACTAACACATTAAAATAAACATGAGTCACAACTCATTGGAGTACTTCAAAACTCCATTCAGCTCATAAACAACAATATTACACATAGCAACTCAATTCATAATGCACAACATATAAGAGCTCAACATTTCATAACACATAATGAGGAAGTACCTTCTCAATATCAACATGATCTCAAGATACATCAATGAGTTACCATGCTATCCTTCTTCTCAAAACAACAACAAAACAGAAAAAAAACTCTATAAGGCAACATATACTCACATTTACATACAAGTACAAGTTAACACAAAAAGCCTTTTTCATTAAAAACTCAATTTTTGGCACAAACCTTTAACAAAACATGTATGTATATAGAAGGCAATTTGAATAAACATTCTTCATTATTATTATTATTTTCAGGAAGTACTAACCTAAATTAGGTAAAAGATGAGAATAGCAGGACTTCATGTCAGCCTCGGCATCCTTTGTTGCACCCTCAACTAGGTGGTTTCTCCACAGAACTTTTACGGAGGCCACCTCTTTGTTCCTCAAATTTTTGACTTGACGATCTAGGATTTCAACTAGTACCTCTTCATTGGAGAGGTTATCATTAACCACTACTCCTTCAATAGGGAGAATAGACACCATGTCACCTATACATTTCTTGAGCATGGAAACATGAAATACCGAATGAACCGAAGCTAATTCACTAGGTAGTTTCAACTCATAAGAAACTTTTCTTACCTGTTGCAATACTTCATAAGGACCAACATACGAGGGATATAACTTGCCCTTTTTACAAAATATCATCACCCCTTTCATGGGTGAAATCTTCAAATAGACCCAATAACCTATTTCAAACTCAAGATCTCTTCTTCTGTTATCACCATAAGATTTTTGCCGATTATAGGATATTTGAAACCTATCACTTATCAACAAAACTTTGTCAATAGACTCATAGACTATCTCGGGATCAAGGAGTTAAGACTCACCAACCTCAAACAACCTAACTGGAGATCTACATTTTCTACCATAGAGTGCTTCGAAAGGTGCCATAGCAATACTGGAGTGGTAGCTATCATTCTAAGAGAACTCAGTCAACGGAAAGTGATCATCCCGATTTCCCTTGAAATAAATAATACAAGATATTAACATATCCTCTAGGGTTTGAATGGTTCGTTCTGCTTGACCATCCGTTCAAGGATGAAAAGAGGTGCTATGTTTGACTTGAGTAGCCAAACCCTTTTGAAAAGACCTCTAAAAACGAGAAGTGAATTGGCACCTCTATCCGTAATGATGGACAAAGGGATCCCGTGAAGACTCACAATCTCATTAATGTAGATTCTTGCATACTCCTCCGCCGAATAAGTAGACTTAACGGGGATAAAGTGGGCAGATTTCTTCAACCTATAACCAATAACCCATATTGATTTGTTTTGCCTCTGGGTTCGAGGAAAACCTACAACAAAGTCCATATTAATGTCTTCCCACTTCCAAGTAGTAAAATCCATTATTTGGGTCAAACCACCCGACTTTTGATGCTCGACTTTAACTTATTCGCAATTTTGGCACCTAGCAACAAATTCTGCTATGTCCCTTTTTAAACCATCCCACCAATAAACCTCCCGAAGGTCATCATACATATTAGTGGCACCCGGATGAATAGAATAACGGGAACCATGGACTTCTTCAAGAATTCGATTTCTTAAATGATCAACATCGGGCACACACAACCTCCCTTGGTACCTTAGATCATCATCCCCCGGTAGAATGACTCACTGAACTTACCAAGTACCTATTCTTTCTATTCCATGAATAGAGGATCAAGGTGTTGGTTAGAATTCACCTTAACTACTAAAGATGACTTAGAGTTATGATGCACCATAAAAACCTCATTTGGAGAATCTTCTAGTCGAACACCCAACCGGCCCAACCTATGAACATCTTTCAATGGGTCTTTCTTACACTCCTCAACATGAGACACACTACACATAGTCATACGACTTAAAGCATCCAAAACCACATTAGCCTTGTTGCGGTGGTATAGGACACTCATGTTGTAATCATTCAAAATTTTCAACCACATTCTTTGTTGGAGATTTAACTCCTTTTGAGTAAACACATATTGAAGACTCTTGTGGTTTGTATTGACATCAACATGAACACCGTATATGTAATTTCTCCATATCATCAAAGCAAATATTACGACCGCTAATTAAGGTCATGAGTTGGATAGTTCTTCTCATGCACCATGAGTTCCCTAGAGACATAAGATATCACCTTTCCATTTTGCATAAGGACACACCCCAAACCTACTCGGGAAGCATCACAATACACCACAAAACCTTCATTACCCTATGGTAAGGTAAACATCGGAGCGGAGTTAAGCTTATCCTTTAAATCTTGGAAGCCTCTTTCAGAAGCTTTGGACCACTCAAACTTAACATTCTTTTGGGTCAAAGTTGTCAAAGGATAAGCAATGGATGGAAACCCGCTGACAAACTTTCTATAGTTCCCGGCTAGACCCAAGAAACTTCTTATTTCGGTGGGAGTTAGAGGTCTATCCCAATTCCTAACCGCTTACGTCTTCTTTGGATCAAACTATATAACTCCAATTGAGATAATATGGCCAAGAAATGCATCTCAATCAAAACTCACACTTACTATACTTAGCATAGAGTTGTTGTTCCTTGAGGACTTGCATTTGTAAGACCCCCAAAATGAGTTAGGGTGTCTACAGCCTCACATGTGCCTATAAGCTTGTTAACATCTTAATTTGGTGTTTTAAAGTATGCATGATTGTCTTAAACTCATTTGGAAGTCAAACGTCCAAGAACGTCCAAGACGTTAGAAAGTTAGCCCTTGAGATGTGCATGTGTGACTTGAATGTGCCTTGCATGTTTGGATGTGTTGCGCGTGTTTGTTTTGGGTGAAACTGATGTGGAAGGTCCTTGACATGTTAAATTATGTATTTACGTTTGAAACGTCCATCTACGAATCCCCAAGGGTCAAGAAAAAGTCCCTCAAGGAACACCCAAAAGTCTACCTAGACACTACCTTGACATTGTCTACCTACGACGCTCAATCGACGGCCAGTAGGTTCACCTACAGCCCGTCGATGGTGAAGCGTCGATTGTCACTTAGCCTGGAGAAGGCTCAGCCAAATGACAGCCTCAGACCCAAACGACAGTGGCCATCAACGGCTTGTCGATGGGCCTAAGGGGTGTCATTTTGTGGCCGTCGATGTAGGCTGCAACAACTTCCATGCACGTTATTTTCATTTACGGGTGAATGGGATATTCACCCCACATCCTAACCTGACACTAGGTGGTTTATTTGGTTATATTTGGGTGTATAAGTTTGTTAAAAACGTCACAACCCTTTTCCTAATCCATGATTCAAAATTAGACTTCCCTCTCCCAAAATTTCCTCTCTAGAAACCTCCATTGGAGATGAAGCTCAAGAACAGCCTTGGTGATTGATTCTCAAGATTTCTTCATCAAGTTTCAGTGGGTTTTTTCTAGAATGAGGTATGGTGATCCTTAATCTATAGATAATCTTTAATTTAGAGAGTTCTTCTCAAAGTTTTCAAAGAGAAAATATGATCAAACCTCTTATCTTGCAATCTAGCCATGGGTTCTTTCTAAAAACATTTTCAAAGGCTTTCTCATGATGATTGATGCTAATGTATTAATTGTAACGTGAATTTCAATCCAATTGCATGATGAACCCATGCTTCTTTCAAACTCTCATTTTAGCTTATGTATTGATTATTATTATCTTGATGTTAGGAGGATTATATTGTTATTCAAATATATTAAAGTGATGGTTAGCTACTGCCTATGATGTAATGTGATGATTAATTATGTGTTGTTGTTCCATTGTGGATTCATTCTTGAAGACTTGATAAGGATTAGCCTATATTACTCTACTTCCTATCAATTGATTAATGTATGTTATTCACTGTGATCTCGACTTTATAGTACATGAATGTAGGATTTTGTTTATGTAAAGATACTTGTAGATACTGCCTTATATTTATATTATTGATGAATTGTGTGTATAAATAATTGATGATTAAAGTAAGGGAGTCTTGGTAAGGATGATCTACATTCCTCCACATTCTATAGATTGATGATGTAGTGTACTTGATATGATCTTGATCTTTTTTATGATTGATGCATGGTTTCAATTATGTTAGTGTACATTTACCTACTGTACTATTTATGGATTGTTGATGAAATATGAGTATTGATTAATGATGATCAAAGGTTGGTGAATTGGTAAGAATGGCTCTTCCCCTCTACTTTTCTATAGAAATGTTAGTTGATGAAGCCTTGTATGGCATTGTGTGGTATGGTCCACTTATGGTGGCGGTGTTTACTTTATTGTTATTATATATGTGATGTGACAAGGCCTTAAAGTCAATTGTGGTATGAATGTGCAGTGGTGATGATCACCCAATGTGAAGTCTTATGTCTAGTTTCCTTTCTAGCTTATGGTCCAGATTACATTATCAATATTATGAATATGTGGGTGCCTATGTTAGGTATGGTCTCTATTCTGCCAATGATGAACTATGAATGATAAATGACCCCCTACCTACATACCCCTATATGAATGTGTGATTAGCTATGGTTAGGAGTCTTGAAAGCAAGTATTGATGTTATATTGTCTCCTATGCTAGTATGTGTTGTGTGGTTTATGCTTAAAGGTGCATTGAGGTCCTAAAAGGGTGGCTGGCGCAATGTGTTGTTGATAGCCATTAGGTGATCATGTTTACCAATGTACACACACTCACAGTTCATGCATGCTTACAAGCAGTATAGGTTCATGGTGTCTAATGAAAGGGTATTCTCATATGCACTCATGTCTACTACTATGCATGCAATGTATATGTATCTATGAAGGATGTGATGTATCATTAAGTAGGATGAATTGATAGGTGTACTAGTATGGAAAAGGGTATGGGACCTTGTCTATGCATTGCACATGTGTGCCTTGATAGGATAATTCCTAGGTTTGGTTTACTATGTACATGAATATGAATGCATGGTTATTCTATGAATGTGCATGGTGTCTTAATGTGTTTATATGAAAGAATTTCTCATAAATACACTTATGCATTAATGTATGAACGTGTGTGGCCCTAATGTGTTATGTGAAAGGTTTGCTCACATATATGTATACACACCCATGTATGATGATCTAGTCAATAGAGGGGCGCTTGGAAGGTGTTCCCAAGAGTACCCTAAACTAGATGGTGGTTGAATATGCTATGTCCATGTGAAAGGTTTTCTCACATGATATAGGTGGATGAACTCTCATCTATGACATATGAGCTAAGCATATGAGGAGTCAATCTCCTAAGCCTAATTTTATAAAGTAATGATAATAAAGGCTTTTCAATAAAGGGAACTTAGCTTAGCACCGAGTGAACTTAGATGAGAAGTTCCCCTTCCCAATGTGGAAAGGCTTGTTCACCATAGTCCTCACGAGGTGGATAACAACGATGCCTCAATAGGTATAAAGAGGGTTTCCATAAGTGGATAACTACAATGCACCATTTGGAATAAATTGGATTTCCACATATACTTCCAAGTTCCATAAACTATGCTTGCCGCATAGGATCTAGCAAGTGATATCACTTAGTATACTAGCATGTGTTAATTTTCTACATTTGCTAAGTAGAGAGCCTTCCATTGTTGTAGGCTCTACAACATCAAAATCCATGTTTAGCACCCATGGTCTTTTTGTCGTTCAAGGCTATAGTTTTCCTAAAGTAAAATGGACAATGGAAGTAAAGTAAGGACCCTAACAAGGATAACTTAAGGGTAGTTTCTAAGTGAAGTGGGGGTATGGAACTTTACCAATGCATTGCACAAGTAGATCTTGAGGGAAGTCATAGGAAGGTGTTCTAATGTATGTGACTATGTTTATGTTCCTTATGCATGACATTGTAGCGTTGTCTACTTGTTGTGATGAAATGCATGGTATAAGTCTGTACGATGTGCTCTTATGATTACATGCATAATGTTGGTCTTATTGACTATATGATTGAAGGTCCTACTTGATATGCATGTTGTTAACTATACTATTATGGTTGGTATATGAGATACATGTTATGATGCTTGAAGTCTTATGATAGGTTTACTAAGTATGTGTGAGGTTATGGGGATTCACATGTATATTGCAATAGTAGACTTAGATTAGGATTTTGAGTAAAGCCTTATGTTAAGTGTAATGTGAAGTATGTGCCTTGTTACATGAAATGGTCCTATGGATGTATGTGTCGAGTTGAAAGGTTGTACGTATGGTTTCCCTGTGGTCTTACGGTGATGCTTAAATATGGATAGTGTTATGAGACATTATCAATATATTTCACCAAGTGTCACTAGAGGGTTACTTGGGAAAAGTCAAGAAGTTAGAATAAGAAGAATCTCACTGTAAAGAGGAAAAGAAAGTTATCGTAAATGGAGTAGGCTTACTGTAAAGTGGTGGTTAATGTGACTTGAATGCACAATGTAATTTTATATGATGTATGACCATTAAATATGCCTATATTAAGTATATTAATTTTATAAAGTTTATTGTATCAAAGTTTTACGAAAATTTCACAAAACGGCATGATGCATGGTTTCAAGTAAAATGTCCCTTTTAAATGCATGTTTTTGCATGGTTGCCATACTTACTGCATTCTTATACTAACTCCATTCTTCTCTACCTTTTTGCACAAAGTGTAGGTTATGTATTCTTAAAGATATCTTTAATGGTAAGGAGTTTGATATGTGATTCCCAAGCTCAAGGAAAAGAATACTTAAGTCCAAGGATTTCCTAAGTCATGGTTTACTCTAAATTTATGTAATAAATATACTTATGATTTATGTTGTAAGGGTCGTGTCCTTAGTGTACTCTAATAATGTTCAGTCTAGGATGACAAAAATAGACTAGAGTCTTTAACTATGTATTATGATATTTCATATATATATATATTGGAAGTGATGCTCTAGCATATGATGTGCTATGAAAGTTTTAAATTTTCCGCTAAATTGACCTACGACAATGCGATGAATGATAACTTTGGGCTTGTATAAGACCTCCGAGAGGTCAAGTATGCCATGTTACTTCTAAGGGGTGCACCCCGGTCGTGACAAATGTGGTATCCTAGCATGAGATTTATGAAAGTGGTTTTAGGGTCCAAAGTCTCATATTGCCACGTCTAGTAGAGTCTCGATCATCGATGGTGATTCGCGACACATCTATGAGCGATATGCTATAGGATGATAAAGTTTCCCTTCTTCATCATTCTCATGTCGCGCCATAGAACTTAACTCTGTAAGATCTCTCTCTTATGATTTCTTATTCGGTGGTCTTTTAGATATGATTGCTTGGATGAGATTGTATCTCTATGATTGAGGGAGAAAAGGTAAGTTTGATGCTTATCTTTGATTAATGGTTTCATGAGTATGTGTTATGGTGAATTTGAAATATTATGTTGATGTGATGCCATTTATGGCTTTATATATGAGATTTATGTGAAATGACATATTAGGTGAAGATTTATGCTATGACATGGTTAAAGCTTATTAAAGAAGTTGTTATAGTTGAATTGAGCTTCTTTTATTTGGATTATAAGTTGCTTGATGACTTTACATGATGATAGTCTTATGATATGGTTTAGACTTGAAATGCTTGAAGAATGTGGTAAATACATAAAGATGCATGTTGCCCTTAAATATGTGTAACGGTTTAAATATTGCATGTTGTATATGTGTGGTTCTTCATAGATTCCTTGTTTAAATTGGAGTCATTTGTATAGGTTAGATACTAGAAGTGAGGGTAGCATGCTTATCTTTGTAGGGTGATGATGTAGGTTTGATTGTCCTAGAAGTTACCCTACTGTAATGTTGAAAGAAGAAAGAGGCTTTATGGCTATGTCTCTTCTATTGTTTTCCCACAATGTTGTATGACCCTTGATGTTCATGGTGTAGTTGAGACCTTATATGGGTAGGTAGTATGACGTACCTTGAATGTTATGGAGTTCCTTTGGGTGTTAGGCCTAGAGAAAAGATGTTGGCTGAGTTAAGTTGCGCTTAAATGGGTTTACCCTAAGTGGGGGATGATGATGTGAGTAGCAAGGTGTTAGATATTTCTATCTTGCCTACTATGTCTACTTGAACTTGAAACTAATGAGTTCCTTGAAGCTTGTTCATGATGGAGTCTTGCATTAAATTATAAATTGTATGTTCTCCATATGTTATGTATGTCTTTATTGACACTATGTTAAGTATGTTTAGAAGATTCTTAAGTGATTGAAAAAGGAATTTTGATCAAATTCGTGATTTCTCATGTTGATTGTGCATCTTGATATGCTAGTTATGCATTTAACTTCATGAGATTAGGTAAGAAACATGGTTGTAGTCACTTTTGATGTCTAAGGTTTAGCCTTATAATGAGAAATTGAGCCTCTTTAAAATGAAAGATGAGTCTCTTGAAAAATATGTGACTTTTATGGTTTGGAAAGCATAATTGTAGACTCACTTTTGAAAATTGAAGGCATGTTTAGCTAGTGTCCTTGTGTGTGTGTTTAAATTATTAGACTTTCCCAAATTGATGCTTGTTTATAAAAGCTAGTGTTATGCTAGGAATTGAAACTTTGTGAAATGACTTCCTATTGTTGTGATGTGTGTGGTGTGAATTACCATTTTGACTTCATTAGGAAGGAAGTATGAGCATGCTAAGGTTAAAATTTGAGAAATTCTCATTTTTACAGTGAATTGACCTATGTGCCTTGCTTGGGTAAGGAATCATGAGACATGTAAGTGTGTTGAGGAGAAGGATATTCCTTCATGGACACAATTAAGCATGGTATGGTTGAGTATGACCTTCATATCACTAGGTCTAATTAAGAAATATCCTTGTTGATTTACTTAACTCAAGTCTAAGTGCATTGAAGTATGAGTGCTTATTAGTTTCTTGAGTGTTGTTGAATCTGCCTAGGTGTGACTTAAATGTAGTTGCATAATGACCTCTTAATGAATTTAAATGTAAATAACATTTTATAATTAGGAGAAGGATGTTCCTCCTATGAACATGACAAGTACCTATGTGTTTGATGCATATAAGAGTGAGTGCATAAAGGTTTCGCTTGCTTGTGTTGCATTGAGTGCTAAATGGTGTGAAGTTTGTGTTCCGTGTAAGTTTGGATCATTGACTTCTTTTTGATTAATGTTATGAATATTGTGAGATGATCTATGATTCATTGAAGTCTTTATTGTGATTAAAGTGTTCCAAGTGTCATTCGAGGACGAATGTTCCGAAGTGGGGGATATTGTAAGACCCCCAAAATGAGTTAGGGTGTATAGATCCTCACATGTGCCTATAAGCTTTTTAACATATTAATGAATTGTTTTAAGTATGCATGATTGACTTGAAGTCATTTTGAAGTCAAACGTCCAAGAACGTCTAATACGTTCAAAAGTTAGCCCTTGAGACGTGCATGTGTGACTTGAGTGTGCCTAGCATTTTTGGATGTGTTGCGGGTGTTTGTTTGGGTGAAACTGATTTGGAAGGTCCTTCACATGTTAAGGGGTGTATTTACGTTGGAAACATACGGGTACGACTCCCCAAGGTCCCCGCAAAAGGCCCTCAAGGAGGACCCCAAAGTCTGCCTAGACACTGCCTTGGCAGTGTCTACCTACCACCCTCTATCGACGGCCAGTAGATTCACCTATTCCCCATCGGTGGTGACGCATAGATTGGAACTTAGACTGGAGAATGCTCAGACAAATGACAGCCTCATACCCAAACGATGGTTTCCACCAACGGCCCGTCGATGGGCCTAAGGAGCGTCATTTGGTGGCCGTCGATGTAGGCTGCAACAACTGCCATGCACGTTGTTTTCCTTTTGGGGTGAATGGTAAATTCACCCCACATCCTAACCTTACCCTCGGTGGTTTATTTGGTTATTTTTGGGTGTATTAAGTTTGTTAAAAACGTGACAACCCCATTCCCAATGCATGATTCAAAATTAGACTTCCCTCTCATAAAATATCCTCCCTAGAAACCTACATTGGAGATGAATCTCAAGAACATCCATGGTAATGGATTTTCAAGCTTTCTTAATCATGTTTTAATGGTATTCTTCTACAATGACGTATGGTGATCCTTCATCTATAGATAAAGTTTCATCTAGAGAGTTCTTCTGAATGTTTTCAAAGAGAAAATATGATCAAACCTCTTATGGCAATCTAGCCACGGATTCTTTCTCAAAACATTTTAGAAGTCTTTATCATGATGTATTGTTGTTAATTTATTTATTGTAACGTCAATTTCAATCCAATTGCATGATGAACCCATACTCCCTTTAAACTCTCGTTTTAGCGTATGTATTGGTTATTATGATCTTGATGTTGGGAGGATTATAATGTAATTCAATTATGTTAAAGTGATGGTTAGCTATTGCATATCATATGATGATGAATTATGTGTTGTTGGTCCATTTTGGATTGATTCTTGAGACTTGCTAAGGATTAGCCTATATTACTCTACTTCCTATCGATTGATTAATATATGGTATTCTCTGTGATCTCGACTTTATAGTACATGAAAGTAGGATTTCGTTTATGTAAACATATTTCTAGCTACTGCCTTATATTGATATTATTGATGAATTGTGTGTGTAAATCATTGATGATTAAAACAAGGCTGTCTTGGTAAGGATGATCTTCCTTCCTCCACATTCTGTAGATTGATGATGTAGTGTACTTGATGAAATATGAGTATTGATTAATTATGATCAAAGGTTGGTGAATTGGTAAGAATGGCTCTTCCCCTCTACTTTTCTATAGAACTGTTAGTTGATGATGCCTTGTATGGCATTGTGTGGTATGGTCCACTTATGGTGGCGGTGTTTACTTCATTGTTATTATATATGTGATGTGATCATGGCTTTAAGGGAAATTTTGATATGAATGTGTGGTGGTGATGATCACCCAATGTGAAGTCTCATGCCTTGTTTCCTTTTTAGCTTATGGTCTAAATTGTATTAACAATATTATGAACATTTAGGTGTCTATGTTAGGTATGGTGTATATAATGCCAATGATGAAGTATTAATGATTAATGATCCCTTACCTACATACACCTATATGAATGTGTGATTAGCTATGGTTAAGAGTCTTGAATGCAAGTATTGATGTTATATTGTCTCCTATGCTAGTATGTCTGTGGTCTATGCTTAAAGGTGCATTGTGGTCCTAAGAGGGTGGCTGCCTCGATGTGTTTCTTATAGACATTAGGTTATCATGTTGACAAATGTACACACACTCACACTTCATGCATGCTTACAAGTAGTATAGGTTCATGGTGTCTAATGAAAGGGTATTCTCATATGCACTCATGTCTACTACTATGCAAGTAAAGTATATGTATCTATGAAGTTTGTGATGTATCATTAACTAGGATGACTTGATAAGTGTACTAGTATGAAAAAGGGTATGGGACATTGTCTATGCATTGCACATGTGTTCCTTGATAGGATAATTCCTAGGTTTGGTTTTCTATGTACATGAATATAAATGCATGGTAATGTTATGAATGTGCATGGTGTCTTAATGTGTTTATATGAAATGATTTCTCATAAATACACTTATACATTAATTTATGAACATGTGTGGCCCAAATGTATTATGTGAAAGGTTTGCTCACATATATGTATACATACACATGTATGATTATCTAGTCAATCGAGGGGCGCTTGACAGGTGTTCCCAAGAGTACCCTAAACTAGATGGTTCTTGAATATGCTATGTCCATGTGAAAGGGTTTCTCACATGATATAGGTTGATGAGCTCTCATCTATGACCAAATAGCTAAGCATATGAGTATTCAAACTCCTAAGCCTAATTTTATAAAGTAATGTTAATAAAGGGAACTTAAGTATATGACCGTGATTATGCCTATATTAAATATATGAATTGTATAATTCTTATTGTATCAAAGTTTTATGAGATTTTCACAAAAAGGCATGATGCATTGTTTCAACTAAAATTTCTCTTTTAAATGCATGTTTTTGCATGGTTGCCATACTTAGTGCATTCTTGAACTAACTCCATTCTTCTATATATTTTTACACAAAGTGTAGGTTATGGATGCTTAAAGGATGTCTTTAATGGTAAGGAGCTTGATATGTGATTCCCAAGATCAAGGAAAGAAATCCTTAAGTCCAAGAATTTCCTAAGTCATGGTTTACTGTAAATTTATGTAATAAGTATACTTATGATTTATGTTGTAAGGGTCGTGTCCCTATTGTACTCTAATGATGTTCAGTCTAGGATAGAAAAAAGAGACTAAAGTCTTTAACTATGTATTAAATTATTTTATATATATATTGGAAGTGATGTTCTAGCATATGATGTGCTATAAAAGTTTTAAATTTTCCGCTAAATTTACCTATGCCAATGCGATGAATGATAACTATTGGCTTGTATAAGACCTCTAAGAGGTCAAACACGCCATGTTACTTCTAGGGGTTGCTCCCCTGTGTAACAGCAATACAAACCTCAAATGGCCCATATGCTCATACTCACTCTTAGAATATACGAAGATATCATCAATGTATACAATTGCAAAAGCATCAAGGTAATCTCAGAACACTCTATTCATTAGGTCCATAAATGCCACTGGGGCATTATCTAACCCAAAATACATGACTCGAAACTCATAGTGACCATACCTAGTCCAGAAAGACATTTTTCGAATGTTTTCACCTCTTACTCTAAGTTGGTGATATCCCGACCTTAAATCAATTTTTGAAAAGTAACTCACACCTTTGAGTTGATCAAACAAATCATCAATCCAAGGGATAGGATACTTGTTCTTTATGGTGACTTTATTGAGTTGACACTAATCAATGCACATCATAAGTCACCCATCTTTCTTTTTCCCAAACAAAACCGGAGCACCCCATGGAGAAATACTAGGTTGAATAAAGCCTTTGTATAATAAATCTTAAGCTGAGCCTTCAACTCTTCCAATTCATCCGGAGACATCAAATAAGGAGGAATTGAATGGGAATTTGTTTCCGATGATAAGTAAATACCGAAGTCAATTTCCTATTCAGGACGAATCCGGGAAAGGTCATATAGGAAAGACCTCGGTAAATTCCCTCACTATGGGGACCAACTCAATACGAGGAATCTCGGATTCTAGATCTTTGACCCTCAGCACATGGTATAGACAACCCTTGGCTATCATCTTACAAGCCTTTAGAAATGAAATGATTCGACCTTTATGAATAGAATTTCCCCCCTTCCATTCTAAAAATGGCTCATTTGGAAATTGAATTTGACTACCCTTGTCTTCAATCTATGGAAGCAAAACAAGCATGCAACCAATCCATTCCCAAAATAACATCGAAATCAAACATATCAATTTCTACCAAATCAATCAGAGTAAATCTATTGGCCATCATTATAGGATAATTCTGATATACCCATTTTGCAACTACTGAATCACCCACCGGGGTTTAATTAAGATATCGGGCAATACATCAAAATTTCTAGCTACCAAAGGAGTAAGAAATGACAAGGTAGCACCAGGATCAAGTAAAGCATAAACATTAATAGATAAGACTTGTAACATACCGGTTACCACATCGGGAGAACTCTCTTCTTCACCCCTAGCCTTGACTGCACAAAAATGGTTCATTTTTGGAGCTTCGAAGCTAGGTAAACTTGATTGAGCTTGGATACTCCCCTTCTATTGACCCCTCACATTAGTACAATATCTCACTTTGTGGCCACTCTTTCCACAACCAAAGAAATTATCCAATCCCATAAGACATTTACCTCTATGCTTCATACTACACTTTCCACAAGTTGGATTCTCACTTGGTGAATAAATACCTTTTCCCTTTTGGGACCTTGGGTTAGACACCATATCAATGCAAGCCTTCGGGAACTTAGAAGGAACTTGGTTTTGGAAAACATCTTTTTGAACCTAGGCTTGTCTTGAATGTCAAGACTACCCTTAGAAGAACCACCTTCAAAAGACCTTACCTTCTAAGCATCCCTATTTTTATTCCTTAGCCAACTTTCCTCTACTTGTCTAGCATGAACCATCAACCTAGAAAGATCCATGTTGTCATGAAGCATTGTCGCACGATATTCTTCTTCAAGCTCTTCGGACATGCCCATTACATAACGGCTCATTTCATCCCTAGCATTGGAAACCAAAGAGGGAGCATACTTGGATAGTTTGATAAACTTCAAGTAGTATTCCTCAACACTCATACCTCCTTGATGAAGGTTGATGAACTCATATACATTAGACTCCCTTTTCTCTCTAGGGAAGAACCTATCAAGAAATTCTCTCCTAAAGATCTCCCAAGTCACGGGACCACCTCTTAAAGCTCTATTATCCTTCCATTGTGGGAACTAAGTTTGGGCTACATCTTTGAGTTGATAGGCGGCTAGCTCGACCTTCTCTCTATAACTCACCCCCATAGCATACAAGATTTTGTAGACCTCATCGAGGAATTCTTGGGGGTATTCATCAACCATAGACCCAAAGAACATAAAAGGATTCATTCTAGTGAAGTCTCTCAAACGTGAAGCCATGGTACTAGCATTTGGGTTCACTCGGGGTCCAACATCTAGATTTGCTTGAGTCTTCATGGCTTGCACTTGAGTAGTTACTGCATGTCTTGAGTAGTAATAGCTTGAGACAAACTAAGAAAATCCGACCTTATCTCTCCATCCGTTATAGCTGGAAGATTGACCGGAGCTTGGTCACCCAAAGGAGCTTGCTCTTGTGGAGGAGCTTGATTGCCTTGCGGATGATCTTGGTTGTCATGTGGAGGAGCTCCCGTATTTGCAATCTATTCTCCAATCTTCTTGCGGCTGCCCTTCTAGTAGTCATAACTATAACCACAATAAGAGGGTTAGGTGAAAAGAACACAGACAGTTAAGATTATGGAGGCACGACAAAGGAATGCCAAGAAAATGAGAATTTCCTAAGCATCACATAGTCTCTCATTCATAAGTGTGGAGCGCTCCACAATTATGAATAAGAATATATATATATACGTGGTTTAGTGAGACATCAACCCTAAGGTTACTTAACCTCATGCTCTGGTACCAAGTTTTTCACATGCGGGGAGCATCCCCGAGAGTAACCGGCATCATCGTCCTCGAAAATGACTTAGACAAGCCCTTAGCATTCATCATTATATGTCATAGGCCAAAAACATGGGAAATTTAAAACTTTTACATATACATAGTGAGTTTTACATAGACCTATCACATAAATCATACAGGGAGTTTACATAGACTCCTCACATAGGAATCTTACTTAGGCTTCTCTTTTAGACAACATAATCAATTTATAATAAATAGTCTAATAACATTGTCTCACATTAAACCACCTAAACGAGTACAACTTTGGACTTGGCTATTACAAATTCAATATATCATTGTAGTTATACATCAATAGTACCAAACGATAAAGGAATGAAATAATGTCGTTAGACAATACAACTTCATAGATACAGTAGTGAAATGGTAACATCCCTGAACATGAGGACCTACCAATAACATGGAGAAAGATATCCAAGTCTTCTTCGATCGGCCTCTTACAACCTCAATTGCCGGAATCTACATATTTGTAGAAAACATAAGAAATATGGGTTAGTACACCACTTGTACTAAGTATGGAAAGAATGAACATAAAACATTTGAAATCATTCATGAAAGGGACCATTTCTTTAGAAAAAATGCTAAGTCATTTGGAAATCCTTTAATGCACGAGAACGTATACAATATAAGGATCACAATAACAAAAGACATGTTCATAACCAAAGACAACATCAACATAAAGCCATATAAACATTTAATATTTAATAGCTCATATAAACATAACATCCAAAACCCTTACCAACAATCTCATCCCAAGCCTACAAGCAAAATTCTCATGTGAAGCCCCATAACCCCACATCATCAAGTAAAAAAGATAGGAGACCATAAGTAATGCTTTGCTGCATAACACATATCATCACAAGTAGTCATCACCACATATAGCAATTTAGACCAATATCATGATCATTCAATATAATTAACATCATATAAGATTATTATCATATAAAGTCAACATTACATATTCCTTTATATCATAATACATAACAATATCTCCTAGGACTCCTTTTAAATCTAACTTGTGCAATGTCTAGGTACAGTCTCATACCCCGACCTATACTAAGTAGACCCCTTAAGTCACCCTAGTCAATGTCCTTTTATTACATTTAGTAATTCATTTTAACTTCGGGAACAATTGCCTTAAATTACATAGACCACATGAGCTAAATGTGGAATACGATATCATGAAATCCTACACGGAAAGAAGGTGGTATAGTTTCCAAGGTAGAACCAAACATGTACATAGCATTTTAAGTGCATCCACTAGCTAGTATTCCTATTGGGGCAACATAGTTCAAGAATTAGGAGACATAGTATAGACCCTCTTTATGCTATTAGCATTGTAATATCTATCTCATGAGAACATAGTGAACATACATTCCCACATGGGAAGGGACACATCTTACAACTAGTTCACTCGGTGCTAAGCTAGAGTCCCTTTTTAATATGCCTTTAAGTCAACCATAGTGTAGGTCATAGAGGATAACCCCTTATATAATCATGTCATTAGCTCATTAGGTATAGGATGAGAACTACCTTTCATCTACACCATCATTAGTGAGGTCATTTCATCATAATAAAATCATAATAAGGCACACAAGTGGTTCACATTCAAACTTGCATGATCATAACCCTATCAAGACATCACAAACATCCTATTCATGACAAGGAATCATAATAATCATATCATCTTAGTCTCAATCTAATCACATATAATACTTCAATTGCAAATCATGATCAAATATAATACATCATCATTAAAGTAAAGGATTAAGATCACAAAGTCTTACCACATAGCATGCATAAGCTCTCTTCAATATATTACCATAAATCAATTACAATTATCAAATAATCCACATTACCATCATCATAATATAGTAAAATAAACAATAACATAATCAATTCAACCCTATTTATATACAAATCCAATTCATAACTAGGGTTAGGTAAAAGGGTTCAGTGAAGAACCTTTCCTAGAAATTAGGTCAAAGAGTAAGAACTACAGTAAATAGCCATTAATCAATCATAATATATCAATAATAATCAATCTAACATCATAAGAAATCAACTTGAAAGACAATATACGAAATTGGAATGAAACCCATCTTTTGAAGAATATAAAAATCATATTCTGAAAGAGACTCTTGAGGAAAGGGTTTCGAAGAGTGAATATCTTCCATACCTTAAGATTTCCTTGCGAAGTGATGAAGAAAGGATTAATCTTGGAGCCCTAGTGAAGCTTGGCCTTTGTTTTCAATGGTGGGTCTTTGGGAGAGAGAAAAATTAGAGAGAAGTTGGAGAGAATTGGGTTAGGGAATTATGTGGTGTTGGGTTAGTTTAATGAAGGTTAAGTCTTATACAGTCCTTCAACAAACTTCATTAACCCCCCTTAACCCTTAATCATTCAACTAATATGTAATACTTCAAAAGTCTAAACCCTAATCTAGAGCCTAACATGAGAGTTTAAGAGTTGTAACACTGTTTTAAAAATGAATTTAATTTATATAAGTCATTTAAGGAGTTTTAGAATCAAAACGTGAAGTAACGTCCATGACGTCCGGAAACTAGTTCAAGAGGTGCTAGCGTGCCTTAGTCCAGGGCTTTAAGAGTCAGAAAATGATGAAATCTGGTGAAAAGATGTCTAACACGTATTAGAGTTTGTTTATAGTTGAAACGTGTGGGTATGACTCCCCAAATACCAACAAAAGGATCCTTGAGGAGGACCCTTGCATTTTGGCTAAAAGTTGTCTAGGACAGTAGCCATCGACGACTTACAGGCGACAAGGCGTGGTCCAATCGACGGGGCTTCCATTTCCACCGTTGATAGTCACTTTTCCAAATTTGTAAAGATGTAATTTTGGCATGTCTCTGACCAAAATGACGGATGTGCAGCACAGAGGGGGGCTTGGCCATCGACTGACCTATCGCCCGTAGGTCGGGGTCTCGTAGGTCTGGGTTATGTTCTACTTCTTTATTTGAATTATTTAATTTAATTAGTTAAATGGTTAGTTAATTAATTAAGAGTTAGCGGAGGTTCATATAATTTAATTAAGTACATCTATATAAAGACCTAAGCCTAATTAAACTAACTCAATTCTCATAATTCCCAAAACTCAATTGCTCTTCCTTCTCTCTCCCAAAGAAACTCCATAGAAGACCAAGTAAAGGAGGGTTATAGGGCAGAAAGAAGACTACTTTTCTCCATCAATCTTCATCAATTACCAAGTTATGGGATTCCTTTCACCTTTTGGATTCCTTTCCCATAAGGGTTCCTCCAAATTAATTTCAAAAAGAAGAGTTTCAAGTGAGATTTCTTCTATTACGAATTTGATCTTCTAAATTACTTTGTTTATGATTTCTTTAGGCAAACATGAGTAGATTATGATTCATTGTAATTCAATTATGTTAGTTCTTGATGAATTAACCTAGGTTGTGAAGTAGATCATGAATTTGACCTAAGTCCCTAACCTTAGGTTATGAACTAGTGATGAACTGTTGTGTAGTGATTCAGTTGACTTCATTATTGTGTTAATTACTATTGTGTGATGATATTACACCCATTTTTGTGTTTAATTGTATGGTTGATGGTAAAACCTTGATGATGGCTTGTTAAGGAGATTAGATAATTCTTGTGATCTCATACTTTACCTCAGTTATGATTACTTGTGTTTAGCGATGCAGTTATATTAAAGTATACCTTGTGATAAGATTGATTAGTGTTGGTATGATGTTGAATTGGAATATATTGAATTATTACTTGTGAGTTATTGGCTAAGATGTAATGATATAAGGATGGTGATGACTTATCTATGTACATTATCATAATGTGATTATGCAAATGGGCTAACCTAACATGTGTGAATTGTAATGAAAGGACAATACTCATGCAATTCCTATTGAGATATGATGATGAATATATAAGGATAGACCTTATGACCTAAACTAAGATATGATTATTAATAAAGGCTTAAAGATATTTCTAAAAGGGACTCTAGCTTAGCACCGAGTGAACTAGAGTGAGGAGTGTCCCTTCCCACATAGGGAAGGTAGGATCACTAATGTTCTCATGAGATTGGAGACTATAATTCATGTAGCATAAAGAGAGTCTCAACTACACCTCATAGTTCTTGAACTATGTTGCCCCCATAGTAATACTTGTTAGTGGATCCACATAGATGCTATGTTCATGTTTTGGTACTACCTTGGCAAGTAGTCCGCCTTCTTTTGGTGTAAGGTTCCATTGACTCCGGATTCCATATTAGCTCATGTGGTCTATGTCAATTAAGGAAAGATTTTCCCAAAAGTAAAATGAAGTAATTAAATGAACTCTAACTATGGTGACCTAGGGGGTTTAGCTTAGTCTAGGTAGGGGTATGGGACTATACCTATACATTGCACTAGTTAGACTTGATGGAAGTGTTAGAAGGATGTTCTTATGTAAGTATATGTTTATAAATGTAAATGGTATGTATATAAAAATCTTACATGTTGGTGATAATATATGATGTTGATTTCACTTATGAATATGTGGTTTTGTCTCTATTGCTAAACTATGATGTTATGTACTATTAATGATATGCTATGTGAAGTTGTACATTGGTTATGGTTCTTAGTCATTGCACTAGTGGACTTAATGAGGGTTCATGAGTAATGATATTGCTTTTGTTATGATGCTATGAACTCTTATATATGCTTGTTGAAGTTATAGCTTGATGATGAGTTGTATTGACTATGTGCTCAAGTATGTTGATATGCATGTTGACTTGACTAGACTTGTAGTTTTTGTCTTCAGATGTACATTGTATTGACTTAATGAATATGCATGATTGACTTGTATTATTTCTTGAAATGTCCATAATGCTTTTCAAAGTAAATAAAATGTTTTAATGAAATGTCCCCTTTTAGCATGATTTTAATGTTGTGTGTTCATATGTGACCATACTTAGCACAAGTGATGTGCTAACACCATTTCTCCCTTTTGTCCAAAATATTTTAGGTTTCGGTCATTGAAGGGGTGGTGACGACATTGAAGGAAGGCTTGGAATTCTCACTCTCCAAGTTGGGTAGGTCCTCACTACTTCGAGGACAATGCCATTTTCTAGCTTCATGTATTGATTAGTCTTAAAGACATAATGTTCCTTTCCTTTCATTTGAGTACTAAAGATTTTATAACCTATATGTTGCTCTTATTGTATATATGTATGAGCTATGCCCAATTATTATACTCTTGTTAGATCGTTATGATAAGAGACATCTGGTTTTAAGAATATGTTATATCTTTTCTCTCTCTCTCTCTCTCTATATATATATATATATATATATATATATATATATATATATATATGTAAGTATGTGTGTGTGTGTGTATATATATATATATATATGTAAGTATGTGTGTGTGTGTGTGCAATAAAAGTAGAAGACTATGTAATCTTTTTATACGAAGAGTCTATGTATACTCGATATGACTATATTATGTGTATGTGAGAGGTATATGTAAGCCTCGTGATAGATAGAAGAAAAGTTTCAATTTTCTGCATTTTTAACCTATGAATGTAATGATGTAAACTAAGAGGCTAGTCTTAGTTCTCATCGAGAACGATGACGCCGGTTACGTCTAATCCTTTTATTGTGATGATAGGCAATGATTACTCGAAGAACAGTCGCTCGAAGACTTGATGAAAAGATTGCCAATGCAGGACCTCCTCCCCGAGGCAACCAAGTCCCTCCTCTTTAATAAGTTGCTAATGATGACCAAGCTCCGGTCAATCCTCCTCCTTTGACATATGGGGACATAAGGTCAGCCTTTCTCCAAATGGCCCAAGTTATTACTACTCAAGCACAAGCCATCACTACTCCAGCTCAAGCCATGACGGCCCAAGCTAACCGGGAGTTCTTACCCCGAGGAAACCAACATGTTGGCACCATGGACTTCCGTTTGAGGGATTTCACAAGGATGAATCCCCCTACTTTCTATGGGTCCAAAGTTGAGGAAGACCACCAAGAGTTCATTGATCATACCTACAAGATTCTCTATGCTATGGGGTTGACTACTAGTGAGAAGGCCGAGTTAGACACTTACCAACTCAAGGATGTGGCCCAAACTTGGTACGTCTAATGGAGAGACAATAGGCCCTTAAGGGGTGGACCGGTGACATGGGATATTTTCAAGAAGGCTTTTATTGATAGGTTATTTCCTAGAAAGAAGAGGGAAGCCAAAGTGGAGGAATTCATCATCCTTCGTCAAGGAGGTATAAGTGTTCTAGAATACTCTTTCAAACTCACTAAATTGTCAAAGTATGATCCTTTTTTGGTTTTCGACCCTAAAGATGAAATGAGACGCTTTTTGACGGGAGTGTCGGATGCTTTGAAGGAGGAATGTAGTTCGTCTATGCTACATGATAATATGAACATTTCTCGTCTCATGGTTCATGCTCAACAAATGGAAGAGATAAGGGTTAAGAGGAAGAGTAGAGATGCCATGAGGGAAAGGTCTTATGATGGTGGTTCTTCAAAGGGTAGGCTTGATATCCAAGACAAGCCTAAGTTCAAAAAGAAGTTTTTTAAATAAGTACCTACAAAATTTCCCATGGCTCGTGATGATAGGGTGTCTAACCCTAAGTCCCAACAGGGAAGAGGTACTAGCTCACTAAGCAATAAGACAACTTGTGGTAAGTGTGGCAAGAAACATTACGGTGAATGCCTTGTTGGGACGGACAATTTCTTTTGGGTGTGGCAAAAGTGTCCAAAAGGTTAGGGATTGCCCTAATTTTAAGGGGCAAGACAAAGGTAACGGGCAAGCTCAAGGTAGTGGTTCTAATGTGGATCCTCCAAAGAAGAATCACTTTTATGCTCTTCGCTATAGGGGTGAACAAGAGAGATCTCCCGATGTGGTTACCAGTATGTTACAAGTCTTCTCTATTTATTTTCATGCTTTACTTGATCCGGGGGCTATATTATCTTTTATTACTCCCTTGATAGTTAAAAAGTTTGATATTTTGCCCGACATACTAAATGAACGTTTTATGGTAACTACCCCGGTAGGTGAGTTAGTGATTACGAAAATGGTGTATAGAAATTGTCCTATAATGTTTCCCAATAGAGTTACACTTGTTGAATTAGTAGAACTTTATATGGTTGATTTCGATGTCATTTTGGGGATGGATTGGTTGCATGTTTGTTTTACTTCCATTGTTTGTAGGAAAATAATTGTCAAGTTTAATTTTCCTAATGAACCCATTTTAGGCCTCATTTGTTTGCACTTAATGGAGGTCTGAATCTTAATCATTCAGATTCAACCTATTAAGTACGTTTGGTTGTTAAGTCTGAATCTGAATCATTTCGATCAGCCCATTAAGTTCATTTGATTTTTATTTTTTTTAATACCTATCAATGGGTCTGAAGAGTTCTGAATGAATAAGATCTGTAGGAGACTCTTAACAACATTCAGACCCATTTTAATAAGTTATCAAACAGTAAACCATCACTTCTATACTTTAAGCGTGCCTTTTTATCTCATAACTAAAAACATTCCTTCTCTCTTTTCTCAATCAAACACCATTTTTTCCCTCTTGAACTGGTAAGTTTTCATAAATCCTTTTAAAATATTTTTTTAAATTAATAACTTTTTGTATTAACTGTGTCAAGAAAACATTTGGTGTATTGGTGTTTATAAAAGTGTTTGAATGAAAAAAATTGTACTCCAAATCATGATTATTGAAACTTTTAAAACTTTTTTTAATCAAAATTGATAAAAAAATTTGAAATGAAATTTTTATGATATTTTATTAATTTAATGTTAATTTCACATGCACATTAAGATATTGAAAACAAACAACATTAATTATTTAGTTTTTAGATTTAGAGACCACATCTTAATATTCAGATGTGTATTCAGATCTAAACACCTAAATCTTAATGAAAATCTTAATATTCAGATGTGTATTCACATTCAGACCTCTTAATCTTAATTGAAACAAATGAGGCCTTAGAGTGGAAGGGGGAAATTCTATTCCTAGTGGTCGTTTTATTTCTTGTATGAAGGCTTGCAGGATGATATCTAAAGGGTGTTTATACCATACAGTAAGATTCAACGATTTAGACTCCGAAAATACTCCCATTGAGATTGTCCCCGTAGTAAGGGAATTTCCGGAGGTCTTTCCTAATGATCTCGAATGACAAATTGATTTTGGTATTAACTTGCAACCGGATACCAACCCCATTTCAATTCCTCTTTATCGGATGGCTCCGATCGAATTTTAAGAGTTGAAGGCTCAACTCAAAGACTTACTAGATAACGGATTCATTAGACCTAGTATTTGTCCAAGGGGTGCTCCAGTATTATTGTGAAGAAGAAGGATGGTCCCTAAGAATGTGCATTGATTATCGCAAACTCAATAAAGTCACTATAAATAACAAGTATCCTCTCCCTCGAATTGACGACTTGTTTGATCAACTCGAAGGGGCAAAATACTTTTCTTAGATTGACTTGAATCGGGGTATCACCAACTTAGGGTGGGAGGTGAGGATATACCAAAAATGATATTTCGAACTAGATATGGTCACTATGAGTTCCTGGTAATGTCATTTGATATGACTAATTCTCCGACGACGTTTATGGACCTAATGAATAGGGTGTTTCGAAGCTACCTAGATTCATTTGTCATTGTCTTCATTGACAACATCTTGGTATATTCAAAAAATAAGGGTGAACAGAAGGATCATTTAAGAGTGGTATTACAAGTGCTTAAAGAAAACCAACTATTTTCCAAGTATAGAAAATGTGTGTTTTGGTTGAGGTCGGTGGCGTTTCCTAGTCATATCATCTCTACTGAGGGAGTTGAGGTTTATTCAAGGAAAATCGAGGAGTGAAAAATTGGCCTAGGCCATTGACTCCAAACGACATTAGGAGTTTCTTGGATCTAGCGGCTTATTATAGGAGTTTTGTGGATGGTTTTTCATCCATTGCATTTCCTTTGACTACTTTGACCCAAAAGAGTATGAAATTTTAGTGGTCAGAGGCATGTGAAAGAAGCTTCCAAATCTTGAAAGATAGGTTTACTTCCGCTCCGGTGTTAACTCTACTTGAGGGTACCAAGGGTGTCATTATATTGCGATTCATCCCGAGTAGGCTTGGGGTGTGCGCTTATGCAACATGTGAAACCAGTAATCTATGCCTCTAGACAACTTAAGGTGCATGAAAAGAACTATCCAACTCATGATCTTGAGTTAGCGGCCGTGATATTTGCCTTAAAAATATGGAGGTATTACTTGTATGGTGTTTATGTTGATGTGTATACCGACCACAAAAGTCTTCAATATGTGTTTACTAAAAAAGAGTTGAATCTCTGAAAAAGAAGGTGGTTTGAATTGTTGAAAGATTATGACATGAGTGTTCTCTACCACCCCAGCAAGGCGAATGTGGTTGCGGATGTTCTAAGTCGTATGACTATGGATAGTGTGTATCATGTTGAAGCAGCCAAGAAAGACCTAGTGAAAGATGTTCATAGGTTGGATCGTTTGGGTGTTAGATTGGAAGATTCTCAGAATGGTGGTTTCATAGTCCATCATAACACCGAATCGTCTTTGGTGGTTGAGGTGAAGTTCAAGCAACACCTTAATCTACCATTCATGGATTTGAAGGAGTCGGTTGTTAGTAAAGTTAATGAGTCATTCTCCTTAGAGTGGGATGGTGTCTTGAAGTATCAAGGGAGGTTGTCTGTTCCTAATGTAGACGGCTTGAGAAACCGGATTCTTGAGAAAGATGATGGGTCCAGTTATTTCATTCGTTCGGGTTCTACAAATATGTATCATGACCTTAGAAAAGTGTTTTGATAGGAAGGCCTGAATAGAGACATAGCGGAATTTGTTGCAAAATGTACAAATTGCCAACAAGTGAAAGCCGAACACCAAAAGCTGGATGGTTTACTTCAAGAAATCCAAGTTCCTACTTTGAAGTGGGAAGACATTAATATGGATTTCGTGGTAGGTTTGACTCGTAAACAAAAGCAACATGACTATATATGGGTGGTCGTGGATAGGTTCACCAAATCCGCTCATTTTATTCCCGTCAAGTCCACTTACTTGACGGAGGATTATGTAAGGATATTCACAGATGAGATTGTGTGTCGCCATGGTATTCCGTTATTAATCATATCTTATAGGGGTTCACAATTCACATCTAGGTTTTGGAGGTCATTCCAAAAAAGGTTGGGCACCAAGGTGAAGCTAAGCACCGATTTTAATACCCAAACGGATGGTCAAGCAAAGCGTACTATTCAAACCCTTGAGGATATGCGTAGATCTTGTATAATTGACTTCAAGGGAAATTGGGACAAACACTTACCTTTGCTTGAGTTTTCTTACAATAATAGTTACAATTTATCTATATCTATGGATCCTTTTGAGGCCTTGTATGGTAGGAGATGTAGATTTACAATTGGATTGTTTGAAGTGGGATAGTCTTCACTTTTGGGTCCCGAATTAATTTATAAGAATTTGGAGAAGGTTCATATAATAAGGAATTGATTGAAAAAATCCTATAGCTGGCAATAATCTTATGCCAACAATCTGAGAAGAGACGTAGAATTTGAAGAAGGTGATAAAGTGTATCTAAAAATTTCGCCGATGAAAGGGGTGGTGAGATTTGGCAAGAAAAAGATGTTGAGTTCTCGTTATGTGTGTCCCTATGAAATTTTACAAAGGCTTGGCAAGGTTCCATATGAGTTGAGGTTACCTAGTTAATTGGCTTCGGTTCATCCGGTGTTCCATGTTTCCATGCTTAAGAAGTGTATCTTTGATCCCCGAGTCCATTCTTCCTATTGAAGGTCTAGGTGTTCAAGAGAACCTCTCCAATGAGGCAGTTCCGGTTGAAATCCTTGATAGACAAGTAAAGAAGTTAAGGAACAAATAGGTGGCTTCCGTAAAGGTGTTATGGAAGAATCACCTAGTTGAGGGTGCAACATGGGAGGCTGAGGCCGACATAAAGTCTCGTTACCCTCATCTATTTGATAACTAAAGTTATTCATTCCCATTTATAGTGAAAATAATGAGTTTATTTGAAGTTATCTTTATTTTTGGTAAAATAGTGAATTATATGCTTTGTTATAGTGAGTTACAATGATTTATGCCTATTTAAAATAAAGTTTCCAAGAAAATGCTCTTTTACTTGATTTGAACTTATGTGGTGTATTTTGGTATATTGTGTCTTCATGAATTGTATTGAGCATGTTGATATGTGTTGAAGAAAGCTATGGCATAGTTGATAAGCATGTAATGAATGTTGAACTCTTATGAGTTGAAAATGATGTTTTGAGTTGCATGGTGTAAGAGGTCATGTGGTTATGTTGATTTGAATTGTAACTCATCTTTTGATATGTTGTTTTTCGTTAGACTTCTAGTCTTGAGTCAATTCCTTCCTTTTAAAGAATTGTAGTGTCATTCGGGGACAAATGTTCCTAAGCGGGGGATAATGTAATACTCCGAAAGTCTAAAGCCTAATCTAGAGCATAACATAAAGTCTAAGAGTTATAACACTATTTAAAGGTCAAATATAATGTATATAAGTCATTTATGAAGTTCTATAATAAAAACGTCAAGGAACGTCTATGACGTCCGGAAACTAGTTCAAGAGGTGCTAGCGTGCCTTAGTCTATTTTACAAGGTTTTCAGAGTCGTAAAATGATGAGATTTTGTGAAAAGATGCCTAACACTTATTAGAGGTTGTTTATAGTCTAACATTCCGGTATGACTCCTGAAGGACCAACCAAAGGGTCCTTGAGAAGGACCCTTGAATTTTGGCTAAAAGTTGTCTAGGACAGTAGCCTTCGATGACTTGTAGGCGACGAGGCGTGGTCAAATCGATGGGGTGTCGATTGCCACCGTTGATGGTAACTTAGACAAATTTGTGAAGAAGTCATTCTTGCAAGTCTCTGACCAAAATGACGGATGTGCAGCGCGGAGGGGGGCTTGGCCGTCGACTGACCTACGGTCCGTAGGTCGGGGTCTCGTATGTCACGTCTGTGTTCTACTGTTTTATTTTTATTGTTTCATTTAATTAATTAAGTGGTTAGTTAGTTAATTAAGGGTTAGGGGAGGTTCATATAAGTTAATTAAGGACATTTATATAAAGACCTAAGCCTAATTAAACTAACTCAACTCTCATAATTCCCAAAACCCAATTGCTCTTCCTTCTCTATTCTTTCTCTCTCCCAAAAAAACTCCATAGAAGACCAAGCAAAGGAGGGTTCTAGGGAAGCAATAAGACTACTTCTCTCCATAAATCTTCATCAATTAGCAAGGTATGGGATTCCTTTCACTTTCGGGATTCCATTCCCCAAAGGGTTCCTCCAAATTGAGATCAAAAAGAAGAGTTTCAAGTGGGTTTTCTTCTATTACGAATTTGATCTTCTAAAATACTTTGTTTACGATTTAATTAGGTAATCATGAGTAGATTATGATGCATTGTAATTCAATTATTGTAGTTCTTGTTGAATTAACCTAGGTTGTGATGTAGACCATGAATTTGACCATAGTCCCTAACCCTGGGTTATGAACTAGTGATGAATTGTTGTCTAGTGATTCAATGGACTTCATTATTGTGTTAATTACTATTGTGTGATGATATCACACCCATTTTTGGGTTGAATTGGATGGTTGATGGTAAAAACTTGATGATGGCTTGTGAAGGAGATTAGGTAAGTCTTGTGATCTCAATCCTTTATCTCAATTATGATTACTTGTGTTTAGAGATGAAGTTATATTGAAGTATACCTTGTGATAAGATTGATTAGGGTTAATATGATGTTGAATTGTAATGTCTTGAATTATGACTTGTGAGTTGCTGGCTAATATGTAATGATATAATGATGGTGATGAGTTATCTATGTGCCTTATCATAATGTGATTATGTAAATGTGTTAACCTCACATGCTTAAATTGTAATGAAAGGACAATACTCATGCAATTCCTATTCAGCTATGATGATGACTATATAAAGGATAGACCCTATGACCTAAACTAAGATATATAATTAATAAAGGCTTAAAGACATTTAAAAAAGGGACTCTAGCTTAGCACTGAGTGAACTAGATTTGGGAGTGTCCCTTACCATATAGGGAAGGTAGGATCAGTATTGTGCTAATGAGATTGGAGATTATAATGTATGTAGCATAAAGAGGGTCCCAACTACATCTTCTAGTTCTTGAGCTATGTTGTCCCCATAGGAATACTAGCTAGTGGATCCACATAGATGCTATGTTCATGTTTTGGTACTACCATTACAAGTAGTCCGCCTTTTTTCAGTGTAAGGTTCCATTGACACCGGATTCCACATTAGCTCATGTAGTCTATGTCAGTTAAGACAAGATGTTCCTAAAAGGTAAAATAACGTAATTAAGTGAACTCTAACTAGGGTGACCTAAGGCGTTTAGCTTAGTCTAGGTAGGGGTATGGGACTTTACTTATATATTGCACTAGTTAGCCTGGAGGGACGTCTTAGAAGGATGTTCTTATATTCTTATGTGTTTATATGCTTATAAATGTAAATGATGTGCATATGATGATCTTACATGTTAAAGACACTATGTGATGTTGGTTTCAATTATGAACATGTGGTTGGTCTCTATTTCTAAAGTATGATGATATTTACTCTTAAAGATATAGTATGTGAAGTAGGGCATTGCTTATGGTTCTTTTTAGGTTTACATTATTGAGTGAGGTTATGGAGCCTTACTTAGTCATTGCACTAGGGGACTTAATGAGGGTTCATGAGTAATGGTCTTGCTTTGGTTATGATGTACTGAACTTTTATAAATGTTTGTTGACATTATAACCTAATGATAGAGTTGTCTTAATTATGTGCTCAATTATGTTGATATGCATGTTGACTTGACTAGATTTCACATTGTTGGTCTTATGATGTACATGATCTTGACTTAATGAAGATTTGGTATTGACTTTTATTGGCTCTTGAAAGTGCATAACGTTTTTCAAAGTAAATTAGCGTGCTTAAATGAAATGTCCTTTTTTAGTGTGATTTCTATGTTGTATGTGCATATGATTCCATACTTAGTACAAGTGATATGCTAACCCAATTTCTCATTTTTCCCCAACATTTTAGGTTCGGGTCGTTGAAGGGTTCGTGACGACTTTTGAAGAAGACTTGTATCCTCATTCTCCAAGTTGGGTAGGTCCTTACCACTTCGAGGACAATGCCACTTTCTAGCATTGGATGTTGATTAGTCTTGAAGACACTTTGTTCATTCTCTTTCATTTGAGTACTATGATTGTATAGCCTATATGTGGCTTTTATTGTATTGATGTATGGGATATGCCCAATTGTTATAGATATCCGTTTTAAGACTATGTTATGTATCGTATATATATATATATATATATATATATATGTATATGTATATATATGTATATGTATATATATGTATGTTTGTGTGTGTGTGTATGTGTCATAAAAGTAGAAAACTATGTACTCTTCTTATATGAAGGGTCTATGTATACTCGATATGAATACATTATGTGTATGCGAGAGGTCTTTGTAAACCTCATTATAGATATAGAAGAAACGTTAAAAATTCCGCATTTTTAACCTATGAATGTAATGATGAATGCTAACAGGCTAATCTTAGTCCTTTTCAAGGATGACAACGTCGGTTACGTCTAGGGGATGCTCCCTGGATGTGACATAATTAACTAACTAATTAAATCACTTGAGTTAAAACTAGGCATCGACTAGGTGCCAAACGATGATTGACTGTCGACGGGGAGTCGATCAAACGACGACATCGTACTGGGAAGCCATCATTTGATTCAGAGATTGTGATTTTGTACATTATGGGAAAATGGATAAGTGTCTACCAACAGAGCCATCGAAGATCGTTGATCAATCGACGGCTCGTCGATTGGCTTTGTGGATGCACACTGTCAACTTGACAGTTTTGAGGTCAAATTGAAGGGTCCTCTCCAAGGACCGTAATGGGGGTCCTTGGGGAGTCATACCCGAACGTTTTGACTCTAAACACAATATTCTATATGTTTAACACCCTTTTACCAATTTTCATTAAATTATGACTCCTATAACCCCATGAAACATTCCAAGGCACACTAACCCCAATTTCACTAGTCTCCGAACGTCATGGACGATTCTTCCTGTCTTGACTCTAAATATTCCTATCTAGTTTACATAAATTAATTTAGGCTTAGCAAGAGTGTTTTATGTCTTAGTTCAACATGTGAGGCTCTAGACTAAGTCGTGGACTTTCAGAGTGTTACACTACCATGATCACCTATCATCAATTAGAAAAACACATGCATTAACTTTACACATATACTTAAACATAATTTTTCTTCACATTGATCAACTACACAAGCTACCACATATTAATATCCCAATTCATAAAGTAATGTGATCATGTTCATCACAATTATAACACATAAGCACTGCCACCATAGGTGGACCATACCAATCAACACAATTCAATACCTATACTGCACAATATATAGAGAATTAGGTCAACTTACCAACATTCCATCATCACCACCACAATTCCTTTGCCATTCCAACCAATTCAATTCACAAAGGCTCTTACCACTATCCATAGGCATCAATCCAAACTAATAATCAAACTATACAATTGATCTATCAGGATACCATATGAAAATCATCCTATTAAGGCAGCCCATATACAATTCTAGCATAATTCATACATATTTCAATAGACCAATACAATCTACATAAGAATTCAATACAATTAAGCCTTGATCAAATCACCCACTTTTTAGCGAAGAATTAGGAAATCATGATTTTCATGGGTTCAAAATAATTTGATCTAAAATAATTAAACTAACACTAATTCAATCATAAATAATTGATTCAAATTGTTTTATGCAAGAACCCATGGCTAGAATTCAATTTTGAAGATTTCATGTTTTGAGAAGTCCTAGAAAAGCCTTTGAAGTTTGGCTCCTTGAAGAAAGAGAGTTCAAGGATGAAACTTCATACCTTTATTGATGAAAATCCACGAAAATTATGAATATTTCATGGAGAAACCAAGCTCCAAGCTCCAATCTTCCTTCAAGAATTAGTGGTGTTCTAGAGGGTTTTATTCGGGGTCGTTGGTTTTAATTTTGAATTGTGAACTCAACTATAGGTTCAAGACTTATTAAGTCACTTAAAATACCCAAAATGACCCTAAATAACCTCCCTATTTTTTTAGAAGGATAGGTGAATTACCTAAAAAGCACCTAGCTCATCCAGAACGAGCCCACCTACGCTCCGTCGTTTGGACGACGAGCTGTACTGGTGCATCGTTGGTTTGGTCGGAGAACGATTCTTGGGGACTTTATCTCCCACCACTTAGTGTGAGCGAAGACACCCATCAACAAGGAGTCACTTGATCTATGGTCCGACGTTTGGCAGTCGTAGATGGAGACTGCCTTGTGTAGTTTTTATCCAAGGTTTGTGTTCTTCTCAAGGACCCATAGGTTGGTCCTTGGAGAGTCTTTCCCAAACATTTCAACATAAAAAACATTCATCTAGATGTTAGGGACCTCTCCCATTAACTTGAACTAAAACGAACACGTAAAACATGATAAGGCACGCTAGAACACACAAGCACGTCTAAAGGTTATCTTTCGAACGTCATGGACGTTCTTAGACGTTTGACCTTCAAACTCATCAAAACTTTACAAACTGTATATATAAAATCTATATTTAACCTATTTAGTACCTTAAAACCACATGAAACACATGATAGTCTCTAGTTTCACCAAGTTTATTTTAAGGAGCGTTACATTAGGAGTGGAATCCTCAATGATGTAAAACCTCCCTATGTGAGGAATATGTAGGTTTGTTCTTGACATTCCTTGATCTTGGTGAATAATTGCATGAGGTTATGAATAAACGATTAGGCTTACCACAAGTGGGAGATAATGTGCCTTGATGGTAAGGTTTTAAGTACCCTTGATGTTCCTATGTTGAGGGGGATGATGTGCTTAGTTATTAAGGTTGGTAAGAAAAAGTTCTCGTAAGTTGAGGTAAGTTGGTCTTAAATGGGTTTACCCTAAGTGGGGGATAATGATTTGAGTAGTAAGGTTGTTTATATCCCTATATTTTCCTTCTATTCTTACTCAATCTTGAAACCAAAGATTTCCTAGTAGCTTGTCATGATGGAAGTCTTGGACTTAAGTACAAGTTGCATGTCCTCCATATGTTATGCATGTCTTAAATGACACTATGTTATGCATGTTGGAAAGGTTTTCATTGCATGAAAATATATTTTGGATCACATTCATGTTTCTCATATTAAATGTGCATCATGATATGTTAATTGTGCATTTTAATTCATGAGAGAATGTAAGGAACATTCTTGATGTCACTTATAAGATGTGGTGTTTTTGCCCCACGGTGAGAAGTTGAGTTTTCTTTACCTAAGAAATGATGAGTCCCTTTAAAAATATGCGATTTTTTGTGATTTGGGAAGTGTAAATGTAGGCTCATTCTTGAGAAGTGATAATATGTCTAGCAAATGTCTTTAATATGTGCCTATGAATTGTAATAACTTCCCTAAATGATTCATGTTCACGAGAACTAGTGTTGTGCTACAAAGTGAAATTTTGTGAAACAACTTCCTATTGTTGTGATGTGTTTGGTGTGACCTACAATTTTGACTTCATGAGGATGGAAGCATGATCATACCTTGATAAGAAATGGAGATATTATCCTTAAATGACTTGAACTTTGATGAATGCTCGAATGTAAGCCTTAAGATGCAGGTGTGTATGTTGTGAATAGGAGAAGGTAAACCCTCCTTGAACATAATTAAACACGGTAATATTATGTATGACCTTTAATGATATTATGTCTAAATGATAATGATTTTTATTGATCATGTGTGAATTGAAAGTTATTACATGTTAGGCCTTATGATGAAATGATTAACATGCCTAAAGTTTGAGACGGTAGTTCTTCCAAATGCCAATGAGTATGAAGAAGCATGTATGTATGAAAATAATTGTAGAAGTAGTCCATGTTTGATTAGGTTGCGTTAAATGCATGATAGTATGAAGTTGGTGTCCCTTGTAAGTTTGGTGATTTGACTATTGTGTTATACTATGTTGAATGATGTGAGATGCTCTAATGGGTCATTCAGGCTCTGGAAGTGTTTAAAATGTTCCAAGTGTCATTCGATAACGAATTTTCCCAAGTAGGGGATATTGTCAAGACCCTCAAAATAAACTATGGTGTCTAAAGCATCACATGTTGTAAGACCCCAAAATGAGTTAGGGTGTCTAGAGACTAACATGTTTATCATAATGGTCTAAGGTCCTAAAATTGTTTATAATGTGGTATTGAGGCAGTGGCTAAAGATATAGGTGAATTGGAAGTCAAACGTCAAGGGACGACTAAGACGTTCGACGACTAGTCACCTATGTGCCTCATGTGTCTATATGTTCTTAAATGTGTATGTCATGATCTTATGAGGTACTTATATGAGTTATTATGGTGTTAATAAGCAGTATGTTAAGTTTCATTAAGTTTGGAGGTCAAACGTCCAAGAACATCCAAGACGTTCGAAAGATAGCCCTTGAGACATGCATGTGTGTCTTGAGTGTGCCTTGCATGTTTGGATGTGTTCTACGTGTTCGTTATGGGTGAAACTGATGTGAAGGTCCTTGAAATGTTAAGGTATATATTTACGTTGGAAACGTTTGGGTACGACTCTCCAAGGGCCTTTCTAGAAGCGCTCAAGGAGGACCCAAAGGATGTCGAGACACTGCCTTGGCAGTGTCAATCGACGGAGCCAAAGGACGCCTCGTCAGTCCACCAATGCCCCTGTAAATGGGGAGGATTTGATGGACACTTAGCCTGGTAAAGGCTCAAGGCAGTTGTCAAGCCCAAAACCCAAATGACAGCCTGCAGTACAGTCCGTCGATGGACCTACTGGGCGTCGTTTGCGGCTTTAATTATGGGGTAAATGAGAAATTCACCCCACATGATAACCTGACCATATTTGGTTTATTTGGTTATTTTTGGGTGTACTTAAGTGATAAAAAGCGTGACATCTCCATTCCCAATTCAATTCACAAAAATTAGAATTCCCTCCCAAACCAAACTCTCTCTAGAACCTCCATTGAAGGTGAAGCTCAAGAACAGCTTGGAGCTTTGAATTCCATGGGTTATTCACCAAGTTTTAGAGGTTTTCTTATACATTAAGGTATGGTGATCCTTCATCTCTAGTTGATCTTTCACCTAGAGAGTTCCTTCAATGTTTTCAATGCAAGTTCATGATCAAATCTCTTCTTCTTCAATCTAGCCATGTGTTCTTTCTCAAAATGTTTTCAAAGGCTTTGTCATGATGAATTGATGATAATGCATTGATTTTAATGTGGATTTCAATCCAATTGCATGATGAACTCATGCTCCCTTCAAACTATCGTTTTAGCCTAAGTATGGGCTTTGTGATCTTGAAATTGATGTTGATTGAATTATGATTCTAGCATGTTGAATTCCTTATACCTACTGCTTACATTGTAATGTGATGGTGAATTATGTGATATTGGATCAATGTGGATTGATTATTGAAGACTTCATATCTACTTCCTATCTGTAGTTAATATATGGCATTCACTGTAGCATTGACTCGATAATGCATAAATATGGGATTCGTTTATGTTAAGATAATTATATCTACTGCCTTACTTGTATTTTATAAATTAATTGTGGGTATGAATCCTTAATGATCAAAACAAAGGAGTGTTGGCAATGGTTGATTTACATTCTCTTAGCCTATAGATTTACAATGTTATGTACATGATGTGATCTAAGTTCTAGGGTAGGTGAAGCATGATTTGGAATTGAAAATTGTGTATTTATATACTACCCTAGATTGTTATTATTGGTATATTATGAATGTTGATCACTATGATCAAAGCAAGGAATACTAGTAAGTGATCTATGTCTCTCTACTCTATAGTGTATTGTTGATGTAGTGTACTTGTTAGTAGCATGATATTGTAGTGGATACTGCTTGATTTCTTATAAGATTAAAGTACATTTAGCTAATGTACTATATATGAATTGTTGATGAAACAGGTGTATTGATAAATGATGATCAATGGTTGATGAATAGGTAAGAATGGCTCTTTCTCTCTACTTTCTTATAGTATTAGTAGTTGATGAAGCCTTGTATGACATTGTGTGGTATGGTCTACTTATGGTGGCGGTGTTAATTTATGTCAATATATGTATGGTGTGATCATGTCCTTGAAGGCAATAGTATTACGAATGTGTGTTGGTGATGATCACCCAATATGAAGGTTATGCCTAGTTCCATTCTAGTTATGATCTAGGTTGTGTTTTATGTTACAAGTATATGAATGACTATGTTGGGGTTTGATTAGGTGCTTCCTTAAATGACTATAAATGTTTCATGATCCCTCATCTATGTACCCCTATGTGAAAGTGTGAATAGCTAAGGTTAGGAGTCTTAAGTGTAATATGAAGTTAGCTTGTCCCATATGCTAAGTTGTGTTGTGTGGACTACGCTTTAAGGTGCATTGTGGTCCTAAAAGTGTGGCTGCCTCAATGTGTTGTTGATAGCAATTATATGAACATGTTGACCAGTGTACACACAGTCACACATTATGCATGCCTACAAGTAGTATAGGATCATAGTGTCTAATGAAAGGTATTCTCATATGCACTAATGTCTACTACTATGCATGTAAAGCTTATGTGTATGAAAGTATTTGATGGATCATTAACTAGGATGACTTGACAGGTGTACTAGTATGGGCAAGGGTATGGGACCTTATATATGCATTGCACATGTGTGCCTTGATAGGATAGTTCCTAGGTTTGGTCTTCTAAGTACATGAATATGAATGCATGAGTATGTTATGAACATGTCTTATAATATATAATGTGAATTATATGGTATGATTAAGTATTAGTAGACCTATTGTCTACATGTGTTTATAAGAAAGGATTGCTCATATAGTTACACTTGTACACTTATGCATGAATGAAATGAAGTATGAATATGTGGGGCTATAATATGTTATGCAAAAGGTTTTCTCACATATATGTATACACACCCATGAATGATGACCTAGTCAATAGGGGGCACTTGAAAGGTGTTATCAAGAGTACCCTAAATTAGATGGTGCTTACATATGCTATGTCTATTTGAAAGGGTTTCTCATATGACTTAGGTTGATGAACTCTAATCTATAACCTATGAGCTCAGAATATGATGAGTCAATCTCCTAAAGCCTATGTTTTATAAAGTAATGTTAATAAAGGCTCTTCAATAAAGGGAACTTAGCTTAGCACCGAGTGAACTTGACAATGAGAGTAGTTGGCTTCTCTTGGAGGAAGATTCACATTGGTTTCTCATATGGTGTTGACTTCCCTTGGAGGAACATTCACCTATGGTTCCACATGATGTGTTGACTTTCCTTGAGGAAGATTTACCCATGGTTTCTCATGAGATGAGTCTCTAATGCTAATAAGCATGTAGAGGGTTATGTATATCTCCAAGTTCCATACTATATGCTTGTCACATAGGATCTAGCAAGTGATTTCACTAAGTATGCTAGCATGTGTTATTGTTCTACTTTGGCTAAGTAGAGTACCTTTCTTTGGTGTAAGGATCTACAACACCAAATTCCATGTTTAGCACCCATGGTCGTAGTGTCGGTTGAGGCTATAGTTTCCCTAAATTAAAATGGACAATGGAAGTAAATGACTAGGACTCTAACTAGGATAACCTAAGGGTAGTAGCTTAGTGTAGGTGGGGGTATGGGGCTTCACCTATGCATTTGACAAGTATCTCTTAAAGGAAGTCCTACTAAGGTGTCCTAAATGTATATGACTATGTTTATGTTCCTTATGCATGACATTGTAGTGTTGTCTACTTGTTGTGATGAAATGCATAGCATAGATCTATATGAAGTGGTATTGTCTTTATGTGCATAAAGTTGGTCTTAATGACTATGTGATGAAGGTCTTGCCTAGTTGATGAAGTTGTCTCTACTTGCTATGTTGATGTATGAGGTTTTAAGGCTTATGGTCTCACGATAGGTTTACTAAGTATGTGTGAGGTTATGGGGCTTCACATGTACATTGCACTAGTAGGCTTAGATTGAGATTGTGAGTTAGGTCTTATAATGTTCTATGTGAATGAAGTTAGCATATGTGCAAGTAAACTATGGTTCATTGTAATGTCCTTATGGTCTTGACTTGAATGTGTCTATGATTTACTATACTTCCATGATGGTATGCATTGGCTTATGTAGGTTGTATGTATGACTTCCTTGTGGCCTTAAGGTGATGCATTGCACCAAGTATCACTAGTGGGTTATTTGGGGAAATAAGGAATTAGAAAGAAAAGGATTCACTGTAAGTGTCACATCCCGAGAGCATACCCTAGATTATATGGCATTCTCAAAGTGCAACCGGCGTACTTGACCTCTCGGAGGTCTCATACAAGCCCTTTTGCATCACTCATCGCATATACATATATGAAAAGTAGTGCGGAATTAAAACTTTTCACAAACATTCTAATAGTCTTTCAAAATAACTTTAATATAAAATCAAAGGAACTATATCTCATATCATCAAATCTTATTCACGCATATACTTGGGACACGGCCCATACAATCAAAATATAATACTATATGTCTATTACAATACTTCAATATAAAGAAACTCTAAAGGCATCTATGCCCTCGAGTCAAGTGAGGACATACTTCAACTTGCTTGAATGATCCTATAATCCAAGCCTTCGCCTCCAATAGCACCTTTACCTATGAATCACTTTAGAGATAGATAAAATATGGAATTAGTACAAACACATGTACTAAGTATGGCATAATGCATAAAAATCATGATAACGGACATTTAATGGAAATATGAATCTTTTGATTTAAATATCATAATATAAGCATAAAAACAACATTTAACACCTTAGAAACACATAAGAAGTCACTTAAGCAATTTATCACATTTTTAAGGAACACTTTACAGTGAATTCTTTTACTGTTACAGTGAATTCCTTTAACTTGATGTTGAATCACTTTCTAGAATGTAATTCCCCCACTAAAAGCTATCCTAAGACTCACTTAAGTAAGACAAAGATAGACCGCCCAGACACCCTCTCTAGGCACACCTAAAAGATCCTTAAGACCACCCATAATGAGATACACACTTACAATGCACCCAACACATACAGATAAGATTCTCCTACCAAAGGTGATTCTAAGGTTCACTTCAGTGAGTTTTGAAGCGACCACCCATACAATCCCTTCACACACACTTAAGAGATCCTTTAGATTACCTAAAATAAGATCATTCACATTAAAGGATCATACGAAGGGTTTGCATATCTAGTTCATAACCCAATCACATTCACCCTATAAAAGAGGTCCCCTAGGGCTGCCTTACAATGGATACGAAGACATCTTAATGAATTTCCTAAGGATAATCTGATGTTGTTCCTGCCAACCAACCATAAGTCCATCATTAATTATAAAACGGATACTATTATGACTTTCGATTTCAAGGTTCATAAACTTACCACTAGGCTTAAGGTTTCACATAAAGGAACCTCTTAGCAACATTCAAGGTCTAATGTCACTCATAAATACAATACTAATAGGCTTTAGCATCATAATTCAAGACATCTCATATTCACATTCATGCATGTATCAAGTAAGGGACACAAGTCTACCATACAAGACACACCAAGACTTCGCTTTATTACATATAGAATAACATTCTTGAAGCACATGAGAATAACCATTATCATCTATAAGTCATCCTATACACTAATATACATCATCAGTATAACCATCATAGACTCATATAGCCATGCAAGAATAATCATGCATCAACTCTAAGACTACACACATAAGGACATAGTCATAGTCTAACATGATCACCTAATAACATCAGTAGAAGAACACATACTTTCACATTACTTAACATGTAGGTAGATATGATCATACTTAACATAATCAGCTACAAAAATCAACATTATACTTCAAGTAGTGCCGACAAGTCCATTATCGTCATAATACATAAAGTAACGCCGACAAGGCGACATCATTCACATAGCACCTCCACAATAAGTGGACCATACAAATAACAACATAATTCAAAATCTACGTTACATAAAATAAAGAGAATTAGGGCAGCGTAACACCAATCCATTCTCTCCACTTCAATCATTAGCTAAATCATCCAATTCAATACAAATAGGCCCTTACCCATGACCATGATCATCAATTCAATACAAAAACCATAATACTCAATGAATGAAGGTCAATTCAATATATATTTATCAATATAATACAACCTATACATCAATTCAATACAATTCTTACATCATTCAATAGCCCATAGAAAACTACACTAGAATTCATAAGCATTAAGTCAATATCAAGTCAACCATAAAGTAGTCAAAATCTAGGGTTCATGAATTACATGGGTTCATAGGTCAATTATGTTAAAATCATATAATTAACATCAATATAATAAATATATAATGATTAAAAACCTTTAATGCAAGAACCCATGGATAGATCATAAAATTGGACAAGTTCATCTTTGAAAACTTTAGAAATCTCTTTGAATTTTGGGCTCCTTGATGAATAGAGTTTCAAGGATCAAAAAACATACTTCAATGATTTTAATCCACAATATTGATAAATAATCACCACCCAAATCTCCAATCCAAGTTCTTCCTTGAGTTTTGGCTTCAATGGAGTTCTAGAGAATTTCTTAGAGATTTTGGGTTTTGATTTTGAAGAATGAATTCATCTACGTATTAAGGACTTATATGGATGTGTAAAATACCCAAAATACCCTTAAATAACCGCCCTTTATCTTATATGGACGTGGGGTTAATTACCAATTCACCTCTAGAGTTACAGTAAACCTGCGCTGGAGAAAGCCTCAGAGACGGTTGGCAAAAGACGGCCCGTTTCCCAACCAACGGACCGTCCTATTGGTCTGTGGTTTGGGACTGAGTCTGGTCGTTAGAAGATAAGGTTCCCACGCCTAATTCTTGACCCACATCCTCAATCGATGTGACGTCAACCAGCCTACTGGCCGTCGATTGCCTCAGTCGATTGGGCTGGACTAAGACAGTCTTTGGCTCAAGGCAAGGGTCCTTCCTCAAGGACCGTTGGTTGCTGCTTTGGGACATTTTACCGAAAGTTTCCAACCTTAATATGATCGTATATGAGTGTAGTACCTCCCATATCAATTTCATCAAAAACGAACGCGTAAAACTCGACGAAACATGCTAAGACACACTAGGTCGTTTCAAGGCAAACCTTTCGAACATCATTGACGTTCTTTGACGTTTGACCTCCAAACTTCATGAAACTTGAAACACTGACTTTAAACATAATTATAACTCATATAAGTACCTCCTAAGATTATTAAACACACATATAGTCACATAACAACACACGAGGCACATAGGTGACTAGTCGTTGAACGCCTTAGTCGTCCCTTGACGTTTGACTTCCAATTTACCTACAATCTTAGAACCCCTCAGTATCACATTATAGACAATTTTAGGACCTTAAAACCTCATTAAAACCATGTTAGGATCTAGTTTACCTAGGTCATTTTCGAGAAATTACAGTAAAATTAATAAGGTTCACTCTAAAGGGAAAATCAAGTTACTATAAAATGATTCAAAAATGCTTTAAATGCAAGGTGTGATTTAATATGATGTATTATCATTTAATTTGCCTATATGAAGTATGTGTATTGTATAAATACTATTGCATCAAGGTATATGAGATTTTCACAAAAAGGCATAATGCATGGTTTTAAGTAAAATGTCCCTTTTAAATGCATGTTTTTGCCTGGTTGTCATATTTAGTGCATTCTTGTCATAACTCCATTCTTCTATACCTTTTTACACAAAGTTTAGGTTATGTATTCTTAAAGGATGTCTTTACATGATGAGGAGCTTGATCTAACGCCCTAAAACAAACTAAGGTGAACTAGAGCTTCGTGATGGTTTCCTGATTTAATTTTAAGTTAAATTGAGTAAAATTAGTGTTCTTAGGCAGTGTGTTAAGTTTGGTTTAGTTTGGAGTTCAAACGACCAAGAACGTCCATGACGTTCAGAAGGTGTGTCGTAGAAAGTACTTATGTGTCCTTATGTGTTTGAGTGAGTTTGACGTGTTCTTTTTGCTTGAATCTGGTGTGAGATGCTCCTAAGACCTATATAACTTGACCCACGAGGGGCCCTAGAAGAGGACCCCACCTCTTGGTAAGAAGCTTCCAAAACAGTGACCAAACGACGACCCAAGGGACGGTCCGTTGGTAAACCAACGGTCCGTCCACTATGGGCGTCGATTGGCCCTGAAATTCTAGACAAGCCTGCATATGGTAGAGTTGCAGTCCCAATCGACGGACCCCATCAATGGGGTGTCGATTGGGAGACGGTCCGTTGGTGATGGGGGCGTAGGTGGTCACTGTAATACCTGTAATTTTCTGCTTTGCCTTGGGGTGTTTGGTAAATTCACCCCAAGTCTTTTATGACCCTAGGATTGTATTTTTAGGGGTTTTAAGTTATATTACATTAGTTTTAAGTCCTAGACCTAGATAAGACCCCTCACTTCAAAATTCAAACTCTCTCTCTCTCTAAAGACAAACTCTCTCAAAGTCACCATTGGAGCTAAAACTCAAGAAGGACTAGGAGGGATGGTTTGGACGTTTTTCTTCACCAAAATTAGTGGATTTTCTTGTATTTGATGTATGGTATACTTCCTTGAAACCTCTTCCATTCAAGGAGTCCTTTCTAAAAGATTTCAAAAAGGGTTTTCAAACTCTACTTTCTTCTATCTTTGATTCTAAGTATGGGTCTTCTTGTAAAAGTGTTGTAATGATTCAAATGTGTTTATTCTAGCATTAATTGATGATTTTAATGTCAAAACTCTAATGAACTCATGTTTATGCATATTTCAAACTTTAGCTTAAGAAATGGATTAAGTGAGCATGTTTGTGTGGGGGATGAGCTTTGGTTTTCTTGTGTTGTTATTTTGGTTTAGCTACTGACCTAAGGGTCTTATTATGATGAAATATTGAGAAAATTGGTTATAGGTGGTGATGGATTGGTTCAATAGTGAGTTTCTTATATTGTATAATGCTTATTATAAATTGCTCTTGAGTGGTATGGTCAACCTTCTTGGTGGCGCTGTTTATTTTATGAACTTGATATTACTTAGTATGTATTGTGAGTGTGGTTTGAAGGCCTAATATGTGAAATGAAGAGATATTGGAAATGGGTCTTGTATTATGTTTTGTGAAGCTTGAATTGTATGTTTGACCTATATTATGCCTAAATAAAGTATATGATTATGTAAAGTATGTAAAGTGTGTGATTTGATGAACGAAGTTGTAAATCATTTATAGAAGTAATGAGAATGAAATGATGCATATATTCAAGGTGTGCTCATATGTACACACACTTAAATTAATATATAAAGCTAAGTTGAGTAAAAAGGGGAGTCTTGAGGTGAACACTTATCGTGAGTTGAGATGAAGTGTTTAGTTGCAACCCCACTATTCCTATTGAGCTTTCTAAGATAGATCGGAGGATGAATACCCTTCGTGAGTTGAGATGTGGTATTAACTAGTTATCCTTAACCTATAGTTTATAATGTTGAGAATCCATGGGGAGTTATGCCTAGCACCGAGAAGATATGAAGAAGGGGTGGTTACACTTCGTGAGTTGAGATGTTGTATTCGAATGTACCTCTTGAGATGAGTACTCCTCGTTAGTAGAGAATGAGTTACTTAGTAGTAATCTCCTTATCCCTTAACTATGTGCCGCATAGGTGTAGCTATTGCAAAATCCATGTAAAAGCTAAAAAGTATGACCTTACTCTAGGTAAGTGAGGATCCCTCATCCGATAGGGGTTAATATCGGGATTCCTTGTCTAGCTCTCATGGTCTATGTCGGTTAATCTAACCCCCACAAAAGAATTGAATGAACTAAGTCTTCTTAAAGAACGTGCTACTTAGGGTAGGCCGTGGTATGGGACGCTATCTATCCATTGCACTAGTTAGGACCATCCGAAAGGGAAGTCTTGGCGCAAAACTTCTAAAAGAGTGTAGTACTTAGGGTAGGTGGTGGTATGGAATGCTATCTACTCATTGCACTAAGTAGGTATTCTGAAAGGGAAGTCTTTGGTGGTTTGTTAAGTGTTCTACTAATGTCTTGTGATTGAGTGGTGACTTGGTCTCCCGAATGGAGTAAGCCTTTGGTGGGTCGTCTTAAAGATCTCTTTGGTGTGTATTGAAGGATGTGTTTGGACGTTTCCTTCATATCTTACCTTGGAGAGTTTTAGGATAACCTCGGTTAGGGAAACTTCTACGGAAATGAGTTCACTTCTTCATTGGCAACATCTTGGAAGCTCACTGTTTTGGAGTCATTTAGTTCACTGTAATGATTTATCTAATTCACTGTAATGTTGTTAAGTTATTGTGAAGTGCTCAAATTCAAGGGAATCCATTAGGAGCACTAAGTGGGAGTAGTAGTATGAGATTCTACCCTCACATTTCACTTGATGTGACCTATAAGTCCTATTGGAGAAGGGTACTTACATTAAGTCCGTATGAATGAATTTTTGGCACAAGTTTAGCCAAGAGCGTGGACTTGATTTCCATATGAGTTAAGCCTACGATTGGCGGTCTTAATGATCGCTTTGGTGTGCCTTGAATGGGGTGTATGGGAGGCCCCTTCTTGTATTACCTGTAACATTTTGAAATACCGAGGTCATGTGATAAGACTTAAATGGTCTCCTTAGGATCTAAATCAGTGTTCCTAGCCAACTAGACCTATTTAGAGTCTTTGAAGTGGTGTTGGAAACCGAAACTCTTCGACCTCCGGTGAATTTGGTTCCTAAGAGGGCTAGAGAGTCCTTTTGATTTAACCAAGTTAAAGGGTCGGAATTAGGTAAATGGTTGTTACCATAGGTGTAAAATATAGTGTGGGATGGTTTCATTCTGGAAAAGTCAGGGTACAACTCCCCGAGGACCAAAACAAGGACCCTCGAGGAGGACCCTAGAAATAGCGGGGCATGACGGACCCCATGACGGGGCGTCATAGGCGCGGCATGACGTCAAGGTCTCCGTCGTGCCAGCCTTGGTGCCGTGGGACAAACCTCCGCCTGCACAAGTCTCTGACCAGCGTGACGGATGTGCAGGACGGAGGGATGTCAGCCCGTCACGCTCACGACGGACCGTCGTGCCATCCTTGGTGTCTGGGAAGAAAACCTCCGCCTGCACAAGTCTCTGACCAACGTGACGGATGTGCAGGACGGAGGGATGTTAGTCCGTCATGCCCACGACGGACCGTCGTCGGGGATCCATCGTGGAGGGTCTGTGGCAGTTTCGGAAAAGTTAGTTTTTAGTTAGTTAATTAATTAAGTGTCTTAGGGGTAATTAGGGGTTTAAGAGAGACTAATTAAGTGACTTAAGACCCCACTATAAATACCCAACCCTCATTAGCTTAATCACTCTCTCAAAAATAAAACTCTCTTCCTTCTCTCTACTTTCTCTCTCTATTGGAAGACTCCATTAGAGATCAACTTGGGGAGATCATTGGGGGCTGGTTTAGCACGGAATTCACCATCAAAACGTCATCAAACCTTAAGGTATGGGATCTAATTCACCTTTGAGATTCTTTCCTCAAAGGGTTCCTTCAAAGCTTTTCTAAAAAGTTGATTTTCTTATGGGTTTCATCCAAATCCGAATTTGTTCATGTGAATTGAGTTAATTAGGTATTCCTTGGGTTAGAATGAATAGATTATCATGAATTGTAACTTGATTATGGTGAATTGATGTAGTTTGATCTAGATTGTGGGTGATGACCCCTAACCCTTAACCCTAAATGTAGAATTGATATGGATTAGGTTGAGTTTGATAGAATTGATCTCTTAATTAGTTAAATGGTCTTTAATGATTGTCATTGCATTGATTATGGGTCTATTATGATGAATTGAAGTTCTTCACACCTATGTTCTTGAATATTGAATCTAAGTTAAGGAGATACACTTGAGATCATGTTACTAAGCTTTGATGTCGTATTGCTTCAAAGTATAGTGCTTCTCTTTGATTAGTTCTAGTGATTTATTATTGAATTACATTGATGTGAGGATCTAAGATTGGTTGATCTATGGGTTGATAGTAAGGCCTTTATTGATGGACTACGGAGGAGTATTGGTAAGTCTTGATGATCCTAGCCTTTACTTCAAAGTATGGTTAATTGTCATCAAGTGATAATGTTATGTTGAAGTATGCTTTGATTGATGGGGTAGGTTAATATGATACATGAACTTATATGCTTAGGTTGGTTGTGAGGTTGCTAGGTGTAATGTAATATAGGGAAGTTGTACGATGTGCCCTAATATGATGAGATGTACAAGAGTTAACTTCACCTATATGAATTGTTAATGAAAGGACTAATTCTCATACAATTCTTAGTGAGCTATAATGATGGTTATGCAAAGGGCTTGACCCTACTATCTAACTAAGTTAAGATGGTTAATAAAGTTTAAAGACTCGTCTATAAAAGGGAACTTAGCTTAGCACCGAGTGAGCTTGTATGTGAGGGGTGACACTTTCTTGTAAAAAGGAAGGCAGGGTTCATTACGGTCCTCACGGGGTGGATAGCCTCATGACCCGAATAGGGTGTAGAGTTGATATGTCCATGGTTCTTTCCCCCAAGCTCCATTAACTATGTTGCCACCATAGGATACTAGCTAGTGGATCCACCTAGATAGCTTTGTTCACGTTAGGTTCTACCTTGGCCGGTAGACCACCTTCCATTGGTGTAAGGTTTCACGACACCGGATTCCACATTCGATTATGTGGTCTATGTCGGTTAAGGCAAATGTTCCCTAAACTAAAATGAATGAATAAGATATAGGCTAATCAAAGTAACTTGAGAGGTTGGCTATAGCTTAGGTAGGGGTATGGGACTCTACCTACGCCTTGCACTAGTTTGCCTTGATAGGAATTTTGAGAGGTCAATTTTATACATGTAAAGCGATGGTATGATGTAAATGGTTTGCATGTTGAGTAACATGCTCATGAATATAATGTTGTTGTCTTTGCTTGAAGAAGGATGTATCATGACATGAAGAGTATGTTGGTAAGTAAATTGCTAATTGTAGGCTTGGTAGGTTACTTGATTGAGTAGGAGACATGGTAATTTTACTTGATCATTGCACTTGTGACTTATTGAAGGTTATCATTAGTATACTTTGCCTTGCTATGGTTTAATTGCATATGTAGTCTATTATGTTTTCATAAATGTCCCTTTTTAAATATATTTGATTGGTAATTGTATATGAGATTCCATACTTAGTACATGGAGTACTAATCCCTTTTCTTTCCCTTTTTCCAAACATTTTAGGTTCGGGTCGTTGAGCTTGATCCAAATTGCTAGGAAGGAAGACTTGGGTATTTTGCCATCCAAGTGGTAGGTCCTCACTCTCTCGAGGACGTGGCCGACATCTCTCTTTTATGATGTGTAGTTACTATGATGCTATGTTGACTCCTTTATTCTCTTGAGACTATGTAGTAGACAACCTATATGCGGCTTCTTTCATTTGATGTAGGGCTATGCCCAAAGACTTATTGTAATCGATAGATGGTTCATGAGATGAGACGGTTTTATGACTATTATTTTCTAAATATATAAGTGTATGAAATAAAAGTAGAAGACTAAGTAATCTTCGTATATGAACAAGTCTATGTATACTTTATATATATATAATGATGTGTATGTAGAGGTCTATGTAAACCTCCGAGTAGTTTAGATAAAAAGTTTTTAATTCTTTCTGATTTTAGATCGATGAATGCTATGACGAAGCTAAGAGGCTTGTCTTAGTCCTCCGAGAGGACGACGACGCCGGTTACGTCTAGGGGGTAAACCCGGATGTGACAAACTTTGTATCAGAGCATGAGGTTGAATATCCTTGATGTTAACGTCTCTCTCTCAACCACGTTGTTTAGGTTTGTATTCATAATTGTGAAGCGCGCCACACTTATGAATAGGAACTTATTTGATGATTAGGAATCACTCTCATTATTGGAAATCCATATCGTGCCCCTAGAATGTACGTCTTATATACTTTCGCCTAAACCTTGTGTTTTGGTTATAGGAGATGAATACTAGAAGAAATGCGGCTAGAAGACTTGAGGAAGAGATGGCTGCTGCGGGAATTCCTCCCCGTGATGAACCAGCTCCTCCTCTTGAAGAGATTGTTGTGGATGACCAGGTTCCTGATGATCCTCCACCGATGACAGAAGCTCAGATGAGGACTATCATTGCTCAAATGGCCCAAGCCATGACCACTCAAGCTCAAGCCGCAACAGTACAAGCCCAAGCTATGACTGCCCAAGCCAATAGGGATTTGGCACCTAGAGTCCATGAACAGACTATGGCCTCCAGACTTAGGGATTTCACTCGAATGAATCCTCCTGTTTTCTATGGGTCGAAGGTTGATGAAGACCCTCAGGAATTTATTGATGAGGTTCACAAGATTTTGTGTGCTATGGGGCTGTCATCTAGCGAGAATGCCGAGTTGGCCTCATACCAACTCAAGGATGTCGCTCAGATATGGTATGCGCAATGGAAGGACAACAGGCCACTTGGAAGTGGGTTAGTGACATGGGAGTTATTCAAAGGGGCCTTCATTGATCGGTTCTTCCCTAGAGAGATGAGGGAAACGAAGGTGGTGGAATTCATCAATCTCCGCCAAGGAATGATGAGTGTTCATGAGTATTCTCTGAAATTTACTCAATTGGCCAAATATGCTCCATCTTTGGTCTCCGATCCTAGAGACGAAATGAGTCGATATGTGACAGGTATATCGGACGACTTACAAGAGGAGTGTCAATCGGCTATGCTACATGATAACATGAATATTGGTCGTCTCATGGTGCATGCAAGAAGGGTAGAGGAGGCTAGAGCAAAAAGGAAGGATAAGGATAAGGACTCAAGAAGGACAAGGTCTTATGAGAGTGAAACTGCTAAAGATAGGTTGGGAATTCAAGACAGGCCTAGATTCAAGAAGAGGTTCTCAAACCACGTTCCATCCAAATTTCCCAAGGTTAGGGATGGGAAGGTTCCTAGGCCAAGAGCTCAAAAAGGAAAAAGTGGAAATTCGCCCAATAAGAATCCAACTTGTAAGGAATGTGGGAAGAAGCATTTAGGAGTTTGCCTCCTAGGTTCGGACAAGTGCTTTGGTTGTGGAAAGATTGGTCACAAGGTGCGGGATTGTCCAAATGCTAAGGGACAAGAGAGGGGTGGTCAGTCAAGTGGTTCAAATGATGTTCCCAAAAAGAACCGCTTTTATGCTCTTCGTACGAGAGATGACCAAGAGGCCTCTCCCGATGTGGTGACTGGTATGTTACAAATCTTTGCCACTGATGTGTATGCATTACTTGATCCGGGTGCTACTTTGTCTTTCGTTACTCCCTTAGTAGCTAAGAAGTTTAGTACATTACCCGATGTTTTGCATGAACCTATTTTGGTGTCTACTCCGGTGGGTGAGTCAGTGGTAGCAAAAAGAGTCTATCGAAATTGTCCTATTTCAATGCCTCATAGAGTTTCTCATATTGATCTAGTTGAGCTAGACATGCTTGATTTTGATGTCATATTAGGTATGGACTGGTTGCATGCTAGTTTCGCTTCCATCGATTGTAGGACCAAAATTGTGAGGTTTTGTTTCCCAAATGAACCCGTTATAGAGTGGAAGGGTGGAAATTCTCTTCCTAGAGGTCGTTTCATAACATGCCTAAAGGCGTGTAAAATGATCTCGAAGGGGTGTCTCTACCATATTGTGAGAGTCCAAGAAGTGGATTCTGAAGTTCCTCCTATAGAGTCAGTCCCCGTAGTGAATGAATTTACGGAGGTCTTCCCTGATGACCTTCCTGGCATTCCTCCCGAACGGGAAATCGATTTCGGTATCGATTTGCTACCGGAAACAAATCCTATCTCTATTCCTCCTTATAGAATGGCTCCGGCCGAGTTAAAGGAATTGAAGGCACAACTTAAAGATTTGCTAGACAAGGGCTTTATAAGGCCTAGCATTTCTCCATGGGGTGCTCCGGTGTTGTTCGTGAAAAAGAAGGATGGGTCCTTGAGAATGTGTATTGACTACCGACAACTCAACAAGGTTACCATCAAGAACAAGTATCCTCTTCCTCGGATTGATGATTTATTTGATCAACTCCAAGGAGCGAGTTACTTCTCAAAAATTGATTTGAGGTCAGGGTACCATCAGCTTAGGGTGAGAAATGAAGATATTCCAAAGACAGCTTTTCGGACTCGATATGGGCATTATGAGTTCGTGGTTATGTCCTTTGGTCTCACAAATGCTCCGGCGGCGTTTATGGATCTGATGAATAGGGTGTTTCGAAGTTACCTTGATTCATTCGTTATTGTATTTATCGATGATATCTTGGTGTATTCGAAGAAAGAGGTTGATCACATGAATCATCTAAGGGTAGTATTGCAAACCCTTAGGGAGCATAAATTGTTCGCCAAGTATAGCAAGTGCGAGTTTTGGCTGAGGTCGGTGGCGTTTCTTGGGCACATCATCTCTAGTGAGGGAGTTGAGGTAGACCCAAGGAAAACAGATGCGGTAAGAAACTGGCCTAGACCCTTGACCCCAACTGACATAAGGAGTTTCTTGGGTCTAGCGGGTTATTATCGAAGGTTCGTAGAAGGTTTTTCATCCATTGCATCTCCTTTGACTACATTGACTCAAAAAGGTAAAAAGTTTGAGTGGTCAGAGGCATGCGAGAGGAGTTTTCAATTATTGAAGGATAGGCTTACTTCCGCTCCGGTGTTAACTTTACCGGAAGGATCTAAAGGGTTCATTGTGTATTGTGATGCATCCCGCGTAGGCTTGGGGTGTGTGCTTATGCAAAATGGGAAGGTGATTGCCTATGCTTCACGGCAACTTAAGGTGCATGAGAGAAATTACCCTACTCATGACCTTGAGTTAGCGGCCGTGGTATTTGCTTTAAAAATATGGCGACATTATTTGTATGGTGTCCATGTGGATGTTTTCACGGATCATAAGAGTCTTCAATATGTGTTTACCCAAAAAGATTTAAATCTTCGACAAAGAAGGTGGTTAGAATTGTTGAAAGATTATGATATGAGTGTACTATATCATCCCGGCAAGGCAAATGTGGTGGCGGACGCTTTAAGCCGTATGACTATGGGTAGTGTGGCACATTTAGAAGAAAACAAGAAAGATCTAGTAAAAGATGTTCATCGTTTGACTAGATTGGGAGTACGATTGATGAGTTCTCTAAATGGAGGTGCCATGGTTCATCATAGCTCCGAGTCATCATTGGTGGTTGAGGTGAAGTCTAAACAACATCTTGATCTACTATTGATGGAGTTAAAGGAATCGGTTTTTGGCAAGATGAACGAATCATTTTCCTTAGGGGAAGATAATGTGTTGAGGTACCAAGGGAGATTATGTGTTCCCGATGTTGATGGATTGAGGGATCGGATCCTTGATGAAGCTCATGGATCCCATTATTCCATCCATCCCGGTTCTACAAAGATGTATCATGACCTTCGAGAAATATATTGGTGGGAAGGTTTGAAGAAGGATATAGCGGAATTTGTTGCTAAATGTCCGAATTGTCAACAAGTGAAGGCGGAACATCAAAAGCCGGGTGGCTTACTACAAGAAATTCAACTTCCTACTTGGAAGTGGGAAGACATTAATATGGATTTCGTAGTAGGGTTGCCTCGGACTCAAAAGTCATTTGATTCTATATGGGTGATTGTTGATAGATTAACTAAGTCCGCTCACTTTATTCCCGTCAAATCTACGTATTCGGCGGAAGATTATGCAAAATCTTCATAGATGAGATTGTGTGTCGTCATGGTATTCCGTTATCCATCATTTCGGATCGAGGTGCACAATTCACATCTAGGTTTTGGAAGTCGTTTCAAAAGGGTTTGGGTACTAAAGTAAAATTAAGTACTGCCTTCCATCCTCAAACGGATGGTCAAGCGGAACGCACGATTCAAACTCTTGAAGATATGCTTAGAGCTTGCATCATTGATTTTAAAGGGAGTTGGGATAAGCATTTGCCGTTGGTGGAGTTTGCATATAATAATAGTTTTCATTCGTCCATCTCCATGGCTCCCTATGAAGCCTTGTATGGTAGGAGGTGTAGGTCTCCTATAGGATGGTTTGAAGTAGGTGAGTCATCGATATTTGGTCCCGACTTGATTTATAAGACATTGGAGAATGTACATATCATAAGAAATAGGTTGCAAACAGCCTATAGTCGACAAAAGTCCTATGCCGATAATAGAAGAAGGGACTTGGAGTTTGAAGAGGGTGATAAGGTGTATTGAAAATTTCACCTATGAAGGGAGTGGTAAGATTTGGCAAGAAAGGGAAGTTGAGCCCTCGATATGTAGGCCCTTATGAGATTTTGGAAAGGGTTGGTAAAGTTGCCTATCGTTTAAAATTACCTGATGAACTAGCCTTGGTTCATCCGGTTTTCCATGTCTCTATGTTGAAGAAGTGTGTCGGAGATCCCGAGTCAATTCTTCCTCTTGAAGGCCTTGGAGTCAAGGATAACCTCTCTTATGAGGAGGTTCCGGTTCAAATCCTTGATAGGCAAGTGAAAAGGTTGAGAAACAAAGAGGTGGTCTCCGTAAAGGTATTATGGAGAAACCACCTAGTTGAGGGTGCAACATGGGAGGCTGAGGCCGATATGAAAACCCGTTACCCTCATCTTTTTGATGTTTAAGGTTAGTATCTCTCTCTAATGATATAAATACGTTAAATATTGTGAATCTCTGATGTTTTTTGTGAAACTTTGCAAAACTCCTAGTTTTGGAGTCTTCTAAAATGGAGTCACTTTAAGGTGACCTTAGATAAATTTGGAAGTTATCTTGCTTCTTGCATAATTGAGTCAAGTTTTGTGATTTAGGTATGGTTAATCCTTGCTGATATTGTATTGAGCATATTGATAAAATGAACTTTGTACTAATTGATTTGTGTGATAAATAATTGAGCTCATGCCTATATGAAAAGGAGAAAACCTCATGAGGAAATGTTGAGATCATGTATGGTGAATTGATGTTTTGTAGTATTTTTATGAAATAATATAGTTCATGCTAACTAAATATTGTGAACTGGTTGAGCTGCTAGTCTTGAGTCTACTCCCACATTTTAAGAGTGTTTGGTGTCATTCGGGGACGAATGTTCCTAAGGGGGGGATAATGTAACATTTTGAAATACCGAGGTCATGTGATAAGACTTAAATGGTCTCCTTAGGATCTAAACCAGTGTTCCTAGCCAATTAGACCTATTTAGAGTCTTTGAAGTGGTGTTGGAAACCGAAACTCTTAGACGTCCGGTGAATTTGGTTCCTAAGAGGGCTAGAGAGTCCTTTTGATTTAACCAAGTTAAAGGGTCGGAATTAGGTAAATGGTTGTTACCATAGGTGTAAAATATAGTGTGGGATGGTTTCATTCTGGAAAAGTCAGGGTACGACTCCCCGAGGACCAAAACAAGGACCCTCGAGGAGGACCCTAGAAATAGCGGGGCATGACGGACCCCATGACGGGGCGTCACAGGCGCGGCGGGACGTCAAGGTCTCCGTCGTGCCAGCCTTGGTGCCGTGGGACAAACCTCCGCCTGCACAAGTCTCTGACCAGCGTGACGGATGTGCAGGACGGAGGGATGTCAGCCCGTCACGCTCACGACGGACCGTCGTGCCATCCTTGGTGTCTGGGAAGAAAACCTCCGCCTGCACAAGTCTCTGACCAACGTGACGGATGTGCAGGACGGAGGGATGTTAGTCCGTCACGCCCACGACGGACCGTCGTCGGGGATCCGTCGTGGAGGGTCTGTGGCAGTTTCGGAAAAGTTAGTTTTTAGTTAGTTAATTAATTAAGTGTCTTAGGGGTAATTAGGGGTTTAAGAGAGACTAATTAAGTGACTTAAGACCCCACTATAAATACCCAACCCTCATTAGCTTAATCACTCTCTCAAAAAAACAAAACTCTCTTCCTTCTCTCTACTTTCTCTCTCTATTGGAAGACTCCATTGGAGATCAACTTGGGGAGATCATTGGGGGCTGGTTTAGCACGGAATTCACCATCAAAACGTCATCAAACCTTAAGGTATGGGATCTAATTCACCTTTGAGATTCTTTCCTCAAAGGGTTCCTTCAAAGCTTTTCTAAAAAGTTGATTTTCTTATGGGTTTCATCCAAATCCGAATTTGATCATGTGAATTGAGTTAATTAGGTATTCCTTGGGTTAGAATGAATAGATTATCATGAATTGTAACTTGATTATGGTGAATTGATGTAGTTTGATCTAGATTGTGGGTGATGACCCCTAACCCTTAACCCTAAATGTAGAATTGATATGGATTAGGTTGAGTTTGATAGAATTGATCTCCTAATTAGTTAAATGGTCTTTAATGATTGTCATTGCATTGATTATGGGTCTATTATGATGAATTGAAGTTCTTCACACCTATGTTCTTGAATATTGAATCTAAGTTAAGGAGATACACTTGAGATCATGTTACTAAGCTTTGATGTCGTATTGCTTCATAGTATAGTGCTTCTCTTTGATTAGTTCTAGTGATTTATTATTGAATTACATTGATGTGAGGATCTAAGATTGGTTGATCTATGGGTTGATAGTAAGGCCTTTATTGATGGACTATGGAGGAGTATTGGTAAGTCTTGATGATCCTAGCCTTTACTTCAAAGTATGGTTAATTGTCATCAAGTGATAATGTTATGTTGAAGTATGCTTTGATTGATGGGGTAGGTTAATATGATACATGAACTTATATGCGTAGGTTGGTTGTGAGGTTGCTAGGTGTAATGTAATATAGGGAAGTTGTACGATGTGGCCTAATATGATGAGATGTACAAGAGTTAACTTCACCTATATGAATTGTTAATGAAAGGACTAATTCTCATACAATTCTTAGTGAGCTATAATGATGGTTATGCAAAGGGATTGACCCTACTATCTAACTAAGTTAAGATGGTTAATAAAGGTTAAAGACTCGTCTATAAAAGGGAACTTAGCTTAGCACCGAGTGAGCTTGTATGTGAGGGGTGACACTTTCTTGTAAAAAGGAAGGCAGGGTTCATTACGGTCCTCACGGGGTGGATAGCCTCATGACCCGAGTAGGGTGTAGAGTTGATATGTCCATGGTTCTTTCCCCCAAGCTCCATTAACTATGTTGCCACCATAGGATACTAGCTAGTGGATCCACCTAGATAGCTTTGTTCACGTTAGGTTCTACCTTGGCCGGTAGACCACCTTCCATCGGTGTAAGGATTCACGACACCGGATTTAACATTCGATTATGTGGTCTATGTCGGTTAAGGCAAATGTTCCCTAAACTAAAATGAATGAATAAGATATAGGCTAATCAAAGTAACTTGAGAGGTTGGCTATAGCTTAGGTAGGGGTATGGGACTCTACCTACGCCTTGCACTAGTTTGCCTTGATAGGAACTTTGAGAGGTCAATATTATACATGTAAAGCGATGGTATGATGTAAATGGTTTGCATGTTGAGTAACATGCTCATGAATATAATGTTGTTGTCTTTGCTTGAAGAAGGATGTATCATGACATGAAGAGTATGTTGGTAAGTAAATTTCTAATTGTAGGCTTGGTAGGTTACTTGATTGAGTAGGAGACATGGTAATTTTACTTGATCATTGCACTTGTGACTTATTGAAGGTTATCATTAGTATACTTTGCCTTGCTATGGTTTAATTGCATATGTAGTCTATTATGTTTTCATAAATGTCCCTTTTTAAATATATTTGATTGGTAATTGTATATGAGATTCCATACTTAGTACATATGGAGTACTAATCCCTTTTCTTTCCCTTTTTCCAAACATTTTAGGTTCGGGTCGTTGAGCTTGATCCAAATTGCTAGGAAGGAAGACTTGGGTATTTTGCCATCCAAGTGGTAGGTCCTCACTCTCTCGAGGACGTGGCCGACATCTCTCTTTTATGATGTGTAGTTACTATGATGCTATGTTGACTCCTTTATTCTCTTGAGACTATGTAGTAGACAACCTATATGCGGCTTCTTTCATTTGATGTAGGGCTATGCCCAAAGACTTATTGTAATCGATAGATGGTTCATGAGATGAGACGGTTTTATGACTATTATTTTCTAAATATATAAGTGTATGAAATAAAAGTAGAAGACTATGTAATCTTCGTATATGAACAAGTCTATGTATACTTTATATATATATAATGATGTGTATGTAGAGGTCTATGTAAACCTCCGAGTAGTTTAGATAAAAAGTTTTTAATTCTTTCTGATTTTAGATCGATGAATGCTATGACGAAGCTAAGAGGCTTGTCTTAGTCCTCCGAGAGGACGACGACGCCGGTTACGTCTAGGGGGTAAACCCGGATGTGACATTACCTTAGGGAATCTTAGGATAACTTGGGATAGGGAAACTTTAGAGGAAAAGGTTTCACTGGACTTGGACTGTCCCATTCATTGTGTTCACTGTAAAAATTCTATATATTACTGTAAAGTGTATTCTTGGATTAATATTATGGAAAATCTTATCTAAGTGTTAAATGATGTTTCTTATGTTGTTTTGTTTATAAATTCATTAAATGATGTTTCTTATGTTGTTTTGTTTATAAATTCATGAATGCTATAATTATTTGGCATGAAAGCTATTTTACTAAAACATCCCTTTTTACATGATTTTGCATATGTCATACTTAGTACATTGTTTTGTACTAACCCCATACTTTTCTATACTCTATAAGTATAGGTTGGAAGCTTTTGAAGGTTTGAAGGTGAAGCTTGGGAATGTTCCTCTCAAGACAAAGTATGTCCTCATATATTCGTGGGCATAGTCCTTTTCTTAGTTTCTTAAATAAAGACTTATTATGTATTTCTCTTCTAATGTAAAGGTCTGTGTCCCTATGATATTATGTCGTGTCTTAAGTTTGGCTTGTGACGATGAGATTCACTAAGTGTTTATAAAAGACTTCTTTATTTAAATTATTCGTGAAAAGTTTTAAATTCCGCACTACTTTTCATGTCTTATGTAATGAACGATTGTTAAAGGGCTTGTACAAGACCCCAAAGGGTCAAGTACGCCCTGTCATGACCCAAGGGTTCTTCCTAGCTTCTAGGGGGTGCTTCAGGGTCGTTACACTTGATATGTGATTCCCAAGCTCAAAGAAAGGAATCCTTAAGTCCAAGGATATCCTACTTATGGTTTACTGCAAAGTCTTGTAAATTGTATAGTTATGTATTATGTTATAAGGGTCGTGTCGCTATTGTACTCTAATGATGTTGAGTCTAGGATGACAAAAGAGACTAGCGTCTTTAACAAGGTATTACAATATTTCTTATACATTGAAAGTGATGTTCTAGCATATGATGTGCTATGAAAGTTTTAAATTTTCCGCTAAATTTACTATGAGAATACGATGAATGAGAACTATGGCTTGTATGAAACTTCCAAGAGGTCAAGTATGTCATGTTACTTCTTGGGGATGCTCCCCTGATGCGATACATGTGCCATAAAAGGTTAATAACATGCTAATAAAGTGTTATACAATTTTTACAGTTGATTTGAAGAGGTTTGGAAGTCAAACGTCCAAGAATGACTGAGATGTTTGAATGTTAGTCTTTAGACGTGCTAGTATGTTCTAGTGTGGCTTTGAATGTTTTGTGTGTTTTTTGGTGCCTAAATGATAGGATACGACCCTAAACTATATATAAATGTATTTAGAGTCAACAATTTTGTGCGCGAATCCCCAAGGACCACCCAAAGTTTCCTTGAGGAGGACTCAAAGGCTAGCCAAAGACTGCCTAGGCAGTTCTGAAATGACGCTCCTTAGACTATTGATGCCCCATCGATTGGGGGCGTTGCTCCACAGTTGGAAGTGGGAGATCAACTCTCAAAATGTTGTGTCTCAGTATTAAACGACGGAGAATCATGATGGCATGTCAGTCAAACGACGGCACTATCCTTGTCACCGTCGATTGGAGTCTACAACACTGTCTTGTGTTGCCAAGCTAGGGGTGAATTGGGAAATTCACCCCACGTTTCAATTAAAATGTGGACGTTTATTTTGGGTATTTTAGTTTAATTAAAACTTTGAAACCCCAATTTAGAATTCATTCTTCAAATCAAACTTTTCCCCAAAAAAAAAAACTCTCTCTATAACCTCCATTGGAGATCAAGGTCAAGAACAAGCTAGGGGATGGATTCTAATGATTTCATTTTCATGTTTTCGTGTGATTTTCTTGAATTAAGGTATGGTCAGTTGGTAAACCTTGATCCTTAGTTAAACTTTCATCGACGGAGATCTTTCAATGGTTCTTCAACATGATTTAAGGGTCAAAAATCCTATCTTTCAATCTAGCCATGGGTTCATAGTCAAACGTTTTTCAAAGACATTCTAATGATGGATTTATGATTACTAATTGTTCTTATGATAAATTTTGATCCAATTTCATGAACAACCCATTGTCCTCCTAATTTCTCTAATCGGCCTATAATGTGGGTCTTGTGATCTTGATATCATGTTAATTGAATTATGATTAGATTGTATTGAATTTCCTATTGGTAATAATATATATATCAATTGAATATGAATTGTGGAGGAATGATCTGAGGTAATCATATATTTGAAGTAATGGTATATTGACCTGAATTCCTCTATTAAGTTTAGAATTGTGTCATGACCGGAATCTAGACCCCAGACGAGACCGGCGTCGTTAACCTCTCAGAGGTCGCAGACAAGCCTACTTATGTCATTCTTACTTCATCTAGGTTAATTTTAGCGGAAAATTTGAAACTTTTTATTTCTTAACATACTTATTAAACATTCTAATCATTACATAATTGTTCACCATCAGCCATCTAATATTAAGATCATCAAATGAAACAAATAGTATAATATAGTAATAAAGATGTACTTGCCAAAATGGCACCAATACAATGTCTGAATAAAACAGGAAAGAAACGCTAGTGGAACATACTCCACTAGCTCAACTCTAAAACTAAGCTAGAATATAAATGGCAGCATCCTCGAAAGCATGAGGGCCTACCAAGTCCGGATGAATGCTCGACGTCCGGATAGCTTCAGCGTCAACCTGTAGCTCTAGCGTCCACTTGTGCCTGCACCTAAAATTGTAGAGTTGTATAGGGTTAGTACACACTTGTACTAAGTATGGGTATATGCAAGCACACACCAAGGACATGCATGAGAAAAGATAGCTCTTTCTAACAACACGATTATGGAAAGTCAAGTCAGTGGACTTGCCAAATTGAGATTAGGAAAGTTAGTCAACTTTCCAAATTTGGATTAGGAAAGTCAGTGATCTTTCCAAATTTGGATTAGTAAAGTCGTGCCATGAGAGTAACATGCATCATCATAATTATCATATTGCACACAGCACATAACATCATCCACATAGCACATAGCACATAGCATACAGTACATAACATCTTTTATAACATCCATTCCTATGCCATGAGACCTTGGAATCATGGACTTGACAGTAATACTTACCAAAATAAGGGCTCAACATATGGGACCTCAACTAGGGAGTCTTCATTAGCAAACGCAGAGTCTGCTTCATTCATTCATACGTACTTCATTTCATTTTCGTTCATAGGCCAGTGTGAACACCAGCTATACCTAGGATGTAGTTTAAGACTTTCATCGGGTTTGCTATGCAATGATCAAGAATAACCTAGTGTCATTACTTGAGTCTTGCTCACCTCTTGATTATCCTATCCTAACACCTTTGGTATCATTCATTTTATTATGTGCTTCATTTGAGGCTGGCCTCATTCATTCTTTAGGAACTTTAACTTTAATCGACATAGATCATGTGAGCATCATGAAATCCAGTTCTCCCCCACACCGAAAAGAGGTGGAATCACCGGCCAAAGTGACCCAAAACATGCTAGCGTACATGGGAATTTAACCCCGCCAGATCCCTATATTGGCAGTATAGGTTCAAAGACTAGGAGATATAAGGAGACCCATACCCGGCAAGCCGGACAGTCTCATCTCATGAGAGTTATGTGAATCTCCGCCCTTCTCGAAAGAAGGCATCACCGCTCATAGCTAGTCTATCGGTGCTCAATATAAAGTTCCATTACATTCAACTCATACTTCATGGAAGCTGGCTTCTAGTATGAGGACATCATAGCTCAATAGATGATTTCTCATCTCATCATTAGTATTAAGTGTGTTAATCTCAATACTTTCATTAGAGTGTTCATAGAGACTGGTCTCTTCATTAACTTTACACTCTCATAGGTGAGTACGTTTTGGTAACATTTACTTAGGCTCATTTGAGATTGTTCTCATCTTTTACATTAGCCTCATATCATGTTGTCACCACATTCATTAACATTAGCACATTTGCTTTTCATAATTACTCACCCCATTTTTACATGAATGTTCATTTCATCATATACCAATATACTTGGCCACTTGTTTGTTTCATACTCTTACTTAATCCTTCTAGGGTTTCATCATTTCATTACATAATAATCGTTTCATCGTATTCCAATGCACTTGGGCATTTAGTGTGGTTCACACTCATACTTAACCCATTCTAGGGTTACTTCATTTCATTACATACATCTTAGGTTCACTTATTTTTAAACGTATGCTAGACTTATGGGTCTATACATACAATCCATGTGGCTTCATTCATAGTTCGTTAAGTGAATCATACATTCCTAAGATTATGTAGTACAAGACTTATGTATCTTGTATATGTGCCAAGATCTTGATTTCAATCTAAGTAGGTGGCATTATTCTCGAACATTTCATTCACGTATGACTTATGTATTAATATGGAAAATTGGGCAAGGGAACCCAAGTTCGAATCACTTGGACAACCTTTACATTTTTCAATGATTTTATTTTTAGTTTTCATGACATTGGGACTCTAGATCGAACCCCAACATCAACATTCTATCTTTAATTTTCTCCTTGGTTTTCCTCTTAATTTGGCCAAAGGGTTGTCGGATTGAACCCCCACAACCCCTTTTATTTTTCATTTAAGCTCTTATTGATCCTTTTCGCCTAAACCAAGAGGTTGTGGGATCAAATCCCCACAGCCTCTTTTATTTTTAATCATTATATTCGCTGGGAATTGGGAGGTTGTGGGTTCGAACCCCCACAGCCTCCTTATTTTTACTTTTAATTTCGCTAGAGGCTGTGAGGTGGTGGGTTCGAACCCCCACAGCCTCCTATTTTATTTTATTATTAAAATCCACTAGGCTAGGCGTTTTGGAAGTGAGGTTGTGGGATCGAGCCCCCACAGCCTCACTTTATTTTTCTTAATTATTTTGCCTTCTCCTTTCCAGCCTTGAGGTCGTGGGTTCGATTCCCACGCCTCACATTTTCCTTTCTTTAATTTTTTTCTTCTCTCATTCGCAGCATGGAGTTCGTGGGTTCGATCCCCACGCCTCTCATTTATTTATTTAATTCTTGTCCTCTTCTTCCTCAACCAGTAGTCCCAATTTCGATTCCCTCAGCCCCCTTTTTCTTTTCTTTTTTCGCGAATTACAATTGTCACTAGGGTGAGGTCACGGGTTCGAATCCTAGTGACCTCATCCCTTTAACTTTTACTTAAATTTCCAGATTTTGTTCATCAACATTTTACCTAAATTAGACTTACAAGATGCTGGAAATGCTAGCCATTTTTCAGCTCATATTCATTGACATTTTTGCTTGATTCATAAGGTACGTTTATAGACCCATTAAACACATTTTTAGGTGCATCTTTCATAAGTTCGATTGGCTACAAGATTGTTACTCAATCAACCACATTTCCTTTAATGAACATCACGATTTTCATGGATTTATGCACATAAAATAACAACCACAACATTATCAAATTTGAGCATCAAAGCCGAGACCCTTGTCACGATCACATACTTGCACACACTGGCACATAATTTTGAACACACATTGATTGTTATTTTCATGATTTCACTTACATAAACATATTCACATTCAGCACGAAAACATCACGCATACCTAAATCTACCAGCAAACATACCCAACCTACGAATCATTGGGAGCTAGTGACAGGGACATGCAACGGGGAAACAACCCTAGTTTTCGGACTGAATAACTGAGCCTTAAGGGGTCTCTTGGGAAAGGGACCAAGAGATAAGAAACCCATACCTTATTTGATTGTTCAAACGTTGAAGCCCAAACCTTTCTCCAAAACCACGTCCAACTCACCAAAAGTTTCACCACCAACTCGACGAAAATCTCCCCTTGCCTTAACGTTTTTTGATTAGCTTGTTTTCTTAGACTTTTTTTGTGAGTTCTTCAAGTGTGAAGAACTTTTGTTATATTTTCTGTTCTTCAACGTGATTTGGCATAGAGAAAACAAGAGAGTTTGAACGTGAGAATGTGATAGACGTGAGAGAGTGAAACGTGTGAAGTGGTTTAGGCTTAGATAATGACTTAGTCAATTTAGGACTCTCCTTAATACTTAAAATCTGATTTAATTAATTATACGTGAAAGGACCATTTTTCCCTTACAAAAAATCAGATTTTAAACAATAATTATATCACCAATTTGTTGCTTCCATTGGGGCTCGAACTCGGGTGACACTGTTTTGCGAAAATGGGTCATTTCGGGTCGACCCAACCCAAATCAGTTCTTTAATTAAATTAATTAATTAATTAATTAATTCCTTAGGGTAATTAGATATTACCCTTGGCCTGGAAAAGACCATTTTACCCCTGGACCCTCAAAACTTAAGATTTCCTCTTTTTATGTCCGGTAAAGACTCCTTCGATTAAATCTTCATTTTCGAGAGCCTTACATGGTTGGTTCCAACCTTTCTAAGCTCAACTAACTCCCCAAGTTAGTTGGCTTGGCCTTAGTAAGGGTTCTGAGTTCTGGTTCTACGCGCATCAATCCGTGTGAACCTTGATCTAATCGCAAGCATTCTTGACACCTTAAGCTTTTCTTATCTTATTCATTTTTAGGGTTGTTACATTATCCCTCCCTTAGGAACATTAGTCCCGGAATGACACTACCACTATATTTCGTAATGCCAGTCAAATCACTATGCACAGTCAAGCAATAGCAACAAAATATGGAGAGATAAGGAAACATAGACTTAAGAGTAGGAAGTCTAACCTCAACAGCTGAAAAGATGAGGGTAGCAGGATCTCAGTCGGCCTCAGCCTCCCATGTATCACCCTCAACAAGATGATTTCTCCACAATACCTTCACTGTGGCAATCTCCTTGTTCCTCAGCCGCTTGATCTGTCTGTCTAAGATCTCAACGGGTACCTCCTCATAGGACAAGTCTTCCTAGACCCCCAAACCTTCCACAGGTAGAATCGATGCTGGATCACCTAGGCACTTCTTTAGCATGGATACATGAAAGACTGGATGGACAGAAGCTAGCTCCGCAGGCAATGCCAACACATAGGCCACCTCACCCACACGCTGTAGGATCTCGTATGGACCAACATACCTCGGACTCAACTTCCCCTTTCTTCCAAACCTCATAACCCCCTTCATAGGTGATATCTTCAGATAGACCTGGTCACCAACATCAAAATCTATGGGCCGTTTTCTGTTATCCGCATATGACTTCTGCCGACTGTAAGCAGTAGCCAACCTGTCCCTAATCACTATGACCTTCTCTAAGGCCTCATGAATGATCTCTGGACCCAAAATTGATGACTCTCCAACCTCGAACCACCCAACTGGAGATCTACACCTCCTACCATACAGTGCCTCAAACGGTGCCATCCCAATGCTGGAGTGATAGCTATTATTATACGAGAAATCTATCAATGGCAGATGGTCATCCCAGCTACCTCTGAAGTCAATCACACACCCTCTCAACATGTCCTCCAATGTCTGAATGGCGCGCTCTGCCTGCCCATCAGTCTGAGGATGAAAGGCAGTACTAAGCTTTACCTGCGTGCCCAAGCTCATCTGGAAAGATCTCCAGAAATGTGAAATAAACTGAGCTCCTCTATCTGAAATGATAGACAAAGGAATCATATTCCATCTCACAATCTCATCAATGAAAAGTCTCGCATAATCCTCGGCTCTGTAAGTAGACTTCACAGGGATAAAATGAGCAGACTTAGTCAATCTGTCCACAATTGTAACAACCCTAAAAATGAATAAGACAAATGCTTAAGGTGTCAAGAATGCTTGCGATTAGACCAAGGTTCACACGGATTGATACGCGTAGAACCAGACCTCAGAACCCTTACTACGGCCAAGCCAACTAACGTGGGGAGTTAATTGAGCTTGGAAAGGTTGGAACCAACCATGTAGGGCCCTCGAAAACAAAGATTTAATCGAAGGAGTCTTTACCGGACTTAAAAAGAAGAAATCTTGAGTTTTGAGGGTCCAGGGGTAAAATGGTCTTTTCCAGGACAAGGGTAATATTGTAATTACCCTAAGGAATTATTTAATTTAATTAAAGAATCAATTCGGGTTGGGTCGACCCGAAGTGAGCCATTTTCGCAAAAGGGTGTCACTCGGGTTCGAGCCGCATTGGAAGCAACAAGTTGGTGATTTAATTAATGTTTATAATCTGATTTTTTAAGGGCATAATGGTCCTTTCACTAAGCTAATTAAATCAGGTTTTTTTATTTAAATTAATAAGGAGTCCTAGTTTGACTAATTCCCAAACTAAAACTCCTATTATTAGACTACTCTCTCACGATCTCTCTCTCACGTTTCATCATCTCTCTCACGTTGGTTTCTGCCAAAACAACAAAGAACAGAAATAATATTAAGAGTTCTTCACACTTGAAGAACTCACATGAAATTTTAAGAAAGACAAAGTAACCAAAAATGTTAAGGCAAAGAGAAGTTATCCGTCGAGTGGTGTGGACGTTGAGGAAGCTTGGACTGATTTTGGAGAGGGTTTTGGGCAGCAAATTCATCGTTTGAACATCAATTAAGGTATGGGTTTCTTTCCTCTTGGTCCCTTTCCCAAGAGACCCCTTAAGATTCAAGATATTCATTCCGAAAACTAGGATTGTTCCCCGTTGCATATCCCTGTCACTAGCTCCCATTGAATTTTAGGTTTGGTATGTTTGCTGGTACAAAGTAGGGACGAAATGAGTTTTCGTGATGTTTATGTTTAACTATGCATGTTCGAAATTTTGTGAATATTGATTATATTGAACGAAATCATGTGAAAAAAATGATGTGTGTGTGCAACGTGTGGCAGTGAAGTAGTCACTATTTTGGAGATGTGTAAAGGCATGTTAATTCTTGTATTTTATGTACTAAAGTTGTACACAATGTGATGTTCATATGGGGTGTGAAGTTACTAATTTTTTGTGAAAACGCTTGACTAATGTAACTACTAAACTACACCTAACAATGCACTAAATGCTTGGTGAAATGCCCTATGAAACTAACATGAAAAGGATTGATGAAAGGAAGCTAAAAATTATGAATAAATTTCCAGCTTGGTGTACCTTAATTTCGTTCAAAAAGAAGGTTGGAAATCTGGAAATTAATACATTTTAAAGAGGTGAGGCCACCAGGATTCGAACCTGTGACCTCACCCTTTGGCTACTGGAATTTGCGAGAAAGGAAAAAGAAAAGGGGGCTGGGGGAATCGAAACTGGGTCTGCTGGGTTAGTAAGAAGAGAACAAGAATTAAAATAAATAAATGGGAGGCGTGGGAATCGAACCCACGACCTTCAGGAAGCGAGTGAAAGAAGAGAAAAATAAAGAAAAGAAAATGTGAGGCGTGGGAATCGAACCCACGACCTCAAGGCTGGAAAGGAGAAGGCAAAATTAATTAAGAAAAACAAAGTGAGGATGTGGGGGCTCGATCCCACAACCTCACTGCCAAACGCCTAACTTAGTGGATTTTTAATTAAAAATAAAGATAGGAGGCTGTGGGGGTTCGAACCCACAACCTCACAGCCTAGCGAAATTAAAATTAAAATAAGGAGGCTGTGGGGTTTTGAACCCACAACCTCCCAATTTCCCAGCGAATATAAGCATAAAATAAAAGAGGTTGTGGGGGTTTGATCCCACAACCTCTTGGTTTGGGCGAAAAGGGGCAATGTGATGTTAATGAAAAATAAAAAGGGGTTGTGGGGGTTCGAATCCACAACCCTTCGGCCAACTTAAGAAGAAAACCAAGTAGAAAACTAATGATACAATGTTAATGCTGGGTTTCAATTTAGAGTCCCAATATCATGGAGATTAAAAATAAAATCAATGAAAAATGTAAATGTTATCCAAGTGATTCGAACTTGGGTTTCCTTGCCCAAACTTCCGTATTGATACATAAGTCATACGTGAACAAAATATCCAAGAATAATGCCAACTTCTTAGATCGAAATCAAGATCTTGGCATATATACAAGATACATAAGTCTTGTACTACATAATCTTAAGAATGTATGAATCACTTAACGAATTATGAATGAAGCCTCATGGCTTGTGTGTATAGACTCATAAGTCTAGCATACGTTTTAAAGAAGTGAACCTAAGATGTATGTAATGAAAGGATGTAACCCTAGAAGGGTTAAGTATGAGTGTAAAACACACTAAATGGCCTAGTGCATTGGCATACAATGAAATGATTATTATGTAATGAAATGACGAAATCCTAGAAGGGTTAAGTAAGAGTGTGAAACACACAAATGGCCAAGTATATTGGCATATGATGAAATGAACATTCACGTAAAATGGGGTGAGTAATTATGAAGAGCAAATGTGTTAATGTTAATGAATGTGGTGACAACATGATATGAGGCTAATATAAAAGATGAGAACAATCTCAAATGAGCCTAAGTATATGTTACCAAAACGTACTCAGTTATGAGAGTGTAAAGTTAATGAAGAGACCAGTCTCTATGAACACTCTAATGAAAGTATTGAGATTAACATACTTAATACTAATGATGAGATGAGAAATCATCTAATTAGCTATGATGTCCTCATACTAGAAGCCAGCTTCCATGACGTATGAGTTGAATGTAATGGAACTTTATACTAAGCACCAATAGACTATCTATGAGCGGTGATGCCTTCTTTAGGGAAGGGCGGAGGTTCACATAACTCTCATGAGATGAAACTGTCCGGCTTGCAGGGTATGGGTCTCCTTATATCTCCTGGTCTTCGAACCTATACTGCCAATATAGGGATCTGGCGGGGTTAAATTCCCATGTACGCTAGCATGTTTTTGGATCACTTTGGTCGATGATTCCACCTCTTTTCGGTGTGGGGGAGACACGTATTTCATGATGCTCACATGATCTATGTCGGTTAAAGTTAAAGTTCCCAATGAATGAATGAGGTCAGCCTCAAATGAAGCACATAATGAAATGAATGATACCAAAGGTGTTACTATAGGACAATCAAGAGGTGAGCTAGACTCAGGTAATGACACTAGGTTATTCTTGATCATTGCACAGCGAACCCGATGAAAGTCTTAAACTACACCATAGGTATAGCTGGTGTTTACACTGGCCTATGAATTAAATTAAATGAAGTACGTATGAATGAATGAAGCAGACTCTGTGTTTGCTAATGAAGACTCCCTAGTTGAGGTCCCATATGTTGAGCCCTCATTCTGGGAAGTCTTAATGTTAAGTCCATGATTCCAATGTCTCATGGCATATGAATGAATGATATGAAAGATGTTATGTGCTATATGCAATATGATATGTGCTATGTGTAAGATGTTATGTGCTGTGTGCAGTATGATAATTATGATGATGCATGTTACTCTCATGGCATGACTTTCCTAATCCAAATTTGGAAGGTTCACTAACTTTCCTAATCTCAATTTGGCAAGTCCACTGACTTGACTTTCCATAATCATGTTGTTAGGAAAGAGCTATATTTTCTCATGCATGTCCTTGGTGTGTGCTTGCATATACCCATACTTAGTACAAGTGTGTACTAACCCTATACAACTCTACAATTTTAGGTGCAGGCACAGGTGGACGCTAGAGCTACAGGTTGACGTTGAAGCTATCCGGACGTCGAGCATTCATCCGGACTTGGTAGGCCCTCATGCTTTCGAGGATGCTGTCATTTATATTTAGCTTAGTTTTAGAGTTGAGCTAGTGGAGCATGTTCCACTAGCGTTTCTTTACTGTTTTATTCAGACATTGTATTGATGCCATTTTGGCAAGTACATCTTTATTACTATATTACAGTATTTTTTTCATTTGATGATCTTAATATTAGATGGTTGATGGTGAACAATTATATAATGATGAGAATGTTTAATAAGTATGTTAAGAAACAAAAGTTTCAAATTTTCCGCTAAAATTAACCTAGATGAACTAAGAATGACGTATGTAGGCTTGTCTGCGACCTCTGAGAGGTCAACCACGCCAGTCTCGTCTGGGGTCTAGATTCCGGTCGTGAAAAAGTTGGTATCAGAGCACTTGGTTACATTTCGAAAATAATAAGTTCACATCAACCACATTGAGTAGTTTCTAAGTCATGGTAGTGAAGTGCACCACTATCCTGGATTAGAGACTGCATGATGCGTAGGAAAATTTCCCTTCTTCTGATCTTATCGTGCTTTTCCTAATGTCTAATTTCTTGGTGTTATGAGCGTGTCTAACATTAATTCTTATTGTTTTCAGATAATGAATACTAGGAGAACCATTGGTCAGAGGAGAGGAGGTGCAGCTGCTGGGAACAATCAGGTTCCACCCCAGGCTCTAGCTGAAGGAGTGGGTATACCAGTTAACCCAGCTGGGTTGACTGATGCTGAGGTGAGGGCATCTCTGGCCCAGATGGCACAGGCCATTACTATGCAGGCCCAGGCTATGACTGCCCAGGTCAACCGACAGGATGTTCAGAGGGAGAACCCACCGGTTCGTAGCATGGCTAACAGGCTGAGAGACTTCACGAGGATGAATCCTCCTATTTTCACAGGGTCCATGACTTCAGAGGATCCCCAGGAGTTTGTGGATGAGGTGCATAAGATTCTGGTGGCTATGGGGGCCACAAATGCTGAGAAGGCTGAGCTGGCTTCCTATCAGCTCAAGGATGTTGCACAGACTTGGTGCAAGATGTGGCAGGATAGCCGAGCTTTGGGCGGAGTTCCAGTCACTTAGGAGCTGTTTAAGACAGCCTTTCTGGAGAGATTCTTTCCTAGAGAAATGAGGGAGGCCAAGGTTGAGGAGTTCATCAACCTTAAGCAAGGATCTATGACAGTCAGGGAGTATTCCTTGAAGTTTGTTAAGCTATCCAGGTATGCTACTTTCCTTAGTATCTAACAGCAAGGATAAGGTGAATATTGAAGTTTGTTAAATTATTCAGGTATGTTACTTCCCTTGTGTCTAACAGCAGGGATGAGATGAGCAGGTTCCTCACAGGAATCAATGGAGATCTGGAGGAGGAGTGTCGGACTGCGATGCTCCATGATAATATGGACCTCTCCAGGTTGATGGTGCATGTCCAGCAGGTAGAGGACAGCCGCAAAAAGAGGGGTATTCGTGATTCTAGGAGGCCTAAGCCTCAAGATCAGGCAGGTCCCAGCCATGGAGGCCACAGAAACAATTTAGGCGTCCGTGAGCAGCCCAGGTTTAAGAAGGGGCAACACAGTTTTGGGAACTCTAACTCTCAGAGGAGTACAACACCTAGAGGAGGCAGACCTGAGCCCAAGAGGGGCAATGGAGGTGAGATGCAGTATCCTAAGAAGAACTGTGCTAAGTGTGGCCGAGCTCACAGTGGAGAGTGCAGACAGGGCACTAATGCCTGCTTCGGTTGCGGTAAGAGTGGGCACATGGTTAGAGACTGCCCACAGAACAGAGGTCAGGCTAGAGGTAATGATCAGCCTAGGCCTAATACACAGGGTGCAGCAGCAGCCAAGCCTCCTAAGAGGAACAGGTTCTATGCCCTGAAGGGCAGGGAGGAGCAGGAGAAGTCCGCTGATGTGGTCACAGGTATGCTGCAAGTATTCTCAACTTCTGTTTATGCTTTACTTGATCCAGGGTCTACGCTTTCCTTTGTAACTCCTTTGCTTGCTCTCACTTTTGAGATATTGCCTGAAGTTCTGCATGATCCTATAGTGGTTAGTACACCTTTAGGAGAAAATGTAAGAACTGATAGAGTGTACAAGGATTGCCCAATAGTGATAAGTGGTAAGACTATGTGTGCAGACTTGGTTGAGTTACCCATGCATGATTTTGATGTTATTCTTGGCATGGACTGGCTTCACAGTTGTTATGCTTACTTGGACTGTCGTAGTAGAGTGGTGAGATTTCGTTTCCCTAATGAAGAGGAGCTAGTCTGGGAGGGATACAACTCGAGTCGTCCTAACCTCTTGATTTCTAACCTTAAGGCCAGTAAAATGGTGTCCAAGGGGTTATTATGTCATCTTGTGAGTGTTAATGAATTAGATCATGACATTCCTTCCATAGACTCAGTGCCTGTAGTGAATGAGTTCCTAGATGTATTTCCTGATGATTTGCCTGGAGTCCGTCCCCCTCGAGAGATTGATTTTGGTATCAACTTAGAACCCGATATTAAACCAATTTCAATTCCTCCTTACAGAATGGCTCCAGCTGAACTCAAAGAGTTGAAGCTGCAGTTAAAAGATCTCACTGACGAGGGTTTCATTCAGCCGAGCATATCCACTTGGGGCGCTCCAGTGTTGTTTGTGAAAAAGAAAAATGGAACCCTTAGAATGTGTATCGATTATCGGCAGCTCAACAAAGTCACTATAAAGAATAAGTATCCACTTCCCAGAAAAGATGATTTGTTCGACCAGCTCCAATGGTCTAGTTTCTTCTCTAAGATTGACCTTTGTTCAGGGTATCATCAGCTTAGGGTTAGGTATGGAGATATCCCAAAGACACTTTCGTACCCGTTATGGTCACTATGAGTTCTTAGTCATGTCATTTGGTCCTACGAATGCACCTACTGCATTTATGGACCTCATGAACCGAGTCTTCCGTGAATACCTTGACTCTTTCATCATAGTATTCTTTGATGACATTCTCATCTACTCTAGGACCAAGGAAGAGCATGAACAGCATTTGAGACTAACCTTGCAGGTACTTAGACAACATCACTTGTATGCCAAATTCAGCAAGTGTGAATTTTGGCTTAGATCAGTGACCTTCCTGGGTCATGTTGTGTCCGATCAGAGCGTGGAGGTGGATCCCAGGAAGACTGAGGCTGTGAAGAACTGGCCAAAGCCTCTTACTCCCACTGACATCCATAGCCTTTTGGGATTGGCTGGTTACTACCACAGGTTTGGGGAGGGCTTTTCTTCTATTGCTTCCCCATTGACAGCTTTGACTAAGAAAAAAGCCAAGTTTGAGTGGACGGAGACTTGTGAGAGGAGTTTCCAGGAGCTCAAGGACAGACTCACTTTAGCCCCGGTGCTTACTTTGCCTAAGTGTGGTGAGAATTACACTGTTTACTGTGATGCATCTATGGTTGGTTTGGGTTGTGTTCTTATGCAGGTTGGTAAGGTGATAGCCTATGCATCCAGACAACTCAAGGTTCATGAGAAGAATTATCCCACTCATGACCTGGAGTTGGCAGCTGTGGTGTTTGCACTGAAGGTGTGGAGGCACTACTTGTATAGAGTGCATGTGGATTTATTCACAGACCACAAGAATCTCCTGTACGTGTTCACACAGAGGGAGTTGAATCTACGTCAGCGGAGATGGTTGGAGCTGTTGAAGGATTATGACATGAATGTTCACTACCATCCAGGTAAGGCTAATGTTGTAGCTGATGCTTTGAGCAGGATGATCATGGGAAGTACAGCCCACGTTGAGGATGAGAAGAAGGAGTTGGTGAAAGATGTACATAGACTGGCCAGACTGGGTGTGCGATTGGTTGACTCTACTAGTGGGGGTATTTCAGTTCATCCTAGTTCTGAATCATCCTTGGTAGTTGAAGTCAAGCAGGGTCAGTATCTAGATCCTGTGTTGACGGAGCTAAAGGACTCAGTGTTGATGAAGATGAATGAGTCTTTCGCTTTAGGAGGTGATGGCATACTTAGGTACCAGGACAGGTTGTGTGTACCAGATGTGGATGATTTGTGGACCAGGATTGTTGCAGAGGCCCATGGTTCCAGATATTCCATACATCCAGGTTCCACCAAGATGTATCATGATCTTAAGCAGATTTATTGGTGGGATGGCATGAACAAGGACATTGCAGAATATGTGGCCAAGTGTCCTAATTGTCAGCAGGCTAAGAGAGAGCATCTTAAACCTGGCGGTCTGACTCAGATTATTAAGGTTCCGACTTGGAAGTTAGAGGCCATTAATATGGACTTCGTGGTTGGTCTTCCGAGGACTAGGAGGCAGCATGACTCCATAAGGGTTATTTTTGTCACGACCGGAATCTAGACCCTAGACGAGACCGGCGTCGTTGACCTCTCAGAGGTCACAGACAAGCCTACTTACGTCATTCTTACTTCATCTAGGTTAATTTTAGCAAAAAATTTGAAACTTTTGTTTCTTAACATACTTATTAAACATTCTCATCATTACCTAATTGTTCACCATCAACCATCTAATATTAAGATCAGCAAATGAAAGAAATACTGTAATATAGTAATAAAAATGTACTTGCCAAAACGGCATCAATACAATGTCAGAATAAAACAGGAAAGAAACGCTAGTGGAACATGCTCCACTAGCACAACTCTAAAACTAAGCTAGAATATAAATGGCAGCATCCTCGAAAGCATGAGGGCCTACCAAGTACGGATGAATGCTCGACATCCGGATAGCTTCAACGTCAACCTGTAGCTCTATGTAAATTATGAATGTGATGTACCTCGTCTATGGTGATTCCTAAGGATCACTAAGTTGAAGTAGTAGTATGGAATACTACTTTTACATTTCACTTAGTGTAACTCGGGGGTTATCTTAATGAATGGTGTCACGACCAGCATGTAAACCGTAGAAGTTAGGGCATTCTTAGGTCGTAACATGGCGTACTTGACCTCTCGGAGGTCCTGTACAAGACCTTAGACATCATTCATTGAATACATGTAGAAAATTAGTGTGGAATTAAATCTTTTCACACGAATAATATCTTAAAAACATCTTTCATATAAAACCATAGAAATTACTAAGTTTCAGTATACGCCAATCTTAGACTCATGAATACTTAGGACACGGCCCATATAATCGAATATAGAAATCTAATGTCTATTACAACACTTTGAATAAACGAAGTCTAAGATAGCAATGTCCTCAAATCAAGTGATGACATACCCCAACTTGCTTGAAAGAGTCGTAGTTTCAAAGCATTTCTTCTACACGCTTCTCACCTTCCACCTACAACTTTAGATATAGATAAAATGTATGGAATTAGTACAATGCATGTACTAAGTATGGCATAATGCATAAAATCAAGAGAAACGGACATTTATGAGAAATATGCACTTTTTGACTAAAATTTTATATTAATAGTATAAGAATCACATTTAAACACCGAGCAACACATTTAGAACACATTACATGTCATATCCAATTTATACTACAATTACAGTAACCTAACAGTGAAATTCACAGTAACTTCACATAGAACTCACATATCACAAGATAGCATCAAGAATACATTGAAACACATTAACAAGTGATCCTTCTACCAAAGGTGATTCTAAGGCTCACTTGAGTGAGTAATGTAGAGACCACCCATACAATTCGTTCACACAAACCTAAGATATCCTTTAGACTACCTAAGATAAGGTTATTCCCATTTCATTAATAAACTTTCCCATCTAGAGTTATCCTTAAGACTTCTCTAGGTAAGACATGAAGAGACCATTCCCATGCCCCTTCCACACCTTAACTAGGCAATCCTTAAAGCTACTCTAGATTAGTATTTATTCATTAACATGCTTTTTAATTTAAGTCATTATCTTCATTATTTCATGTAAGAGACATTCAACACTTAAGGACATTCAAATAATGGTCTCGGAGAAGAACTAGGGACTCACACACTAACATCTTCAAAACCTAATCGTGCAATGTCTAGATTGCGTCGCATACCACTACCTAAACTTCATAGAACTTCACCAACACTAGTAGGTATCCCATATGATGAGAATAGGCAATAACCTACATAGACCATACTATCTATGCATGGGATCCGGAGTCATAAACCTACCCCGATGGAGGGTTGTTCGACCTGCCAATGGTTGAACGAGGACACATCCCATGTAGGCACATGCTAAGGAATATCGAGTGTTTCTTTGTTCTCTAATATCATCTTAGTTAGAGAAACTTCCCAAGGATACTCACTAGGTGATAGCCTTTGTTCTCATAGAGTATTTCAATAAAGGAGCATATGGAGAGGTTCCATATCAAGTTCACAACCCAATCACATTAAACCTTACATAAGAGGGTCCACTAAGGCTACCTACAAAGGTCAAAGGATATCTCAATGACTTTCCTAAGGATAATTTTATGTTGTTCAAGCCAACAAATCTTAAGTCCACTATTCACACAAGAAGGATAGTATTACGACCTTCAACTTCAAGGATTTCATAACCTTCCATCTAGGATGAAGGTTCCACATAAAGGACCTTCTTAACTATGTTCAAGGTCACATATGAATCACACATACAATACTATGGAGCTTTAGCATACTAGGTCAAGAAGTCATATTCACATTCCACATGTATCAAGTAAGGGACACAAGTCTACCAAAACAAGACACACTCATACTTCACTATACCACATATAGAGTATAATTCAAGAAGCACATAGGGACAACTATTTTCAACTATAGGTCACCCTATTCACTACTAATATCATCAATCTAAGTCATCACTAATCTCATATAATGCATCAAGAAGCATCATACTTCATCATCAAGTAATACACATGACAACTTCACTATAGCCTACTAAAGACGCATATCATTAACTAGGAGAACTCATGCTTTGACTCCACATATACACATAAGTCATCAATACTTTCACATTACTCACATATTCAAGTTATAACATGATAAAGACATAATTCATAAACTAATACCGACGAGGCGACATAATTCACAAGTATAGCACATAAGCACCGCCACCATAAGTGGACCATAGCAAACATCATTATCATCTAAGAACTATACTACATAATATAGAGAGAGTTATATAAACATACCATCAATCCAACCTCACAACTCTAATCCATAGACAATTCATCCAACTCAATACACAAAGGCTCTTGCAAGTAGCCATAGTCACCAATTCAATCCAATAATTACAATAGACAATAAATAACAGATGATATAACATGAATTTATCAATTTAGGATAGCCTACTTACAATTCTAGTATGATTATTTCATAATTCAATAGCCCTAATCAAACTACACAAGAATTCAATAGAATTGAGACATCATCAAAACACATAAAGTAGTCAAAACTAGGGTTTCATGAATTGCATGGGTTCATATAGTTTTTAGGATAAAATAATCAAATTAACATAAATTAAATCAATATACAATGATTCAAAACGTTTTATGCAAGAACCCATGGCTAGATTACAATTTAGAAGTTCGTCTTTTGAGAACACTTTAAAAATCACTTTGAAAATTGACTTTTTGAAGAAAAGAGATTCAAGGATGAAGGTCATACATTAATTGATGCCAAGCCACGAAAATTGAAAAGAATTGATGGATAAATCACCCTCCAAGCTCCATGCTCCCTTCAAGCTTCAATGGTGGTCTAGAGAGTTCTTTAGGGGTTTTGGGTTTTGATTTTAGAATAATGAATTTCTCTAAGTGTTTTAGACTTATAAAACTATTTATAATACCTAAAATAACCTTAACAAATCGTCAAACTAAATTTAGGAAGGCTAGGTGAAAACCCCAAAATACTCTTCCCTTGGCCGAGACACCTGCAGAATTGCATATGTCAATCGACGACTGCCTACCTACACCCCGTAGCCCAACAAACGGACTGTCATGTTGGTCCGTAGTTTGGGTCAGAGGCTTGAAAAATAGGAGCACATGCTCCCCAGCTTAAGTGTCAACCTACGCCCATCACCTAGGGGGCATCGACCTGCTGTAACAACCCTAAAATGACTATGCTAAGTAATGCCTAACGTATCTAGAATGCCTAGATTAGACCGGATTCACACGGATTGATGTGCGTAGAACCAGACCTCTGAATCCTTGCAACAGCCAAGCCAACCAACTTGGTGAGTTAGTTGAGTTAGGAAAGTTTGGGTCCAGCCATGTAGGGCACCCGAATATGAAGATTTACCCGCACGAGTCTTAACTGGATTTAAAAAGGGGTAATCTTAAGTTTGGAGGGTCTAGGGGTAAAATGGTCTTTTACAGGCTAAGGGTAGTATTGTAATTACCCTAAATAATTAATTAATTAATTAATATGGTTAAGGGGCAATTTGGGTAGAGGTAGCCGAAATTGACCCTTTAAGCAAAATCTAGCTCCACCCGGGTTCGAGCCTTGGTGGAAGCAAGGATTAAATTGATTTAATTTTATTAAGTGAATTAGTTGAATTGATTAATATTTAAAAAGCTGATTTAAGTAAGGGAAAAATCAGATTTTTAATTTAAAAAAAAATAATAAAAAAATTAATAAATAATGAGGAGTCCTAGTTTGACTTAGTCTCCACCTAACTCTCCTAATCCTAATCCTAATCTTAATACTCTCATTCTCATGTCTCTCACCCTCATTCTCACGTTTATTATCATTAAAAGAACTAAAAATAACAGTTGTTCACTCTTGAAGAACTTACACACAAAAACTCAAACGAAAAGCTAAGCTAAAAATGAAAATCAACAACATTCTTCTCGACGGATTGTGTTTGGGATTTTGGTGGTGAGGCAGTTGTGTCGTGGGAATTGGCAGCATTTAAACAAGTGTTGAACGACATTAAGGTATGGGTTTTCTTCTCTCTTGGTCCCTTTCCCAAGAGACCCTTAAGGTTCAGTTTAAATCACGATTGAAAGACTAAGGTTGTCCCCGTTGCATGCCCCTGTCATTAGCTCCTTTGAACTATTCAAAGCATACGTTGGTATGTCTTCTGGTAGATAATGTTAGGTCTGGTTGTGATTATGTGTTGAATGTGTGGTAAGAAATCATGTAAAGGATGAAAAATATATTCCGGAAAAGTGCATTAAGTGGACTGTTTTGAGCATGTGTGTGCTGAAAATTTGACTATGTTTGCTGCCTGAAATTTGTATGTTAAATGTTGTGTTTTGCATGTGTAAAAATGCTAAAAACGTGATGTTCATAAAAGGTTAAGGTGGCTGACTGAATGTCACTCAAAATGCTACAAAAAAATCAACAAAAGAATGAGAGAAAAATGGATTGGAAGAGACCTTGCTGGAAATTTGTAGTCTCGGCCAAAATGACTAATTTTTAAAAAAAAATTAAAAATTGTGAGGTAATTGGGAATTGAACCCAAGACCTCACCAAATGTAAATTACATAAAAATTTCATAAAAAAAATGAAAGAAAAATAAATGTGGAGAGTGGGGATTGAACCCCTAACCTCTTGAATGGATGAGAGAGTTAGGAGAAAAACAAAGGAAAAAAATAAAACTAGAGAGTGGGGATTGAACCCCCAACATCTTGAATGCATGAGAGAGTTAGGAGAAAAATAAATGTGGAGAGTGGGGATTGAACCCCCAACCTCTTGAATGGATGAGAGAGTTAGGAGAAAAATAAAGGAGAAAAATAAATGTGGAGAGTGAGGATTGAACCCCCAACCGCTTGAATGGATGAGAGGGTTAGGAGAAAAATAAAGGAGAAAAATAAAAGTGGAGAGTGGGATTGAACCCACAACCTCTTGAATAGATGAGAGAGTTAGGAGAAAAATAAAGGAGAAATATAAAATGAGGTGAATGGGATTGAACCCACAACCTCTTGGATAGGTGAGAAAGTTAAGAGATAAATTAAAAGAAAAATAATGAGCTTGTGGGGGATTGAACCCACAACCTCCTTGACTTAAACAAAAAAAGAAGAGGAGAAAAAATAAAGGAAATCTTATGGGGTTGATGGGGATCGAACTAGGGTCCCCCAAATCTGAAAAATGCAATTATCAAGTTTAAAATAAGATTAAGTGTTATCCAAGGGATTCGAAATCGGGTTCCCTTGCCCAATTCCGTATTGACACATAAGTCATACGTAAGTAAATATTTAATGAATGCTGCCTCAAAAGATCGAAATCAATATCTTGGCATATCTACAAGATGCATAAGTTGTACCACATAATTTTGGGTAAACATGAATCACTTAGACAAACTGTGAATGAAGCCTCATGGCTTGTATGTGTGGACTCATAAGTCTAGCATACGTTTAAAAGTAAGTGAGCCTAAGATGTATGTGATAAAATGATGTAACCCTAGAAGGGTTAAGTAAGAGTGTGAAACACACTAAATGGCCAAGTGCATTGGCATATGATGAACTGAACATTCACGTGAAGGGGTGAGTAATTATGAAAAGCAAATGTGTTAATGTTAATGAATGAGGTGACAATATGATAAGAGGTTAATTTGAAAGATGAGATCATCTCAAATGAGCCTAAGTAAATATTACCAAAACGTATTCACCTATGAGAGTGTAAAGTTAATGAAGAAACCAGTCTCTATGAACACTCTAATGAAAGTATTGAAGTTAATGCATACTTAATACTAATGATGAGATGAGAAATCATCTAATGAGATATGATGTCCTCATGCTAGAAGTCAGCTTCCAGGATGTATGAGTTGAATGTAATGGAACTTTATACTGAGCACCGATAGGCTAGCTATGAGCGGTGATGCCTTCCTTCGGGAAGGGCGGAGGTTCACGTAACTCTCATGAGATGAGACTGTCCGGCATGCCGGGTATGGGTCTCCTTATATCTCCTAATCTTTGAACCTATACTGCCGATATAGGGATCTAGCAGGGTTCAATTCCCTATATACGCTAGCATGTTTTGGTTCACTTAGGCCGGTGATTCCACCCCTTTTCCGTGTGGGGATTAAACACTGGATTTCATGATGCTCACATGATCTATGTCAGTTAAGGTTAAAGTTCTCAAATAAAGAATGAGGCCAGCCTCAAAGAATACACATAATGAAGTGAACGATACCAAAGGTTTAGGATAGGATAATCAAGAGGTGAGCTAGACTTAAAGTAATGACACTAGGTTATTCTTGGTCATTGCACAACGAACCCGATGAAAGTCTTAAACTACATCCTAAGTATGACTGGTGGTTGAACTAGTATATGAAAGAATGAAAATGAAGTACGTATGAATGAATGAAGCAGACTCTGTGTTTGCTAAAGAAGGCTCCCTATTTGAGGTCCCATATGTTGAGCCCTCAATTTGGGAAGTCCTAATGCCAAGTCGATGATTCCGAGGTCTCATGGCATATGAAAGAATGATATGAACTATGTGATATGATGTGTGTAATATGTTATGTGTTGCTTGCAAAATGATAAGTATGATGATGCTTGTTACTTTCATGGCATGACTTTTCTAATTCGAATTCGGCAAGTCCACTGACTTGCCTTTTCATAATTCATATCATTAGGAAAGAGCTCTTCTTAATCATGCATGTCTTGGTGTGTGCTTGCATATACCCATACTTAGTACAAGTGTGTACTAATCCCATACAACTCTATATTTTTAGGTGCAGGCACAGGTGGACGTTAGAGCTTACTGGTCGACGCTGAAGCTATCCGGACGTCGAGCATTTATCCGGACTTGGTAGGCCCTCATGCTTTCGAGGACAGTTGCCCATTATTTTCTAGCTTAGATATAGGTTTGAGTTAGTGGAGTATGTTCCACTAGCGTTTCTTTCTCATCTTATTTCAGACATTGTATTGGTGCCATTTTGGCAAGTATACACTTAATGCAGTATTGAACTATTTCTTTCATTTGATGATCTTAATATTAGATGGTTGATTGTGAACGTTTATGAGTTTAAGTAGAATGTCTCACATGAATGTTATGTAACAAAAAGTTCAAATTTTCCGCTAAAATTAACCTAGATGAAGTAACGATGACGTATGTAGGCTTGTCTACGACCTCTGAGAAGTCAACGACGCCGGTCTCGTCTGGGGTCTAGACTTCGATCGTGACACCTGCCTACTGGGCGTCGATTGCAATCCGTAGGTGAGGCTTGTGTGACAACTTTTGGCTCACACAATGGGTCCTTCTCAAGGACCCCTTGGTTGGTCATGGACTTTTCCAACCCTAATGTAGTCATATACATGTTAAGGACCTCTCACATCAATTTTATCCTAAAGGAACATGTAAACCTTGACTAAACACACTAAGACACATAAGGACGTTTTAAGGCAAACCTTTAGAACGTCATGGACGTTTGACCTCCAAACATCACGAAACTTTAAACATTGCCTCCAAACATCATTTTAACCCATTTTAGGACTTCAAAACATCATGACACAAGTGTTAGGATCTAGTTTCACCTAAGTCGTTTTAGAGGTGTTACATTCTCTCCCACTTGGAAACATTCGTCCATGAATGACACTTGCTTCATTTTAGGCACTTTCAAAAGATGATTAACGCAAGACTAGCAGCACATAATCATATCACACAATACACAATACACAATTTAGGAGGAACACCAATTTCACATACTTAAAGAGACTCCAAACACAACAAGAATCTAGAAACTAATCTACGACGCATTGTGTCATAAGACTCACATTCTTCATTTCAGTTAGGAGAAACTTCATTCTCAACACATTATAATGATCACATATATCAATTCTAAACAGCATACAACCACTTTCCACAAAATAACAATTTATTCAGTTTTATAAAATCTTCACATGGACTACAAATTCTTTACAACAAACATGTTCAAATTTCTCAAAAATACAACATTTAGGTAATTGATGATAAAATCATGACAATAGGAGATACAAAACCATATAAACTCAATTTACAACATAATCATAACCTTATAAAATGCACGATGCAAGCAATAAATGAAATTCAATTCCAACAAGACTCCTAAACACAATGCAACATGCAACATGCTACGATGACTTTCTACCTATCAAGCTTGAATTGAATAGAAGAGAAGAGACAACAAATCACAACTTTACTACTCACTATACTCCCCCACTTGGAAGGAACTCATAACAACTAAAGTAGGAAGCTATAACTTACCGGCATCATTATCATCATCCGGCTTTGATCCCTTAGCCCGGAGTGCACAGAAACGATTCTTCCTTGGAACATCATCACCCGGAACACTTGGAGAAAGTTGCTTACCCTCTCTTCGTCTAGACGCAATAGAAGGACAGTCCCTCACCTTATGTCCTTGCTTACCACAACCAAAACAATTCCCTGTACCAACTAGACATTTCCCATAGTTTTTCTTCCCACAAGTAGCACAAGTAGGCTTACCACCTTGAGAACCACTACCCTTCTCATGTTTGACGTTAGGATCCCTAGGTTCATCTTGAATTGGAGACTTCTTCTTGAACCTAGGTTTGTTTTGCTCACTTGTTCCACTCATCTTCAAATTTCTAGAAATCCAACTAAGCTTGGACTCCTCAATGGATTGAGAATACACCATAAGCCTAGACAAGTTCATATCATTGTGTAGCATGGCGGTACGACACTCTTCTTTCACAAGGTCGGCAACACCGGTCACAAACCTACTCATCTCATTCCTTGGGTTAGACACCAAGGATGGAGCATACCTAGAAAACATAGTGAACTTCAAGGAATAATCCTCAACACTCATATTGCCTTGCTTGAGATTAATAAACTCTTCAACCTTCACCTACCTCCTCTCACGGGGAAAGTACTTCTCTAATAAAGCCTCCTTAAATTCTTCCCACTTTATGTGACCTGACTCAACCGACCTATTATATTTCTATTACGTGTACCACACTTCAGCAACATCCCTCAATTTGTACGAAGCTAACTCCACCTTCTCCCTAGAAGTCACCCCATGACACTAAGCACCTTGTACACACCATCATGAAACTCTTGGGGTTTTCTCCCACTTTAGAGACTATAAAGATAGGAGGATTCATCCTCACAAAGTCTCTCAATTTAGATGTCATAGTGCTCTCCAAAGCATTCACCCTAGGCCCATGATCTCTCGTCACATGAGTAGTCATGTCTCGGGCTAGGGTAAGTAGACCCTCTCTAATCTCTCCATTGACCAAGTCCAGGGGAACCACCGGAACCTCATTACCTTCATCTCTAATAGGAACTTGAAAATGTGGAGCACCTTTAAGAACTTTCTCAACTTGCTCAACTTGTTGAGGAATTTCCTCATTCACCCTCTCTTCTTCATCCCTTCTTGCATCCATCCTTCTACTATTCATCTTCCTAAAAATAGAACAAAAATAATTAAGAAGGATTCTCAAAACTTTTTACTCTATGGGACAACACAAGAGTAGAGAAACAAGGGAAACTCTATAGTCTTATAGCCTCTCGCTCATGGATGTGTCGCGACTTACACCGATGAACAATACTCTACTAGACGTAGCTTTATGAAATTTTTTGATTCCTAAGTACTACTTCATAAACTATGCTATGATACCAAGATTTTTCACGACCCGCATGTACACCCTAGAAGTTAAGGCATTCTTAGGTCGTAAATAGCATACTTTACCTCTCGGAGGTATTGTACAAGACCTTAGACATCATTCATCGCATACATGTATGAAAAGTAGTGAAAAATTAAAACTTTTCACATGAATAATATCTTAAAACATCTTTCATATAAAACCATACAAATTACTAAGTCATAATATACGCCAATTTTAGACTCTAGAATACTTGAGACACGACCCATACAATCAAATATAGAAATCTAATGTCTATTGCAATACATCGAATAAAAGAAGTTTAAGATAGCAATGTCCTCGAATCAAGTGATGTCATACCCCATCTTTGCTTGAAAGTCCTAGTTTACAAGCTTTGATTCAATACGTTTATCACCTTCCATGTACAACTTTAGATATAGTTAAAATATATGGAATTAGTACAATACATGTACTAAGTATGGCATAATGCATAAAATCATGAGAAACTGACATTTATGAGAATTATGCTATTTTTGACTAAAACTTCATATTAAAAGTATAAGAATCACATTTAAACACAAAGCATCACATTAAGATCACATTACAAGTCATATCTAATTTATATTAAAATTACAGTAACCTAATAGTGACCTTCACATTAACTTCACATATAACTCACATATTGTAACACTCCGAAAAGTCGAGACCTAATATAGAGCCTAACATGAGTGTCTAAGGGTTTAGATACTGTTTTAAGACCTAAAATAATGTTTATAAGTCATTCGAGTTATTTTAGAGCCAAGACGTCAAGGAACATCCATGACGTCCGAAAACTAGCTTAAATTGAACTAGTTGACGTCGCTAAGTTTAGTGAAGGTTTCAGAGATTCAAAAGAATTCTAAAACTTGTAAAAAGACTTTGGATAGACAGAGTGTAGTATATAGGGTTTAAATGTTCAATAAGGACGCCCCAAGGACCACCCAAAGGGTCCTTGAGGAAGACCCCAACAAGGATGGGTTGTTGCCCGACGTGCAGCCCACACGGACCCTACTGCCTCAATTCATTTTTCAAAAATAAAAATGTGTTGGCCTCGTGACGTGGAGACACTTCCCAGATTCGGTAAAATCATATTTTTAACATTTTGACTTCACAAAAAGACCAAATTAAGTGAGGGGTGTTTTGGGTAATTTACGGGGTGATTATATATTTCCTAAGGGTCATTTTGAAGTCATTTTCACTCATACAATATCAATTCCCAAAACAAAACCCAAAAGCTCTCACCTCTCTCTACTTTCTCTCTCCCCTAATTCCTCCATTGAAGAAGAAAAAAGATTGAGGGATAAGGTCAATTTCTCTTGGATTTTACTTCAATTTTGTTGATTAATCTTAATTAGGGTATGGGTTCTTCACTCTTGGGATTAATTTCCCCAAGAGGTCCTTTCAAAGTTGATTTCTAAATTACCCAATTTCATGAGGTTTTCCAATTCTAATGGATTTTCTTCTAAACTTCAAATTGATGATAAATTGTGATTTTCTATGACTAATTGAGTATAATTGTTGATCATTTGATGTTAATTGATGCGATTTCATGTTGATCATGTTCCCGTCCCCAATTTCCCTAAATCTTGGATTTTGGTCATGAATTGATGGGAATTGAAGAATGATTTGATTATTAGACTTATTTTATCTATTATAATTCATGTATTGATTGACTAGGGTAATGTATTGTTTGGGATTTGATCTACTTCTTGATGAATTCATGATGAACCCTAATTACCCTAACTCTAGGTTATGAATTGATGTTAATTGGGATTGTGATGATGCAATTGACCTAACTTTTGTATTAATTATTATTGAATGATGTTACTATACCTATTATTGGTTGTAATTGTTTGGTTGATGGTAAGAACATGATGATGGCTTTTGAAGGAGATTCGCTAAGTCTTCATGATCCTAACCTTTACTTCAATTATGATGGCTTGTGATTGATGATGTAGTACAATTGAAGCATGCCTTGTGAATATCCTATGTAGGTGTTGGTATGATGTTGAATTGAAATGTATTGACTATGTTATTGTGAGATTATGCGTAAGATGAAATGATATAAGGTTGGTAATGAAGTACCTATGTACATTATTATTATGTGATGATGTTAATGTGCTAATCTCACATATGAGGGTTTTATTGAAAGGCCATAGCAATACATATTGAACTATATGACAATGACTATATAATGGATTAGACCCTATGACCTAAACTAAGTGATTATCAATTAAGAAAGACATTTCAAAAGGGACATAGCTTAGCACCGAGTAAATTTGATAAAGAGAGGTGTTGGCTTCCCTTAGAGGAAGATTCACTCTATAGTTCCAGATGAGGTTTTACAACACCGGATTCCACACTTAGCTCTTGTGGTCTATGTCGGTTAAGGCAAGTGTTCCCGAAAGTAAATGAAGTAAATATATTAACCCCAACTAGGGTGACTTGAGAGGTTAGCTTAGTCTAGGTAGCGGTATGGGACTCTAGGCATTGCACTAGTTGGATTGGAGGGAACTCCTAGAAGGCTGTTTTGATGTTATAATGATCTTATAAAGTAAATACCATGCTTATGTTGATTTTACATGTTGATGATTCTTTATGATGTTAGTTTCATTGATGTACATGCTATTGGTCTATATTGCTAAATATGAAGATGACTACTATTGATTTTATGTTATGTTGAGTTGGGCATTAATTGTGATCCTTTGTTTGGTTTACTTGATTGTGTAAGGTTATGGGTCTTTTCTTGGTCATTGCACTTGTAGGCTAAATGGTGGGTTATGAGTAAGGGTCTTGCTTATATTATGATGTTATGAACTCTTGTATATGTTGACTTGATTATTACTTGTTGATGTTGGTCTTGTGTCATACATGGGTTTGAGTTAGGGATTATGTGATTATTGGCTTATATGGGTTCTTGATTGTGCACAAGGCTTTTCAAAGTACTTTAGCTTGGTTTTGAAAAAATGTCCTCTTTAGCATGATTTCAATTGTTTTATGTGCATATACTCATAGTTAGTACAAATGTGTACTAACCCATCTCTTAAGTTTATTACAAATGTAGGACCGGGTCGTTAAGCTTAGTAGAAGGTCATTTGAAGACTACTTGGATTCTTATCTTCCAAGTTCAGTAGGTCCTCACTTTTCGAGGACGATGCCCTTATCTACCTATTGGATGTTTTTTAGTATTAAAGACACTTTGTTCATTCTCTTTCATTTTGCTACAATAGTTGTAAATCCTATATGTGGCTATAATTGTTGATGTAAGGGCTATGCCCAAATTTTTAGACTCTTGTCTAAATGGTTTAGTATGAGACAATGTTATGGATTTCTTAGGAGACTATCTTATACTATGTTTGTGAATAAAATTAGAAGACTACGTAATCTTCTTATACGAAGGGTCTATGTATACTCGATAAATATACATTATGTCTAAGCGAGAGGTCTAAGTAAACCTCAATGTAGGATAAATGAAAAGTTTTAAATTTTCTGCATTTTTAACCTATGAATGTAATGACGTAAGCTAAGAGGCTAGTGTTACGCCTGTTACGTCTAGGGGGTGCTCCCCGGATGTTACAAACTTGGTATCAGAGCATGAGATTAAATACCTTTAGGATTGACGTCTCATTAAACTACATCTACGTAGATTCTTATTCATAATTGTGAAGCGCCCAACACTTATGATTGAGGAACTCTATGATGCTTAGGAAACTCTCATCTTCTTGTAATCCTATGTCGTTCCTCTAGATCTACTTTATATGTTCTTTCACCTAAACCTTGTATGGTCGTTATAGGTATGAATACCCGAAGACCAGCCGCAAGAAGGGCTGAAGAAGAAGTTGCTAATGCGGGAGCACAAGAAAACCAAGTTAAAGAGATAAGGGTTAAGATAAAGAGTAGAGATGCCAATAGGTCAATGACTTTTGATGGTGGTTCTTCAAAGGGTAGGCTTGACATTCAAGACAATCCTACGTTCAAGAAGAGGTTCTCCAGTCAAGTTCCTTCTAAGTTCCCTAAGGCTCGTGATGATAAGGTGCCTAAACCTAAGTGCCAAAAGGGAAAGGGTGGAAACTTACCTAGTGAGAAGCCTACTTTTACCAAGTGTGGTAAGGGTCATGTGGGAGAATGCTTAGTGGGATCGGGTAATTGCATTTGTTGTGGAAAAAAGGGTCACAGGGTGAGAGATTGCCCTAATTTGAAGGGGAAAGACAAGGGGAGTGAACAAGCAAGTGGTTCAAATGATGATGCTCTGAAGAAGAATCGTTTCTATGCTATCCGCTCTAGGGGTGAACAAGAGACTTTTCCCGATGTGTTGATCGGTATGTTGAAAGTATTTTCTATTGATGTATATGCTTTTACTTGATCCCGGTGAAAAATTTTCATTTGTTACTCCTCTAGTAGCTAAAAAGTTAGATATTTTTTCCGATATCTTGAATGAACCTTTTACGGTGACTACCTCAGTGAGAGAGTCGGTTGTTGCTAACAGGGTATATAGAAATTGTCCTATAATGTTTCCCAATAGAGTTACTTATGTTGAACTAGTAGAACTTGATATGGTTGATTTTGATGTTATATTGGGAAAGGATTGGTTTCATGCTTGTTTCGCTTCCATAGAATGTAGAACAAGGGTGGTGAAGTTTAACTTTCCGTATGAGTCCGATTAGAATGGAAGGGAGGAAGTTCTATTCCTAGAGGTCATATCATTTCTTGTTTGGAAGCTTGTAAGATGATCTCTAAAGGGGTTTTATACAATATAGTAAGAGTCAGAGATTTAGACTCCGAGATTCCTCCTATTGAGTCGGTCCCTGTAGTGAGGGAACTTCCGGAGGTCTTTCCTAATGATCTTCCCGGAATCCCTCCCGAACGAGAAATTGATTTTGGTATCGACTTCTTATCGGATACAAATCTCCTTTCAATTCCTCCATATTGGATGGCTCCGGCCGAATTTAAAGAGTTGAAGGCTCAATTCAAAGACTTACTATACAAGGGTTTTATTCGGCATAGTATTTCTCCATGGGGTGATCCGGTATTGTTGGTGAAGAAAAATGATGAGTCCCTTAGAATGTGTATCGATTACCGTCAACTCAACAAAGTCTCAATCAAGAACAAATATCCACTCCCTCGGATTGATGATTTATTTGATCAAATCCAAGGTGTGAGTTACTTTTCCGAGATTGACTTGAGATCGGGATATCACCAACTTAGGGTGAGAGGTGAAGATATTCCCAAGACTGCATTTCGGACTAGATATGGTCACTATGAGTTCTTATTAATGTTCTTTTAGTCTCACTAATGCTCCGGCGGCGTTTATGGAACTAATGAATAGGGTGTGTCAAAGTTACCTAGATTCATTCGTCATTGTGTTCATTGACAACAACTTAGTATATTCAAAAAATGAGGGTGAGCATGTAGACCATTTGAGAGTGGTTTTGCAAGTTCTTAAGGAACACCAATTATTTGCCAAGTATTGCAAATGTGAGTTTTGGTTGAGTTCAGTAGCAAATCTTGGTCATATCATTTCTAGTGAGGATGTTGAGGTTGATCCAAGGAAGACCGAAGCGGTGAAAAATTGGCCTAGACCTTTGGCTCCTACGAATATTAGGAGTTTCTTAGGCCTAGACGGTTATTATAGAAGGTTTGTCGACGGGGTTTCATCCATTGCTTCCCCTTTGACAACCTTGACTCAAAAGAATGTGAAATTTGAGTGGTCGGAGGCATGTGAAAAGAGCTTCCAAATGTTGAAGGATATGCATACTTTCACTCCGGTATTGACTCTACCGGAGGGAACTAAGGGTTTTGTTGTCTATTGTGATGCATCCCAAGTTGGGTTGGGGTGTGTTATTATGTAACATGGAAAAGTAATAGCCTATGTTCATATTATCATGAGAGGAGAAATGTTCACATATCACAAGATAGCATCAAGAATACATTGAAACACATAAACAAGTGATCCTTCTACCAAAGGTGATTCTAAGGCTCACTTGAGTGAGTAATGTAGCGACCACCCATACAATCCGTTCACACACACCTAAGAGATCCTTTAGACTACCTAAGATAAGGTTATTCCCATTTCATTAATAAACTTTCCCATCTAGAGTTATCCTTAAGACTTATCTAGGTAAGACATGAAGAGACCATTCCTATGCCCCTTCCACACCTTAACTAGGCAATCCTTAAAGCTACTCTAGATAAGTATTTATTCATTAACATGCTTTTTAATTTAAGTCATTATCTTCATTATTTCATGTAAGAGACATTCAACACTTAAGGAGATTCAAATAATGGTCTCGGAGAAGAACTAGGGACTCACACACTAACATCTTCAAAGCCTAATCGTGTAATGTCTAGATTGCGTCCCATACCACTACCTAAACTTCATAGAACTTCACCAACAATAGTAGGTATCCCATATGATGATAATAGGCAATAACCGACATAGACCATACTATCTATGCATGGAATCCAGAGTCATAAACCTACTCCGATGGAGGGTTGTACTACCTTCCAATGGTTGTACAAGGACACATCCCATGTAGGCATTTGGTTAAGGAATATCGAGGGTTTCTTTGTTCTATAATATAATATTAGTTAGATAAACTTCCCAAGCATACTCACTCGGTGCTAGCCTTTGTTCTCATAGAGTATTTCAATAAAGGAGCATATGAAGAGGTTCCATATCAAGTTCACAAACAAATCATATTACACCTTACCAAAGAGGGTCCACTAAGGCTACCTACATTGGTCAAGAGGATAGCTCAATGAGTTTCCTAAGGATGATTTATTCCGTTCAATCCAACCAACCTTAAGCCAACCATTCACACAAAAAGGATGGTATTACGGCCTTCAACTTCAAGGATATCATAACCTTCCATCTAGGATAAAGGTTCCACATAAAGGACCTTCTTAACTATGTTCAAGGCCACATATAAATCACACATACAAGACTATGGAGCTTTAGCATACTAGGTCAAGAAGTCATATTCACATTCCACATGTATCAAGTAAGGGACACTAGTATACCAAAACAAGACACACACATACTCCACTATACCACATATAGCATATCATTCAAGAAGCACATAGGGAAAACCAATGTCAACTATAGGTCACCTTCTTCACTACTAATATCATCAATCTAAGTCATCACAAATCTCATATAATACATCAAGAAGCATCGTACTTCAACATCAGGTAATACACATGACAAATTCACCATAGCCTACTAAAGACACATATCATTAACTAGCAGAACTCATGCTTTGACTCCACATATACACATAAGTCATCAAGACTTTCACCTTACTCACATATTCAAGTTATAACATGATAAAGACATAATTCATAAAGTAATTCTGACGAGGCCACATAATTCACAAGTATAGCACATAAGCACCGCCACCATAAGTGGACCATACCGAATATCATTATCATCTAAGACCTATACTACACAATATAGAGAGAGTTAGATCAACATACCATCAATCCAACCTCACAACTCCAATCCATAGCCAATTCAACCAACTCAATACACAAAGGCTCTTGCCAATAGCCATAGTCACCAATTCAATCCAATAATTACAATAGACAATAAATCAAAGATGATATAACATGAATTTATCAATTTAGTACAGCCTACTTACAATTCTATCATGATTCTTTCATAATTCAATAGCTCTAATAAAACTACACAAGAATTCAATAGCATTGAGACATAATCAAAACACCCATAAAGTAGTCCAAACTAGGGTTTCATGAACTGCATGAGTTCAAAGAGTTTTTAGGTTAAAATCATAAAATTAACATCAATTCAATCAATATACAATGATTCAAAACGTTTTATGCAAGAACCCGTGGATAGATTACAATTTAGAAGTTCGTCTTTTGAGAACACTTTAAAAAATCACTTTGAAGATAGGCTCCTTGAAGAAAAGAGATTCAAGAATGAAGGTCATACCTTAATTAATCCTAAGCCATGAAAATTTAAAAGAATTGAGGGATAAATCACCCTCCAAGCTCCAAGCTCCCTTCAAGCTTCAATGGTGGTCTAGAGAGTTCTTTAGGGGTTCTGGGTTTTAATTTTTGAATAATGAATTTCTCTAATTTTTTTAGACTTATAAAACTATTTATAATACCCTTAAATAACCCTAAGAAACAGTCCAACTAAATTTTTGAAGTCTAGGTGAAAACCCTAAAATACCCTTCCCTTGGCCGAGACACGTGCAGAATTTCAGGTGTCAATCGACGACAGCCCACCTACACCCCATAGCCCAACAAACGGACCGTCCTATTGGTCCATGGTCTGGGTCAGAGGCTGGCCAAATGGGAGCACATGATCCCCAGTCTACGTGTCAACCCACACCCACATCCTACTGGGCGTCGACCAGCCTACTGGGCGTCGATTGGCATCAGTAGGTTTGGCTGGTTTTACAACTTTTGGCGCACACAATGTGTTTTTCTCAAGGACCCCTTAATTGGTCCTTGGGGATTTTTGACCGGACTTTTCCAACCCGAATATAGTCGTAGACATGTTAAGGACCTCTCACACAAATTTCATCCTAAACGAACATATAAAACTTGATGAAACACACTAAGACATAAGAGGACGTTTCAAAGGAAAATCTTTCAAACGTCATGAACGTTCTTGCACGTTTGACCTTAAAACTTCACAAAACTTTAAACACTTCCTCCTAACATCATTAACCCATTTTATGACTTCAAAACATCATGAAACAAGTGTTATGCTCTAGTTTAACCTAAGTCGTTTTAGAGGTGTTACTTATGTGAAGTTCTTAAATGCATTTATGTTTCCTCTAGTATCATTAGTAATGAATGTTGACTTGTTGAGTTGAAATGAAGTATGCTTATCTTTGGTAGTTTTAAGGATCACTTAGGTGTGTATTGAAGAGGTTGTTTAGTGGTCTCTTCATGTCTTACCTAGGTGAGTCTTAGGTAAACTTTTAATAGGAAGGTCTAATGATTAATAGATTACTTGATGAATGTGAATAAATGTTGAGAATTATGGAAGTATGTCTTTGCATGTTAAATGATGACTTGTATGATGCCTTGTACACTTGATTCATTAAGGCTTTACCGAAGTAGCATGAAAAGAATATTTCAACAAAAATGTCCTTTTTAAGCATGTTTTTGCATATTGCCATACTTAGTACAATGTTTTTTCTAAATCCATATTCTTCTATATTTCTAAAAGTATAGGTGGAATGCAAGTGAAGGTTCCATGAAGGTGAAGCTTGGGAATTATATTTCTCTTAAGATTGGTATGTCCTCATATGTTCGAGGACATGAGCTATGTTTCTTTTAGTTTCTTGCATTAAAGACATTGTATAAGACATAGTATGTTTCTTCAATGTAAAGGGCCCTGACCCTTTGATGCTAAGTCGTGTCTATGTTGGCTTGTGATGATGAGACTTCATTTCGTACGTTTTATTAAAGAGTTTCTTTTTAGTTATGTTGTGAAAAGTTTTAAAGAACAAAAAATGTAGATACATGATATTCTAACATAAGCATATTAAGGAAACAAAAGAGAGGTGACGTGAAAATTATCAAATATCAGAGGGAAATATATTTCCTTCCAAAAATTTCAGCACTAACTTATGAAATTAGCCTCCTCAAACTGAGAAATAACTGTTTCTCACAAATGATAACCTACAGATTCTCCAGACAAGAAAAACGAAAAAAAAACATTCCATAGATAGACCTTTTGAAAGAAAAAGTTATTTAATATTCCATGCTTTTCCTAGTGAGTGTTATTTTTAAATTATTGTCTCATCTTGATAAAATGTAATTCCCAATAGGAGGTAAGAAATAACTGATGGAGACAAGACGTGAAATTCTTAAGACAAAACTTACCAAGATCAACACCTAGATGTTGGTGTTCAAGATCCAAAAAACAAAGTGTATTTAACCTTGTTGAAGTAGGTAATGTTGCCTTTTTGCCATCCTTCTTTTCTTTGAATTAGACACATCAATTATGAACCTATCGACAGCCTATTCAAACCTGTTGGCTTGTATTGAGTAAGCTCAGCGCTGACTAACATTGGTATTTGAAAATCACATTTATGTCGAAAGGTGCGAAGATTTTATGACACTTTCTAATGGCATCTCCAAAGACGATGAAAACATGTTCTTCCTGCAATCAAGTAAAATAAAAAAATGTCTTAATATATGTGGACATATTTGGTGCAATATTTGCGGACCGACAGTAGTAGCGAATATACATTTTCATTTCGCACAATTATTGTTTAGTAATGAACAACATGTCTTTGTTCTCTTTAGAGTGAAATTTAAATTTATTCACCACTAAAACATTGCATGTTCACTATGTACTTAATGGTGTGATTGCATCGATAATAAGTCAATGTTCCATTACATGCAACTGAAAAATCTACACAAGGAATAGTAGATTTATACGAACAAAACATGATGTAGCAAACTAATAAACTGAGTTTTATCTAAAGACCTACAAGAAAAATGATCCTACGTCTTTTTTTTAGACACTTCTCAGTCTCTGTTAAAGATAAATACGATACGGAATTCATGCCATAAACACCAATAAATATGTCAAATGTCTAAACTTAAGCAACAATAAATGTGCAAAAGGGGAAAATATCTACCACATTATATGTTTTTCCTCGGTGATCTTCTGGAGAAAGAAGGATACAATTTTAATACAGAACAAGATAAACTAACAAAATATTTACTTAAGTATATATGAATATTGTTAACAGTACCAGAAAAAAACAAATGTCCGAAGGCTAAGCAATGGACAGAAAGCTCAAATCCGCAATAGTGAATAGTTTCTTGGTTTGCAATTAAATTGGAACAAAACACTATTTTCCTAATAAAATTTTAGTATATAGTAGCTTCAGTACTATGTATAATCCTCATATAAAGAGATAAGAAATATTGTGTTTTAAATTTAAGGTCTTACAAGAAAAGATATAATGAGATTTCTAGATACTACAATTTCTAGAAATATGTTATTTTCATTTTTAGCATTCTCCCTATTAAGCAATTGTTCAAGCTTTCCTGTCAAAGATCAAACTAACGAAGACGAGAGCAAAAAATAAAGATAAACAGAAAGAGAATTGTAACAAAATTATCATTACTTCCAATATAGCAGGCAAAAGAACTAGGTGAATTCAACCTAACAACACCACTATCACAACAAAAAGGTAAAGAAAAACAAATCTTTGTGAACTCCTGTGATTTAGTCGTGGCATCAGAAGACATTGTTTTTCCAGTTAGAACATGTAAGTTCCACCTGTATATTCTCACATTCGAAGTTGTTGTGTCAAAAAATAGGGGGAAAAGCACCATAAGAAAACAAACGTCCCTTTCATCGGAAGAGAGACCAGAACAACAGGAAGGCCAAGTTTCATCGTTATAATCTTTCCAAAGTCCATCAAGAAGAAAACAAATCTTATTTAGTTCTATCTTTCACTTGTCACCACATGAAAAATTATTCACACACCTTTCCAAGAAGGGATTAGGACTTATTTTGAATAGATATGGCAAGTTCGAACTTGAGAAATACACAATAATCACAGGCAAGCTCCTTTCAAAGTATATTTTCAATTCTGGGGTGCGGAATTAATGGTAGAATAAAGTATATTTTATCAAAGTATATTTTCAATTTTGGGAGGTGCGGAATTCATGGTAGAATAAAGTATATTTTATCATAATATTCTTTAGATAGTTGTTTTAATCTGAATATTTCCTTAATATCATTTATGATATATTCTAGATATAACATATCTTGGGTTCTTTGGTACATGTATATATTTTTCTCCATTAATTGTTCTAATAGTTTTATATTTTCCATAGCTTCTATCCAGTATTTTAAATATTCATAGTTCATTTTAATCTGAATCTATTTCTAAATTATATATATCTATTCTTTCTAAATCTAATTCTTGTAAATCTATTTCATACCATTGTTGGTTTAATATATCTTCTAATTCATAATTATCAATTTTGGGGGGGTGCGGAATTCATGGTAGAATAAAGTATATTTTATCAAAGTATATTTTATTATAATATTCTTTAGATAGTTATTTTAATCTGAATATTTCCTTAATATCATTTATGATATATTCTAGATATAACATATCTTGGGTTCTTTGGTACATGTATAAATTTTCCTCCATTAATTGTTCTAATAGTTTTATATTTTCCATAGCTTCTATCCAATATTTTAAATATTCATAGTTCATTTTAATCTGAATCTATTTCTAAATTATATATATCTATTCTTTCTAAATCTAATTCTTGTAAATATATTTCATACAATTGTTGGTTTAATATATCTTCTAATTCATAATTAAATATTTTTTTCCATATAATTCTTTTTACGTCAACTATTTTTATATCTTTAAGTATATATAAGATTAAAGTTTCATAGCTTCTTATCATTTCATCATGCAAAGATGTATTCATTGTTTACTATTCATGCAGGTTTTTATTTCAATTATTCCTTCCTATCATATTCATAATTGATTAAATTCATATTAGATTATTATAAACTAGAGTATCGTTATCATGTTTTCCGATCACTACTAGCATCGTACTTTAGCGGATACTTTCTGCTTATCAGCGCCTCAACCTTGTGTACTCCCCTACACGGCTTCCTTCGCCTACCGATTTCCACTATGGGATGGCGTAGTCTAGCAGTTTTCTCCCTGTTTCCAGTTTACTAGCAAACTAGAATTCATGATTCAAATAATTCTAGTACATAATAACTAACATAAATTTATTCAATCATATATATGATATTCAGGAATATATGAAATTAGTTCTGCATATCTATTAAACAATATACCTTTGCCTCTTGGTTTTTCATGCTATCTAAAATATCTGACTTGATTTCAGATTTCTCCATTTTTAACTTAGTTTTTATATCTTTTGCTGAGAGAATTTTGAAAGTTTGAGCGATTTTATTAACTTAAGCTTTAGGTTAGCATTTTCTGCTTTTCATTTAAAATTTGGCAATCTCTATATACTAAATTCTAAACCTGCACATAAGTGCGCCTACTATTTACTTTACGACTTTTATGTACATCTACTATTTTCTTTAAGACTTTTCCCACAAAACTTTACAGATGGCCTCTATACATACACTGGACTTTCAAAATAAAAGCTATCTATTTTACAAAAGAATCTTATCTGCCACTTATTTTTACATCTTTTCTTCTTTCTTTACGTCTTTATCTTGTCTGCCACCTTATCTTCTTTTTTCTTTATCTTCATCCTTATCTCTTTGTCTTTTATCATCTTTACTCCAAATCAACATCTGGATTAATATTATCTTCTCCATTACATTTTGAATATCTGTGGTCCGGGTATTTGTGTCCAATAAGTTTACAATATCTGATTAATAAGTCTTCTGAAATAAATTCTTTTTTCAAGGCTCTTGTAGTAGGTTGTTCCTCTGGCTTTAGTAATGATAAAATCCATCGCTGAACTTCATCCATATCTGATCTTCTTAATTCCCTTGAATTTGAATATATGATTAACTGATATCTGGCGTAATAACTCCATATTGCATTTTCATTTAAATAATTATTAGCTAACTCTTGTATAATAGTTGATATGCCAATTAGTCTTTTATTAGCATAAAAATTGGTATTTCTATCTTAGGTATTTCGTCCTAATGTCCAATATCTTCTGGTATAATCATATCTTTTATCAATCCTATCTTAATAACCTGTATTGGAGATTTTATCTCTTCGTATAGTATTTCTGCTGGTGCTGTATAAAACTTAATATAAAATAAGTTTCCTTTCGTAACTCTTTTATACGTGATAAATGCTTTATGTAACTCTGGTTTTCCACTAATTTCTTCTCCGTCATATGTATATACAGTGCTCAATAGTCCATAGCTGTAACATGTTAGCATTAGTTTTTGATTGTGCTATAAGTCTATTGTATCCTTGTAATTTTTGGGTTATATAGTCTTGGTTTGGATCTTTGGTTAGGGTAGATTTGGGCTAAGGTTTAAGTATGTTTGGATTTTATATATATTTTCAATATAAGTTTGTGTAATATAATTATATCTCTTTTTCTCACTTTGGTTTTGTATAGTAATTGCATAGGTAGAAGTTTGTGGTTCTGTGGGTATTTGTCTGGATGTATTTTGAATAAATGGTTTTATAAATAACTGGTTCAAATTTGAATTTCTTGGCTTTTCACTAACTTTTCAACTTGTACCTGCAGCTGTATTTAAACAAACATTATGGGTTTTAAGGAGTTTCCCATCGTCTTCTTTTATCTCTGGATTTTTACCGTCTTCCGATCGACGTAGCTCCGCATTTTTATAGTCATGCTGCTGACTTATATTAGCTTTAGACTTCAGATTATCTTCATTAGTCTTTAGCTTTTGTATCTCATTGTCCATACTATCCACTTTCGTACAGAGTGTAGTAATGGCTTTGAGTAACTTTTCAATTGTATCTTCTTCTTTATTCTCAGTCTGAGTAGCTTTGTCTTGATAAGTAATCTGCAATAACATTCTTGTCAGTTTTTATTACTTCAATTATAAATGTAAAATTTAATATATTTAATATCAATCTTCTTATTTTCTTCGTTGTTACTGAATCTTGTATTTTTCTCGTTAACCACCATTTTACTTGTGTATTATCTGTTCTTATAATAAATTTATTATATACAATATATGGTTCAAATGCTAATAAACATTTATATACTGAATATAATTTTTTCCCATTTATTTCCCATTTTATTTTCGTATTTGTAAAGGTTCCTGAATAATATCTACAATGATGTTCTATATTACTTTCATCATATCTATATTTTAAGACTCCTCCATAGCTTTTTTCACTAGCATCTGTTTCTATTATATAAGTAAATTTTTTATTTTTATTTGGAATATTTAATTTAGGTAAGTTTTTACATAATAATTTTATCTTTTGTATTTCTTGATCCTTTTTATCAAACTGATATTCTATATCTTTCTTTAATTTTTGTTGTAATGGTTTTAGATTTTCTGCTAATTTTGGTATGTTTTCTCTTACTTGATTAACTAATTCTAAGAATGATTGTAATTTTTTTTTTGTATCTAATTGCTCATTCGAGTTTATTATTTTTTGTACTACATGTGTTTGCATTTTTATTCCATTTTTATCTATTTGTATTCCTAAGAATTCTATTTATTTTTTCATTATTTCTGCTTTCTTTTCACTTAAACTTATACCTGAATATTCGATAATTTGTATGAATTTTTCTAGTAATCTTATATGTTCATCTTGAGTTTTAGAATATAGTAGTATATTATCAATATATACTACACAATTTTCTAATTGTTTAAAATAGTTATCCATAAAATGTTGATATCTTCCTGGTGCATTTTTATATCCAAATGGTAATACATTCCATTCATAAAATCCTTGTGGTACTGTGAATGCTGTAAGTTTTTTAAATTCTTCTTCTAACTTTAAGTGGTAAAATTCTGATTTACAATCAAATTTACTAAATTAATTATATCCTTGTATTTGTCTTATCTTTAGTATTTTATTTGATATTGGGTAATTGTATGTTTTAGTTTTAGCATTTAAATTTCTATAGTCAATAACCATCCTACTTTTTCCTCTTTTTTGTTCACTATGTTTATTTACAATAAATGTCGGGCTTGTATGCTTACTATTACTTTCTTGTAAATATCTTTTTTCTAGTAATTCATTTATATGTATTTTAAATTCAGTTAAATCATTAAAATTATATTTTAATGATTTTTGAGTTATTATACTATTATCATCGACTAACTCAATTTTTACTTTTGTTTTATGTTTTTCCCATCCTTGCAAAGGGTCTTCATTATATAATAATTTTAATTTTTCTTGGATTATTTTTACTTTATCTATAGAGAATATAATTATTTCTATTTTAAGGTCTTCTCCTTTTATATTTTCTAATTTTTGTGTAATTTTTTTACTATCTTTTATCCATTCTGTTGTCTTTCGTCTTTTGTTACTTACTCTTTTTGCTCCTATTTTTTGTTTACAGGGTGTTGTGAACCATCATTGTGTTTTTGTTATTATATGTGGATATATTTTTTCTAAAAATGGCATTCCTAATAGCATATCTTTTGTTGTTAGTTCAAAATTATATATTTCTTCTATAGTTAGTATCTTATCCCATATTTGTATTTTTATATTTTTTGTCTTGTATGTGATCATATTTCCTTCATTATTAAATTATGTTACAACTATTGGTGTTCTTAATTTTTCTCATTTCTCTTTTGGTAAACAATTGTATTTACATATATTAGCTTATGCTCCTGTATCTATCATTGGTGTATAATATCTATTATAATATCCTTCTATTATTATTTTTGCAAGTATATATATTTTTATATTTTTATTATATTAAAGTTCTTTTTATTATTACTCTTTTATTTTCATAATTTATTGTTAACTGTTTATCTTCTAGATTATATGGTTTTACTTGTTCTAACCATTTTATTCCTAAGGTTATATTTTTATTTTCTTGATATATTTTAAATTTTATTACTAGTGGTATTCCTCCAATTATTATTTCCTTTTCTGTAGTTTCTTCAGTATATGTTAATACTTTTGGTAATTCTGGGCATGATTGTTCAGTAGTTATTATTTTATCTTCCATTATTGTAATATAGTTTTCTTCTTGTCCTGTATTTATTAGTATTAAATATTTTCGTTGTTCCATTATTCTTGTTATATAATAATGATGTGGTTTTATTTCTTCTTCTATTATTTTTTGTGGAATTTTATTTATTCTTTTTGAGGTGCTTGAGGTACTCATTTTTTTATGATATTTGTGGTATTTCATGGTCTATATCCACTCTTTTTGATTTACTTAATCTTTCTTGTACTATTTCTAAATCTTCTTCTATGTCAATTTCATTATAACTATATTCATTATTATCTATGACCGTAACTATCTTTTCAAAGGGATTTTCTATTTTTATTTTATTTATTTTATTTTTTGCTGTTATTTTATGTTTTGTTGTTAAAACATATAATTTCTTATATCTAGCTGTAAATATTTTACTTCCTGGTGCTAGTTCTATTCTTGACATTTTCCAATATAATACTAATGATTTATCTATATTTCTGTCATTAATTGCTACTGAGTAGTTAGCACTTATTATAAATTTAAATTTTTGGTAGATTAAATTACCTTTTACTGCACTTATTATACTTTTTTCTATAGGTTGTATAATTCTGTCATTTGCTAAATATATTTCTATAGGTGTATCTATTCCTTCTCTAAAACATGCTTTTATTAGTATTTCAGTTCCTCCTAAATGTACATATTTAATTGGTTTTTTGCATTAATCTCTTGTATTTCTTTATTGATTATTCTCTTATTTATTATTGGTATTTTAGCTTTTCCTTTAGTATACTTACAATCTATGATATGTTCTCTTTGACTTACTACATAATATTCTTCTTTTTGTCTTTTAAATCAATTTTTTATTTTTGGTACTTCCAATATTTTTTCTACACTTAAATCTAATTTTTTCCTTTTATTTGTTCAAATATACTATTATCAAATATTATTTTTTGTTCTATAGATTCTTCATCTTGACTTTCTTCTTTATTTATTATTTGTATATCTGCTTCAGTCATTTTTTATATTATAGAATTCATTATTTGATTCTAATTCTATATCATTATCTATTTCATTTTCTGATATTTCATATATACTATCTTCACTTTCTAAATCATAATCTACATATTCTATTTGTGTATATTTTTCATTTTCCATAATTATTTCTGATATCTGTTTTTTCTTTGGAGTTTTAGGTAATTTACAATCTTTAGCTATATGTCCTAATTTTCCACAATTATAGCAAGTACATTCCGTTAGTTTTCTTTTTGATCTATATGGTCTTTTAGTTTTGTAATTTTTTACGTAATATTTCTTTCTTGGCTTTTTATATTTATATATCGATATATATTTTTTATAGTTTTTATTTTTATTATACTTCTTTTTATAATACCTATCTGTACAACCAAATTGAGGTGTTATTTTATTTTTACAACATGATAAGTTTTTTACTAATACTTTTTCCATTTTTATATCTTCTTTATGTTTTTCACATAGTTCTGTAAACCATCGTTGTAAAATTTTCATTCTAGCTCCTAAGGTATCTGTTAATTCTGCTTCATTCCAACTTTTTGTTATTTTTGAACTAAAAGGTTCTGGTAATTTTGTAAAATATAATTTTCTTATTTTCTTACTTTCTTCCGTACTATAAGTTCCTTTATAATAATATTCTCTAAATGCACATGTATATTCGTCTGTATAGCACATATTACATATTGCTAATTTTGTCATTAAATTTCTGTTTATAACTTTTTCCTTATTTTGTTCTTCTACTTCTGTTGTCATACTACTAAATTCATTTCTTATAGCTATTTCATATTTGTATAGTATTTTCATAGATGTAGTGGCTATTTCTCCATCAAAATTTTTATTATTTTTAAAGTTTTTAAGCTTTCATTTGTTAGATTTTGTAATCATAATTTTATTGTTCCTATAAGTGTTCTTTCTATATATCCTGGTGTTTCTGACATTCCTATTTTGTTATCTATTAATTATTTTGATATATATCCCATCAATAATTGGATTGTTTTATTTATATCTACTACACAGTCTAAATCTAAAAAGTTATATTGTTCAGTTGTTGTTTTAGGTGTCCATTTATTTAACCTTTTATCCCATATAGTTTTTTCTCTATCATATTTTTCATAATTTGCATTATAATATCTTTGATTTAGATTTTTTGGATTTTTTACTCCTGATGTACTAGATTTTTCATTCATGTTTATGTCTCCTGTATTTACTTCTAAATTTTTTGTATTATCTATATTTTCTAAAAGTTCTGTATATGTTTCGCTTGTTTCTGAATATTGTTCTTCTAGATCATTATTATTATATATACTAAATTCTACCTGCACATAAGGGCGCCTACTATTTACTTTAGCGACTTTTATGTACATCTACTATTTTTATTTAAGACTTTTTTCCTACAAAACTTTACAAATGGCCTCTATACATACACTGGAGTTTCAAAATAAAAGCTATCTATTTACAAAAAGAATCTTATCTGCCACTTATCTTTACATTTTTTCTTCTTTCTTTACGTCTTTATCTTGTCTGCCACCTTATCTTCTTTTTTCTTTATCTTCATCCTTATCTCTTTGTCTTTTATCATCTTTACTCCAAATCAACATCTGGAATAATATTATCTTCTTCCATTACATTTTGAACATCTGTGGTCCGGGTATTTGTGTTCAATAAGTTTACAATATCTGATTAATAAGTCTTCTGAAATAAATTCTTTTTCAAGGCTCTTGTAGTAGTTGTTCCTCTGGCTTTAGTAATTATATAATCCATCGCTGAACTTCATCCATATCTGATCTTCTTAATTCCCTGAATTTGAATATATGATTAACTGATCTCTGGCGTAATAATCCATATTGCATTTCCATTTAAATAATATTATTAGCTAACTCTAGTATAATAGTTGATATGCCAATTATTCTTTTATTAGCATAAAAACTTGGTATTTCTATCTTAGGTATTTCGTCTTGATGTCCAATATCTTCTGGTATAATCATATCTTTTGTCAATCCTATCTTAATAACCTGTATTGGTATTTTATCTCTTCGTATACTATTTCTGCTGGTGCTGTATAAAACTTAATATAAAATAAGTTTCCTTTCGTAACTCTTTTATACGTAATAAATATTTATGTAACTCTGGTATTCCACTAATTTGCTTCTCCGTCATATGTATATACAGTGCTCAATAGTCCATAGGCTGTAACATGTCTTTACTAATTAGCATTAGTTTTTGGTTGTGCTAATAAGTCTATTGTATCCTTGTATTTTTGGGTTATATAGTCTGGTTTGGATCTTTGGTTAGGTAGATTTGGGGTTAAGGTTTAAGTATGTTTGGATTTTATATATATTTTCAATATAAGTTTGTGTAATATAATTATATCTCTTTTTCTCACTTTGGTTTTGTATACTAACTGCATAGGTAGAAGTTTGTGGTTCTGTGGGTATTTGTCCGGATGTATTTTGAATAAATAATTTTACAAATAACTGGTTCAAATTTGAATTTCTTGGCTTTTCACTAACTTTTCTACTTGTACCTGCAGCTGTATTTAAACAAACATTATGGGTTTTAAGGAGTTTCCATGTCTCCTTTATCTTTGGATTTTTATCGTCTTCGATCGACGTAGCTCCGCATTTTTTATAGTCATGCTGCTGACTTATATTAGCTTTAGACTTCAGATTATCTTCATTAGTCTTAGCTTTTGTATCTCATTGTCCATACTATCCACTTTCGTACAGAGTGTAGTAATGACTTTGAGTAACTTTTCAATTGTATTCTTTTCTTTATTCTCAGTCTGAGTAGCTTTGTCTTGATAAGTAATCTGCAATAACATTCTTGTCAGTTTTTATTACTTCAATTATAAATGTAAAATTTAATATATTTAATACCAATCTTCTTATTTCCTTCGTTGTTACTGAATCTTGTATTTTTCTCGTTAACCACCATTTTACTTGTGTATTATCTGTTCTTATAATAAATTTATTATATACACATATATGGTTCAAAATGCTAATAAACATTTATATACTGAATATAATTCTTTCCTATTTATTTCCATTTTATTTCCGTATTTGTAAGGTTCCTGAATAATACTCTACAATGATGTTCTATATTACTTTCATCATATCTATATTTTAAGATTCCTCCATAGCTTTTTTCACTAGCATCTGTTTCTATTATATAAGTAAATTTTTTATTTTCACGTGGAAATATAATTTAGGTAAGTTTTTACATAATAATTTTATCTTTTTATTTCTTGATCCTTTTTTATCAAACTGATATTCTATATCTTTCTTTAATTTTTGTTGTAATGGTTTTGATTTTCTCTAATTTTGGTATGTATTCTCTTACTTGATTAACTAATTCTAAGAATGATTGTAATTTTTTTTGTATCTAATTGCTCATTCGAGTTTATTATTTTTGTACTACATGTGTATGCATTTTTTTTCATTTTTATCTATTTGTATTCCTAAGAATTCTATTTGTTTTCATTATTTCTGCTTTTCTTTTCACTTAAACTTATACCTGAATATTATATAATGTGTATGAATTTTTCTAGTAATCTTATATGTTCATCTGAGTTTTAAGAATATAGTAGATATCATCAATTAATACTACACAATTTTTTAATTGATTAAAATAGTTATCCATAAAATGTTGATATCTTCGTGGGCATTTTTATATCCAAATGGTAATACATTCCATTCATAAAATCCTTGTGGTACTGTGAATGCTGTAAGTTTTTTAATTCTTCTTCTAACTTTAAGCGGTAAAATTCTGATTTACAATCAAATTACTATAGTAATTATATCCTTGTATTTGTCTTACTTTAGTATTTTATTTGTATTGGATAATTGTATGTTTTAGTTTTAGCATTTAAATTTCTATAGTCAATAACCATCCTACTTTTTCCTCTTTTTGTTCACTATATTATTACAATAAATGCCGGGCTTGTATGCTTACTATTACTTTCTTATATATCTTTTTTCTAGTAATTCATTTATATGTATTTTAAATTCAGTTAAATCATTAAAATTATATTTTAATGTTTTTGAGTTATTATACTATTATCATCGACTAACTCAATTATTACTTTTGTTTATGTTTTTCCCATCCTTGCAAAGGGTCTTCATTATATAACAATTTTAACTTTTCTTGGATTATATTTACTTTATCTGTAGAGAATATAATTAATTCTATTTAGGGTCTTCTCCTTTTATATTTTTAATTTTTGTGTAATTTTTTCACTACCTTTATCCATTCTGTTGTCGTTCGTCTTTTGTTACTTACTCTTTTTGCTCCTATTTTTGTTTTACAGGATGTTGTAAACACCATTGTATTTTTGTTTATTATATGTGATATAATTTTTCTAAAAATGGCATTCCTAATAGCATATCTTTTGTTGTTAATTCAAAATTATATATTTCTTCTATAGTTAGTATCTTATCCCATATTTGTATTTTTATATTTTTTGCCTTGTATGTGATCATATTTCCTTCATTATTAAATTATGTTACAACTATTGGTGTTCTTAATTTTTATCATTTCTCTTCTGGTAAACAATTGTATTTACATATATTAGCTTCTCCTCCTGTATCTATTATTGGTGTATAATATCTATTATAATATCCTTCTATTATTATTTTTGCAAGTAATATATATTTCATATTTTTATTTATTAAAGTTCTTTTATTATTACTCTTTTATTTTCTAATTTATTGTTAACGGTTTACCATCAAATTTTTATTATTTTTAAAGTTTTTAAGCTTTCATTTGTTAGATTTTGTAATCATAATTTTACTGTTCTATAAGTGTTCTTTCTATATATCCTGGTGTTTCTGACATTCCTATTTTGTTATCTATTAATTATTTTGATATATATCCCATCAATAATTGGATTATTTTATTTATATCTACTACACAGTCTAAATCTAAAAAGTTATATTGTTCAGTTGTTGTTTTAGGTGTCCATTTATTTAACCTTTTATCCCATATAGTTTTTTCTCTATCATATTTTTCATAATTTGCATTATAATATCTTTGATTTAGATTTTTTGGATTTTTTACTACTGATGTACTAGATTTTTCATTCATGTTTATGTCTCCTGTATTTACTTCTAAATTTTTTGTATTATCTATATTTTCTAAAAGTTCTGTATATGTTTCGCTTGTTTCTGAATATTGTTCTTCTAGATCATTATTATTATTGTCATCAATTCTTATTTCAGGTAGATTATCTTGGTTTTCTTCTTTTTCTTCTAATTTATCTTCTAATTGCAAATTTTCTTTAAATTTATTTATTTCATGTGCTAATTTTATTTTTTGTTCTTTTTCTTTTTGTTTCATTTCATACATTTCCTTTAACATTGCAAACTCTTTTTCTAGTTCTATTATTTTAATATTTTTTACTTGTTCTAATTGTTGTACTTATTTTTTCGCTTGTTGTATTATTTTTTCAATTTCCATTTTTCTATCTATCTCTTCATTTTCTTTTGTTATTCTTACCATAGCAGTTAAACTATCTTCTAATTTTACCGTTTCTTTTTCTAATATTAAACTTAAATTATCACCTATTTTCTTATATCTTCTTCCTAGATTAGAAAATTTTATCTTTATTTTTAATCCTTCATAGTTTTCATATGTTTTTTCATTTATTGCATATTCTTCCTTATTCATTTATAAATCATGTTGTAGTTTATATTCTAGATTATCTATTTGTGTTTTTAGATATAAAATATTTTTTCTTTGTATTATTATAGATTTATTACAGACTCCTGCAAATAGATTGCTATTAAGTCTATTTTGTCTATATCTTAATTCTTTTCTTTTTGCCATAATTATTTTATTAAGTTCTTGTCTATATTTGTTATTCATTGTAATTTTAAATATTTGATATATTTATATTCTATTTTAGAAATATCTATTAATTTTTCTAATTCTTGGTTATTAGTTTTTGTAATATTTAGTTGTTTATATTCTGGATATAATTTATTTAATTTTCTTCTTATTTTTCTTACCTTTCGATTAATATGTTTCTTTTTCTGTCTCTCATTATTCATATGTATACCATTTTTATTCATAGCTCTGATACCAATTTTGGGGGGGTGGCGAATTCATGGTACAATAAAGTATATTTTATCAAAGTATATTAATTTTGGGGGGGTGCGGAATTCATGGTAGAATAAAGTATATTTTATCAAAGTATATTTTCAATTTTGGGGGGTGCGAAATTCATGGTAGAATAAAGTATATTTTATCAAAGTATATTTTATTATAATATTCTTTAGATAGTTGTTTTAATCTGAATATTTCCTTAATATCATTTATGATATATTCTAGATATAACATATCTTGGGTTCTTTGGTACATGTATAAATTTTCCTCCATTAATTGTTCTAATAATTTTATATTTTTCAGAGCTTTTATCCAATATTTTAAATATTCATAGTTCATTTTAATCTAAATCTATTTCTAAATTATATATATCTATTCTTTCTAAATATAATTCTTGTAAATCTATTTCATACCATTGTTGGTTTAATATATCTTCTAATTGATAATTAAATATTTTTATCCATATAATTCTTTTTACGTCAACTATTTTTATATCTTTAAGTATATATAAGATTAAAGTTTCATAGCTTCTTATCATTTCATCATGCAAATATGTATTCATTGTTTATTATTCATGCAGGTTTTTATTTCAATTATTCCTTCCTATCATATTCATAATTGATTAAATTCATATTAGATTATTATAAACTAGAGTATCGTTATCATGTTTTTCGATCACTACTAGCATCATACTTTAGTGGATATTTTCTGTTTATTAGCGCCTCAACATTGTGTACTCTCCTACACGGCTTTCCTCGCCTACCGATTTCCACTATGGGATGGCATAGTCTAGCAGTTTTCTCCCTGTTTTCAGTTTACTAGCAAACTAGAATTCATGATTCAAATAATTCTAGTACATAATAACTAACATAAATTTATTCAATCATATATATGATATTCAGGAATATATGAAATTAGTTCTGCATATCTATTAAACAATATACCTTTGCCTCTTGGTTTTCCATGCTATCTGAAATATCTAACTTGATTTCAGATTTCTACATTTTTAACTTAGTTTTTATATCTTTTGCTGAGAGAACTTTGAAAGTTTGAGAGATTTTATTAACTTAAGCTGTAGGTTAGTATTGCCTGCTTTTCATTTACAATTTGGCAATCTATATATACTAAATTCTACACTTGCACATAAGTGCGCCTACTATTTACTTTACGACTTTTATGTACATCTACTATTTTATTTAAGACTTTTTCCTACAAAACTTTACAAATGGCCTCTATACATACACTGGAGTTTCAAAATAAAAGCTATCTATTTTACAAAAGAATCTTATCTGCCACTTATCTTTACATCTTTTCTTCTTTCTTTACGTCTTTATCTTGTCTGCCACCTTATCTTCTTTTTTCTTTATCTTCATCCTTATCTCTTTGTCTTTTATCATCTTTACTCCAAATCAACATCTGGAATAATATTATCTTCTCCATTACATTTTGAACATCTGTGGTCCGGGTATTTGTGTTCAATAAGTTTACAATATCTGATTAATAAGTCTTCTGAAATAAATTCTTTTTTCAAGGCTCTTGTAGTAGGTTGTTCCTCTGGCTTTAGTAATTATATAATCCATCGCTGAACTTCATCCATATCTGATCTTCTTAATTCCCCTGAATTTGAATATATGATTAACTGATCTCTGGCGTAATAACTCCATATTGCATTTCCATTTAAATAATTATTAGCTAACTCTAGTATAATAGTTGATATGCCAATTATTCTTTTATTAGCATAAAAACTTGGTATTTCTATCTTAGGTATTTCGTCTTGATGTCCAATATCTTCTGGTATAATCATATCTTTTGTCAATCCTATCTTAATAACCTGTATTGGATATTTTATCTCTTCGTATACTATTTCTGCTGGTGCTGTATAAAACTTAATATAAAATAAGTTTCCTTTCGTAACTCTTTTATACGTAATAAATATTTTATGTAACTCTGGTATTCCACTAATTTCTTCTCCGTCATATGTATATACAGTGCTCAATAGTCCATAGCTGTAACATGTCTTTACTAAATTAGCATTAGTTTTTGGTTGTGCTATAAGTCTATTGTATCCTTGTAATTTTTGGGTTATATAGTCTTGGTTTGGATCTTTGGTTAGGGTAGATTTGGGGTTAAGGTTTAAGTATGTTTGGATTTTATATATATTTTCAATATAAGTTTGTGTAATATAATTATATCTCTTTTTCTCACTTTGGTTTTGTATACTAACTGCATAGGTAGAAGTTTGTGGTTCTGTGGGTATTTGTCCGGATGTATTTTGAATAAATAATTTTACAAATAACTGGTTCAAATTTGAATTTCTTGGCTTTTCACTAACTTTTCTACTTGTACCTGCAGCTGTATTTAAACAAACATTATGGGTTTTAAGGAGTTTTCCATCGTCTCCTTTTATCTGGATTTTTATCGTCTTCCGATCGACGTAGCTCCGCATTTTTATAGTCATGCTGCTGACTTATATTAGCTTTAGACTTCAGATTATCTTCATTAGTCTTTAGCTTTTGTATCTCATTGTCCATACTATCCACTTTCGTACAGAGTGTAGTAATGACTTTGAGTAACTTTTCAATTGTATCTTTTTCTTTATTCTCAGTCTGAGTAGCTTTGTCTTGATAAGTAATCTGCAATAACATTCTTGTCAGTTTTTATTACTTCAATTATAAATGTAAAATTTAATATATTTAATACCAATCTTCTTATTTCCTTCGTTGTTACTGAATCTTGTATTTTTCTCGTTAACCACCATTTTACTTGTGTATTATCTGTTCTTATAATAAATTTATTATATACAATATATGGTTCAAATGCTAATAAACATTTATATACTGAATATAATTCTTTCCTATTTATTTCCATTTTATTTCCGTATTTGTAAAGGTTCCTGAATAATATCTACAATGATGTTCTATATTACTTTCATCATATCTATATTTTAAGATTCCTCCATAGCTTTTTTCACTAGCATCTGTTTCTATTATATAAGTAAATTTTTTATTTTCACGTGGAAAATATAATTTAGGTAAGTTTTTACATAATAATTTTATCTTTTTTATTTCTTGATCCTTTTTATCAAACTGATATTCTATATCTTTCTTTAATTTTTGTTGTAATGGTTTTAGATTTTCTGCTAATTTTGGTATGTATTCTCTTACTTGATTAACTAATTCTAAGAATGATTGTAATTTTTTTTTTGTATCTAATTGCTCATTCGAGTTTATTATTTTTTGTACTACATGTGTATGCATTTTTATTCCATTTTTATCTATTTGTATTCCTAAGAATTCTATTTGTTTTTTCATTATTTCTGCTTTCTTTTCACTTAAACTTATACCTGAATATTATATAATGTGTATGAATTTTTCTAGTAATCTTATATGTTCATCTTGAGTTTTAGAATATAGTAGTATATCATCAATATATACTACACAATTTTTTAATTGATTAAAATAGTTATCCATAAAATGTTGATATCTTCGTGGTGCATTTTTATATCCAAATGGTAATACATTCCATTCATAAAATCCTTGTGGTACTGTGAATGCTGTAAGTTTTTTAAATTCTTCTTCTAACTTTAAGCGGTAAAATTCTGATTTACAATCAAATTTACTATAGTAATTATATCCTTGTATTTGTCTTACTTTAGTATTTTATTTGGTATTGGATAATTGTATGTTTTAGTTTTAGCATTTAAATTTCTATAGTCAATAACCATCCTACTTTTTCCTCTTTTTTGTTCACTATATTTATTTACAATAAATGCCGGGCTTGTATGCTTACTATTACTTTCTTATATATATCTTTTTTCTAGTAATTCATTTATATGTATTTTAAATTCAGTTAAATCATTAAAATTATATTTTAATGGTTTTTGAGTTATTATACTATTATCATCGACTAACTCAATTTTACTTTTGTTTTATGTTTTCCCATCCTTGCAAAGGGTCTTCATTATATAACAATTTTAACTTTTCTTGGATTATATTTACTTTATCTGTAGAGAATATAATTAATTCTATTTTAGGGTCTTCTCCTTTTATATTTTTTAATTTTTGTGTAATTTTTTCACTACCTTTTATCCATTCTGTTGTCGTTCGTCTTTTGTTACTTACTCTTTTTGCTCCTATTTTTTGTTTACAGGATGTTGTAAACCACCATTGTATTTTTGTTATTATATGTGGATATAATTTTTCTAAAAATGGCATTCCTAATAGCATATCTTTTGTTGTTAATTCAAAATTATATATTTCTTCTATAGTTAGTATCTTATCCCATATTTGTATTTTTATATTTTTTGCCTTGTATGTGATCATATTTCCTTCATTATTAAATTATGTTACAACTATTGGTGTTCTTAATTTTTATCATTTCTCTTCTGGTAAACAATTGTATTTACATATATTAGCTTCTGCTCCTGTATCTATTATTGGTGTATAATATCTATTATAATATCCTTCTATTATTATTTTTGCAAGTATATATATTTTCATATTTTTATTATATTAAAGTTCTTTTTATTATTACTCTTTTATTTTCATAATTTATTGTTAACTGTTTATCTTCTAGATTATATGTGTTTACTTGTTCTAACCATTTTATTCCTAAGGTTATATTTTTATTTCATTGATATATTTTAAATTTTATTACTAGTGGTATTCCTCCAATTATTATTTCCTTTTCTGTAGTTTCTTCAGTATATGTTAATACTTTTGATAATTCTGGGCATGATTGTTCAGTAGTTATTATTTTATCTTCCATTACTAATTTTCTTGTAATATAGTTTTCTTCTAGTCCTGTATTTATTAGTATTAAATATTTTCGTTGTTCCATTATTCCTGTTATATAATAATGATGTGGTTTTATTTCTTCTTCTGTTAGTTTTTGTGGAATTTTATTTATTCTTTTTGAGGTGCTTGAGGTACTCATTTTTGATGATATTTGTGGTATTTCATGGTCTATATTCACTCTTTTTGATTTACTTAATCTTTCTTGTACTATTTCTAAATCTTCTTCTATGTCAATTTCATTATAACTATATTCATTATTATCTATGACCGTAACTATCTTTTCAAAGGGGTTTTCTATTTTTATTTTATTTTTTGCTGTTATTTTATGTTTTGTTATTAAAACATATAAATTATTACATCTAGCTGTAAATATTTTACTTCCTGGTGCTAGTTCTATTCCTGACATTTTCCAATATAATACTAATGATTTCTCTATATTTCTGTCATTAATTGCTACTGAGTAGTTAGCACTTATTATAAATTTAAATTTTTGGTTGATTAAATTATCTTTTACTACACTTATTATACTTTTTTCTATAAGTTGTATAATTCTGTCATCTGCTAAATATATTTCTATAGGTGTATCTATTCCTTCTCTAAAACATGCTTTTATTAGTATTTCAGTTCCTCCTAAATGTACATATTTAATTGGGTTTTTTGCATTTATCTCTTGTATTTCTTTATTGATTATTCTCTTATTTATTATTGATATTTTAGCTTTTCCTTTAGTATACTTACAATTTATGATGTGTTTTCTTTGACTTACTACATAATATTCTTCTTTTTGTCTTTTAAATCATTTTTTTGTTTTTGGTACTTCCAATATTTTTTCTACACTTAAATCTAGTTCTTTTCCTTTTACTTGTTCAAATATACTATTATCAAATATTATTTTTTGTTCTATAGATTCTTCATCTTGACTTTCTTCTTTATTTATTATTTGTATATCTGCTTCAGTCATTTTTTATATTATAGAATTCATTATCTGATTCTAATTCTATATCATTATCTATTTCATTTTCTGATATTTCATATATACTATCTTCACTTTCTAAATCATAATATACATATTCTATTTGTGTAGATTTTTCATTTTCCATAATTATTTCTGAGTATCTGTTTTTTCTTTGGAGTTTTAGGTAATTTGCAATCTTTAGCTATATGTCCTAGTTTTCCACAATTATAGCAAGTACATTCCGTTAGTTTTCTTCTTGATCTATATGGTCTTTTAGTTTTGTAATTTTTTACGTAATATTTCTTTCTTGGCTTTTTATATTTATATATTGATCTATATCTTTTATAGTTTTTATTTTTATTATACTTCTTTTTATAATACCTATCTGTACAACCAAATTGAGGTGCTATTTTATTTTTACAACATGCTAAGTTTTTTACTAATACTTTTTCCATTTTTATATCTTCTTTATGTTTTTCACATAGTTCTGTAAACCATCGTTGTAAAAAATTCATTCTAGCTCCTAAGGTATCTGTTAATTTTGCTTCATTCCAACTTTTTATTATTTTTGAACTAAAAGGTTCTGGTAATTTTGTAATATAATTTTCTTATTTCCTTACTTTCTTCCGTACTATAAGTTCCTTTATAATGATATTCTCTAAATGCACATGTATATTCGTCTATATAGCACATATTACATATTGCTAATTTTGTCATTAAATTTATGTTTACAACTTTTTCCTTATTTTGTTCTTTTACTTCTGTTGTCATACTACTAAATTCATTTCTTATAGCTATTTCATATTTGTATAGTATTTCCATAGATGTAGTGGCTATTTCTCCATCAAATTTTTTATTATTTCTTAAAGTTTTTAAGCTTTCATTTGTTAGATTTTGTAACCATAATTTTACTGTTCCTATAAGTGTTTTTTCTATATATCCTGGTGTTTCTGACATTCCTATTTTGTTATCTATTAATTATTTTGATATATATTTCATCCATAATTGGATTATTTTATTTATATCTACTACACAGTCTAAATCTAAAAAGTTATATTGTTCAGTTGTTGTTTTAGGTGTCCATTTATTTAACCTTTTATCCCATATAGTTTTTTCTCTATCATATTTTTCATAATTTGCATTATAATATCTTTGATTTAGATTTTTTGGATTTTTTACTCCTGATGTACTAGATTTTTCATTCATGTCTATGTCTCCTGTATTTACTTCTAAATTTTTTGTATTATCTATATTTTCTAAAAGTTCTGTATATGTTTCGCTTGTCTCTGAATATTGTTCTTCTAGATCATTATTATTATTGTCATCAATTCTTATTTCAGGTAGATTATCTTGATTTTCTTCTTTTTCTTCTAATTTATCTTCTAATTTCAATTTTTCTTTAAATTTATTTATCTCATTTGCTAATTTTATTTTTTGTTCTTTTTCTTTTTGTTTCATTTCATACATTTCCTTTAACATTGCAAACTCTTTTTCTAGTTCTATTATTTTAATATTTTCTACTTCTTCTAATTGTTGTACTTATTTTTTCCATTGTTGTTTTATTTTTTCAATTTCCATTTTTCTATCTATCTCTTCATTTTCTTTTGTTATTCTTACCATAGCAGTTAAACTATCTTCTAATTTTACCGTTTTTTTTTCTAACATTAAACTTAAATTATCACCTATTTTCTTATATCTTTTTCCTAGATTAGAAAATATTATCTTTATTTTTAATCCTTAATATTTTTCATATGTTTTTTCATCTATTGCATATTCTTCCTTATTCATTTATAAATCATGTTGTAGTTTATATTCTAAATTATCTATTTGTGTTTTTAGATATAAAATATATATTTTTTTGTATTATTATAGATTTATTACAGACTCCAAATATATTGCTATTAAGTCTATTTTGTCTATATCTTAATTCTTTTCTTTTTGCCATAATTATTTTATTAAGTTCTTGTCTATATTCGTTATTCATTGTAATTTTAAATATTTGATATATTTATATTCTATTTTAGAAATAACATCTATTAATTTTTCTAATTCTTGGTTATTAGTTTTTGTAATATTTAGTTGTTTATATTCTGGATATAATTTATTTAATTTTCTTCTTATTTTTCTTACCTTTCGATTAATATGTTTCTTTTTCTGTTTCTCATTATTCATATGTATACCATTTTTGTTCATAGCTCTGATACCAATTTTGAGGGGTGCGGAATTCATGGTAGAATAAAGTATATTTTATCATAATATTCTTTAGATAGTTGTTTTAATCTGAATATTTCCTTAATATAATTTATGATATATACTAGATATAACATATCTTGGGTTCTTTGGTACATGTATAAATTTTCCTCCATTAATTGTTCTAATAGTTTTATATTTTCCATAGCTTCTATCCAATATTTTAAATATTCATAGTTCATTTTAATCTGAATCTATTTCTAAATTACATATATCTATTCTTTCTAAATCTAATTCTTGTAGATCTATTTCATACCATTGTTGGTTTAATATATCTTCTAATTCATAATTAAATATTTTTAAAAAGCAATCTTGTAATGATACTTGGTGACCCGAAATATATTCCATATATGTGATGATTAAATAATTTTCCCAGCAAATCGAAGAAATATATATATATATATGTATATGTATATAAAGTAGGAGTCTAATAATGTAGCAATAGCAATAAGTATCTCACCCAAAAACACAAGCCAACTGAAATTATGTTGTTATTCACAGAAAAACGACCAAACAAGAATGCGAAAAGCAATTCATATTGTTAACACATATGAATAGAGGATAGTGATGCAGAAGAGTATAGTTTTAACAAAGAGATAAGAATAATGATTCCCATAAACCAACCAAGAAGCAATGATTATTAAAATTTGACCAAGAGCAGGGAATAAAAAAGAGATGATATGCAGTAATTGAAATCAAAATTATCATAGAAAAATTGTAAAATTTTAAATCATACCTTGAATAGAAACCCTAACAAGTGGAACTGGTAGAGAGAGATGATAACTAACAAAATCATTTTTTCTCATAAAATTTTCCTTTTCATTGCACTGGCAAGTGAGCCCCTGTGTACGATGTTCCTAACATAGAATAAACATAATTCAGATCTCTCTGTGTGTTTATCATAGCAAATGACATTTTCTTTTGGGGAGGAGGAGGTGGTGGAAGTGGGGGTGTGGGGTAGGTTCTGGAAAAATAAAACTAAGAGTTAAAAAGAGTACTTGATATTATTTATTTATTGATAAATTATCTTTTAAAGTCCTATTTTTATGTTTTTAAGATCGGGAAGGTATCCTTCGTTAATATTGAATTAAAAATTGTCTTTAACATCTGGAAAAAAAATTGGTCGCTATAAATACATTTATAACGACCAAATATATGTACCTTCGTCAAATAATGATCATTAAAAGTCATATTTCTTGTAGTGACATTCAAGACAAGCCTAGGTTTAAGAAGAGGTTTTCTAATAAATTCCTTCCAAATTTCCTAAGGCACGTGATGATAGGGTGTCTAACCCTAAGTCTCAAAAGGGAAGAGATACTAATTCACCAAGCAAAAAGCCAAGTTGTAGAAAGTGTGGTAAGAAGCATTTTGGTGAGTTCCTTGTTGGGTCGGACAATTGCTTTGGATGTGACAACAGTTTCCACAAGGTTAGGGATTACCCTAATGTGAAGGGGAAAGACAAAAGAAGTGGGAAAGCTCAAGCTAGTGGTTCTAATGTTGATGCTCAAGAAAGAATCGCTTTTATGGTCTTCGCTCTAGGGGTGAACAAGAGAGTTCTCCTGATGTGGCGACTGGTATATTACAAGTCTTCTCTATTGATGTTTATGTTTTACTTGATCCGGGTGCTACATTATATTTTGTTACTCCTTCGGTAGCTAGAAAGTTCTATATTTTGCCCAACATATTGAATGAGCATTTTATGGTAACTACCCGGTAGGTTATTCGGTGGTTGCAAAGAGGGTATACAGAAATTGTCTTATAATGATGCCCAATAGAGTTACTCATGTTGAATTAGTAGAACTTGATATGGTTGATTTTTATGTCATTTTGGAAATGGATTGGTTGCATGATTGTTTTGCTTCCATTGATTATAGTACAAGAGTTGTTAAGTTCAACTTTCATAATAAACCCGTCTTAGAGTGGAAAGGGAGAAATTCTATTCCTAGAGGTCCTATAATTTCTTGTCTTAAGGCTTGTAAGATGATCTCCAAAGGGTGTTTATACCTCATTGTAAGAGTCAAATATTTAGACTCCGAAAAATTCACCCATTAAGTCGGTCCCCGTAGTAAGGGAATTTCTGGAGGTCTTTCCTACAGAACTTCCTGGAGTCCCTCCCGAATGGGAAATTAATTTTGGTATTGACTTTCTACCGGATACAAACCCCATTTCAATTCCTCTTTACCGCATGGCTCCGGCCGAATTCAAAGAGTTGAAGGCTCAAATCAAGGACTTACTAGATAAAGGCTTCATTAGACCTAGTATTTATCCATGGGGTGCACCTGTATTATTTGTGAAGAAGAAGGATGGGTCTCTTAGAATGTGCATTGATTATTGCACCCTCAATAAAGTCACTATTAAGAACAAGTACCCTCTCCCTCGGATTGATGACTAGTTTGATCCACTCCAAAGGGCAAGCTACTTTTCTAAGATTGACTTGAGATCGGTGTATCACCTACTTAGGGTGAGAGGTGAGGATATACCAAAAACGACATTTCTATCTGCATATGGTCATTATGAGTTTCTATTAATGTCCTTTGGTCACACTAATGCCCCGACGGCGTTTATGGACCTAATGAATAGGATATTTTGAAGTTACCTAGATTCATTTGTCATTGTCTTCATTGAAGAGATCTTGGTATATTTGAAAATGAGGGTGAACACATGAATTATCACACCCGGATTCTGGAATCCGAATGCAACCGGCGTTGTTAACCTCTCAGAGGTCGCACACAAGCCTCTTCTTAGCTTTCATTACAATCATATAGTTAAATTTGCAGAAACTTTAAAACTTTTAAAGCATAATGAAGTATACATAGACTCCATATAATTAATACATAGATTGATATTCTAATGATCTCAACTAAAAAACCATCTACAATCGATTAAACAATTCAAGTGAAAGAATCAATATATATCGTAATAGTTTGGCAAAACGGCCTTAATACAAAGCTTTGAATAAAATGTCTGAAATGTAACGCTAGGGACAACATCCACTAGCTATGTCTAAAGTACTAAGCTAGAAAGATAAATGTAGCATCCTCGAACTCAAGAGGACCTACCAAAGTCTGGAGATCGCTAATCCAAACCGCTTCAATGAGTCTTCAACTTTCTCTCTGACCTGCACCTATAAAATAGTAATAGTATAGGGTTAGTACACACTTGTACTAAGTATGGGTGTATGAACACATACACATAGGACTATGCATGATCAAGGAAATCTCTTCCTATAACAACATGCCATTTCTGGAAATTGAAGTCACTAGACTTTCTTAATTTGTTACGTGTAATTCATGGTGTGAATATGACTATTTTAATGCATTCAAAACACACAACTTATTTTCTATATGAACATAAGACCTTGGAATCATGAACATAATTTTAGAACAACTCGAACGAAAAATTATAAATTTGCTCCCTCTAGGCCGAGAGCACCATTTTCCATACTTAGTTTATTTTTCAGTCTTTTCTTCTTTTTGTTGTCTAGTTCAAAGATCTCCTTTGATCCTATGTTTTACTTACGAGTGCAACAATTCATTATAGTCCCATACCTATAATGAATCAAGTAAGTAATCCAAAAGATTAAGGAAATGATTTAATTACAATTGGGCATGAAATCTTATTAAGCCAATCTTTATTGGTTATGCCTATTATTTGATCCTTTGCATATTATAAGAAATCATTATAAGCCAATATTATTTGACTATGATCATTTGCATAATATAAGAAGTCATTATAAGCCAATCTCATTTGGCTTTGATCATTTTTATAATATAAGAAGTCATTATTGGCTCTGCCCCTTACTTGTTGAAAACTTCATTCTTATCAAACATTAATGATTGATATTCTTAAACTGTTGCTTTCTTAGTTCACTTTGAACTTACATCTCTTTTTCTTTTTTTCTTACTTTCTTAAAGAAGTCTTTAGCATTAAGATCATGTGAAATGAAATGACACGATGTCTTCCCCACATCGAAAAGAGGTGTTTCACCGATCAAAGTGAACCTAGATCATGTGAGTTAACATGAAATCCAATGTCTTCCCCACACCGAAAAGGGGTGGTTCACCGGCTAAAGTGAAACCAAGTTCAGTGTCTTCCCCACACCGAAAAGAGGTGGTTCACGGCTAAAGTGAAACCAAGAACTTTATTTTGAGCATTAACTAACATAGATCATGTAATCTAAACATGAAAGCTAGTGTCTGCCCCACAATGAAAAGGGGTGGTTTCACCGGCCAAAGTGAAATCGAATCTACCTATCTCTCTTAGGTGGAATCCACTGGCTATTTCCCATGCTGGCAACATAATTTGAAGACTAGGAGATTTTCGGAGACTCTTATACACCTTGGTGGAGCCTCATCTCATGAAACTTACATGTTCTTGCAAAAGATCATTGCTAGTCTATCGGTGCTTTGCTCAATTTCTTTTATTTCATAACTTTTAGAGTTGACTCAAACATTATGGAAGCTTGATTTTAGTTATGAGGCTTACTTACTCTATGGATAACTTGTCATCCCTTCTTTACTTGATAAAATGTGAATTTAACCTTACATTATAATCTTGGTGTTAATGAGACTCGTCTCACACTTTCTAACACCCCTTATGTGAGTATCCTTAACATAGCTGTCTTAGGTGTAAGTGAGACCTGTCTCACTTCCTTTAACACCCCATTCTGGTCACTTTCATAACTCTTAAGCTTTTAGTTATGTTATTACTCACTTTATCTTGTTCAATGTCATTTGGTAGCTTTATACCATTCTTTATGAAATGAACTTCGTTCAATGTAGTTACTATATTCATAGTTCATTTTGATAGAGTATGTTGGGTCTTGTCCCAATGATTGGCATACCCTTGGTTATGAACTCATTGAGTTACATCTTGTCAAGTCAATTCTTAATATGTATTTTGGCATTACAATACATTGGCCATATAAGATTAGTATGAATTAGTGTTGGCCAATTCTAACAATATTTTGGACATAACTTTACTAGCCAATTTATTGCCTCAAGCCAACCATTCACTCAACATTTTGCATGAGATTATCATTAGCCAAGTTTGTTAACTCCATGTATATACTTTAGTGAACTCATCATCTCAAGCAAGTCAACTTTTAACAGTAAACTAAACTTCATAAACGAATCATAACAAACTTCATATTCTCAAACACAATTAAGCATTTCATCATTGTTTGTTTCGTGTAACTAATATCCAAATCATACGAATCAAATCTATAGGCCTCATTAGTCATTAACAAATCAAGAAACCTACACATAAGGATCAGTTAGCACCACATACCAACAACATGTTCGAGATTACATCTACATACTTATTAGAATCGAAAACAAGTATAACTAGGGAAATAGACGTTCAACAATATCATTGGGAACAACCCTAGTTTCGGTATTCATGAATTCAAAAAAATTTGAAAAGCCTCTTGGAGAAATAATTCAAGAGATAACCCATACCTTATGTAGAATTGAATCTACGAAGATCACCTTGCACGAAGACCTTGAAGAATACCTTGAAATCGCATAAGAGAATCTTTACCTTTCTACGTTTTCGCTTACTGCCTTTGAGTCGCGTTTCTAAGTGAATGATCGTGGGCTTTAGGTCTTAGGAACTGATGTTGAATAATTCAACTTTAGACTAATTAACTTAATTAATAAATTAATTATCTAATTACTAAAACGCCCTTCCTAAATTGACTAGACATAGGAGAGCATTTGACTTAGCCAAATCTGAAAATTGGCTAACGGTCTCGGCTTGACCAAGGCTTTAAATTAATTAAATAAGTTGCTAAATTAATTAATTAAGGGACCTAGGGAAATTACTAAAATGTCCCTAAGTCACTAGGACCACAACTAACCTCTTTGGACCATTCTAGGTTAGGTACTAGGTTGTCTCTCAGTTAGTTACACGGTTTGGTGTCACCCGACTAGGTCTTAGGTTTTTGGGTCCCTTAGTTGGTTCATTTTCGTTTGTCCTAGGTTAAATAAACTAGTTGGTTAAGTTATTTAGAGTGTAGAGTTGGTTAGGAAGCCAGTCCCCTGGTTGCTGGACCCGTTCGCGCGCCTGCCCCTAACCGCCTAACCAAATTCGGTTGGCTTGGTCGTGTGGTCCCCCTCGGCCGGTTACACATGTGATTTAACATGTTCTTGCACATGTGTTGCTGCCTATTTTTCCCAACCGTGCACTTCTATGATTGCATTTGGAAAGTTCACTCCTTGTCCAAGGATCTTCACTATGTTCTTGGACACTGCTTAATCTACATGATCATTTTATTGGTCGTGTACTATGGTATTAGGCTTGACACTTGAATGCCTAGTACCTAATGTGGAAATTCTAGGAAATATATGTTTTTATCTTAGTGTCTTCATTGCAGGTACATTTCTTAAACAAGCTTATTAATACTTAGAAAATTGGCTAACACCCTTTAGCCAATTTTCTATACTATGCCCAATATTTCTCAATATTGGGCATTGGGATGCCTATGTACCCCCAAAACGCATTCTTAAAAACCTACTAGGCTCTTCACTAGACATATAATTTTCTGGAATGTTACATTATCCCCCCTTAGGAACATTCGTCCCCGAATGACACTACACATCATTTTAAAACAAAGAGGGTAATTTCGAAATCACTTTAACATACTTGAAACTTTACTTTTTGTGAATATATGATTCACACTTACTCTGGATGATGCATATTACTCAAAGCTTATCTGAAGCTTCATATTTGAGATTGAGGAACTTCCTTCTCAATCACACTTAACTTAATGCACATCACAACTCATGCAACACAAAAATCATGTCTACGCTATACAAAAACAGCAACATGAATGCAAGCATGAACTCATTTTAACTCATATAGTGCAAGTATTAAAACACACGATTATGGACTTATAACACCAAAATTGACTAATGCACTAAAACTTAAACAAAACCAGATTTAGGAAGAGTATATCTAACCTCAAGAACTGAACACGTGAGGGTAACAGGATCTCATATTGGCCTCAGCCTCCCATGTCGCTCCCTCAACAAGGTGGTTCCTCCATAATACCTTCACGGTGGCAACCTCCTTGTTCCTTAGCCACTTCACTTGACGATCTAAAATCTCAACCGGAACCTCTTCATAAGAAAGGTTCTCATCGACTCCTAACCCCTCTACAGGCAGGATGGATGCTGGATCGCCTAGACACTTCTTAAGCATCGAAACGTGAATCACTGGATGAACAGAAGCCAAGTCTTGTGGTAACTTTAGTTCGTAGGCCACATTTCCTACTAACTGTAAGATCTCATAAGTACCTATATACCTCGGACTCAACTTCCCTTTCTTACCAAACCTCATCACCCCTTTCATGGGTGATATCTTCAAGTAGACTTGATCACCTACTTCGAATTAAAGAGCTCTCTTTCTGTTATCAGCATAGGATTTTTGACGACCGCAAGAAGTAGAAACCGATCCTTGGTCATCCTCACCTTCTCTATAGCATCATATATGATCTCAGGGCCAAGGATGGCAGATTCTCCTATTTCAAACCACCCAACTGGAGACCTACATCTCCTGCCATACAATGCTTCAAAAGGTGCCATCCCAATACTGGAATGGTAGCTATTATTATAAGAGAACTCAACCAATGGCAAGTGATCATCCCAACTCCCCTTGAAGTCAATAACACATTATCTCAACATGTCTTCAAGGGTCAGAATGGTACGTTCTGCTTGTCCATCCGTCTGCGGATGAAAAGCAGTACTAAGATTCACCTGTGTACCCAATCTCTTTTGGAAAGATCTCCAAAAGGAGAAGTGAATTGGGCTCCCCTATGCGAAATTATAGATAAAGGAATCCCATGCCACCTCACGATCTCATCAATATATAGCTTGGCATAATCTTCAGCTCTGTAAGTAGACTTCACGGGAATGAAGTGAGCAGACTTAGTCATCCTATCAACGATGACCCAAATGGAATCATGCAGTCTTCGGGTTCTGGGTAGACCAACCACAAAATCCATAATAATAGCCTCCCACTTCCACGTTGGAATCTCAATCGACTGGGTGAGACCTCCAGGCTTAAGGCGTTCGGCCTTAACCTGTTGGCAATTGGGACACTCCTCCACAAACTTAGAGATGTCTCGCTTCATACCTTCCCATCAATAAATTTCCTTCAGATCATGATACATTTTGGTGGCACCTGGATGAATGGAATACCTGGAGCCATGAGCCTCTTCCAAAATATTAGGCCTCAAATTATCAACATTGGGCACACATAATCTGCACTGGTATCTAAGTACACCATCCCCCCTTAGGGAGAATGATTCATTTAGCTTACTCAACATTGAGTCTTTCAACTCCATGAGTACTAGGTCGAGATGTTGCTTAGCTTTAACATCTACGACAAGTTTGGATTTGGAACTGGAATGAACCGAAACACCCCCACTTGGTGTATCTACCAGCCGTACACCCAACCTAGACAATTGGTGTACCTCTTTAACTAGCTCCTTCTTCTCATCATCAACATGAGACATGCTGCCCATTATCAATCGACTCAATGCATCGGCCACTACATTGGCCTTACCTGGGTGATTGTGGACACTCATGTCATAATCCTTGAGAAGCTCTAGCCATCTTCTCTGACAAAGATTCTATTCTCTCTGTGTAAAAAAAATTTGAAGACTTTTATGGTCAGTAAATACATCAACATGTACACCATATAAGTAATGTCTCCAAACTTTCAACGCAATTACCACAACCGCTAACTCAAGATCGTGTGTAGGGTAATTCTTCTCGTGGATTTTCAACTGCCTCGATGCATATGCAATTACCTTGCCATCTTGCATAAGAACACATCCCAAACCAACTCGGGAAGCATAACATTACACCACAAACCCTGTACCACTCCTCAGCAACGTGAACACTGGGGCTGAAATGAGTCTGTCTTTGAGCTCTTGGGAACTCTTTTCACACTTTTTAGACCACTCAAACTTCGCCTTCTTCTTTGTTAAGGCTGTCAATGGAGCTGCAATTGTGGAAAAACCCTTCACAAACCTGCGATAATAATTAGCTAGACCTAAGAAACTCCGGATGTCTGTAGGAGTGAGGGGTCCTGACCAATTCTTCACCGATTCAACCTTTTTCGGATCAACTTCAACACCCTGGTCGGTCACAACATGACCAAGGAAGGTCACTGATCTCAGCCAAAATTCACATTTACTGAACTTTGCATACAACTGATGTTCTCTGAGTACTTGCAATGTCTTTCTCAAGTGTTCTTCATGTTATTCTCTAGTCTTAGAGTATATGAGAATGTCATCAATGAATACTATGACAAATGAATCAAGATATTCACGGATAATTCTATTCATAAGGTCCATTAACGCGGTTGGTGCGTTAGTGAGACCAAATGATATGACAAGAAACTCGTAATGACCATACCTAGTACGGAAGGCAGTCTTAGGAACATCTTCTTGTCTCACTCTAAGCTGATGATACCTTGACCGGAGATCTATTTTTGAGAAGAAACTTGAACCTTGGAGTTGATCAAATAGATCATCAATTCTGGGAAGAGGCTATTTGTTCTTATAGTGACTTTGTTGAGTTGCCGATAATCGATACACATTCTAAGAGTTCCATCCTTTTTCTTAATGACCAACACTGGAGCACTCCATGAGGATATGCTCGGCTGGATGAAGCCCTTATCAAGTAAATCTTTTAACTGCAACTTCAACTCTTTGATTTCGGCTGGTACCATCCTATATGGGGTGTTGGGATCTATGTCAACACCAAAATTAATTTCGCGTTCAGGAGGAATTCCTGGTAAATCCTTCGGAAAGACATCTTGAAACTCATTCACTATGGACACAGAGTCTATGTAAGGAACCTCATGCTCTAAGTCATTGACTCTGACTAAGTGGTATAAATACCCATTAGATAACATCTTATTGGCTTTAAGATTGGAAACTATTTGACCTGTTGGATTTGAACCACGCCCTTTCCATTTTAACTCTAACTCATTTGGAAACTGAAAATTTACTACCCTGTTTCGACAGTCTATGGTAGCATAACACTTATGAAGCCAATCCATACCCAAAATTATATCAAAATCAAGCATGGTTAATTCTATTAGATCAGCATAAGTAACTTATCAAGGACATTAATTGGGCAATCTTTATATACTCTTTCTGCTCTAATGTTGTCTCCTATGGGAGTATTGACTAGAAAAGGCTCATGCAAGATCTCAGGACGCAAGTCAAATTTACTAGCTACTGACGCAGTAACAAATGACAAAGTGGATCTTGGATCTAACAATGCATACACAGAAAAAGACATGCAACATACCAGTGACCACATCAACTGATTTCTCTTGCTCCTCTCTACCTTTCAAAGCATAGAATCTGTTCCTCTAGGGAGGCTCGGCTGCTGCATTAGAATTAGGCCAAAGCTGAGCATCTGTCCTGGCCTGATTCCTCACATGTGGGCAGTCCATGACTATATGCCCAATCTTGTTGCACCCATAGTAGGAATTAGTACCTACCAAGCACTCACCTCCATGCAAACAACCACATTTACCACACGGCTTGCTGTTACGCTGAAATTTCTATCACTGCCCTTTTTGGGGCCAGACTTGTCCACTTTGGCATTTGAGTTCCTGGAAGGATTAGGATTAACTGAGCGCTGGTGCCCTTTCTTGAACTTGGGCTTATCCTGAACTCCAAACGAACTCCTACCAGAGCTAGAATTGGTCTGATCTGAGGGACTAGGCTTCTTGCCTTCTTAGCCTCTCTTTATCGACGACTCTCCTCGACCTGCTGTGCATGTACTATCAACCTACCAAGGTCCATGTTATCATGCAACATGGATGCCCGACAATCCTCTTCTAGATCCTCCGACACACCAGTCACGAGCCTGCTCATCTCATCCCTGCTATTGGACACCACAAAAGAAGCATATTTCGAGAGCTTAACAAATTTCAAGGAATACTCCTTGACTGACATACCTCTTTGTCGTAGGTTGATGAACTCTTCAACCTTAGCTTCTCGTTTCTCTCTGAAAAAGAATCTCTCCAGAAATGCAGTTTTGAGAATGTCCCAAGTGATGGGGACTTCTCCTGGTGCTCGGCCATCTGCCTACATTCTGTACCACACCTGAGCCACATCTTTGAGTTGATATGCAACCAACTCAGCCTTCTCCTTTTCATCAACACCCATGGCACAGAGAATTTTGTAGACCTCATCCACAAACTCCTGGGGATCCTCATTAGTTTTGGACCCGTAGTAGACTGGAGGATTCATTATAGTGAAGTCCCTCAGTCTGCTAGCCATGGTGCTAGCATGCGGGTTCTCTCTGGGAGCACCCTCTCTAGTGACTTGGGTTGTGATAGCCTGCGCCTGAGTAGTGATGGCTTGATCCATCTGAACCAATGCTTCTCTTACTTCTCCATTTGTCAACGCAACTGGGTTGACAGGCACTTGAACTCCAACAGCTGGGGCTTGAGGATAAGATTGGTTTCCTCGAGCAGCTGCTCCTTCAACTTTTCTGACTGCGTTTCTCCTTGTGTTCGTTGTTCTATATGCATACACAAGAAGGAAGTTAGAAACTTGAATGACACAAAATGTCATAATTCTACATAGCACGATAAAGAGTAGAAGAAGGGAAGATTTCCTAACATCATATAGTCTCTAAGTCATGATTTTGGTGCACTTCACAACCATAAGTTAGAAACTACGTAACGTGGTTGTTTTGAGCTTTAGTTCCTAGGTAATTTAACTTCATGCTCTGATACCAGGTTTGTCACACCCGGACTCTGGAATCCGAATGCAACCGGCGTCGCTAACTTCTTAGAGGTCGCAGACAAGCCTCTTCTTAGCTTTCATTACAATCATATAGCTAAATTTGCGGAAAATTTAAAACTTTTAAAGCATAATGAAGTATGCATAGACTCCATATAATTACTACATAGATTGATATTCTAATGAGCTCAACTAAACAACCATGTACAATCGATTAAACAATTCAAATGAAAGAATCAATATATATCGTAATAGTTTGCCAAAACGGCCTTAATACATAGCTTTGAATAAAATGTCTGAAATGAAAAGCTAGGGACAACATCCACTAGCTATGTCTAAAGTACTAAGCTAGAAATATAGATGTAGCATCCTCGAACTCAAGAGGACCTTCCAAAGTCTGGAGATCGCTAATTCAAACCGCTTCAATGAGTCTTTAACTTTCTCTCTGACCTGCACCTATAAAATAGTAATAGTATAGGGTTAGTACACACTTGTACTAAGTATGGGTGTATGCACACATACACATAAGGACTATGCATGATCAAGGAAATCTCTTCCTATAACAACATGCCATTTCTTGAAAGTGAAGTCACTAGACTTTCTTAATTCGTTACTTGTAATTCATGGAGTGAATATTCCGTATTTTAATGCATTCAAAACACACAACTCATTTTATATATGAACATAAGACCTTGGAATCATGAACATAATTTTAGAACAACTCAAACGAAAAATTATAAATTTGCTCCCTCTAGGCCGAGAGCACCATTTTCCATACTTAGTTTATTTTTCAGTCTTTCTTCTTTTTGTTGGCTAGTTCAAATATCTCCTTTGATCCTACGTTTTACTTACGAGTGCAATGATTCATTATAGTCCCATACCTACAATGAATCAAGTAAGCAATCCAAAAGACGAAGGAAATGATTTAACTACAATTGGGCATGAAATCTTATTAAGCCAATCTTTATTGGTTATGCCTATTATTTGATCCTTTGCATAATATAATAAATTATTATAAGTCAATCTTATTTGACTATTATCATTTGCATAATATAAAAAGTCATTATAAGCCAATCTCATTTGGCTTTGATCATTTTCATAATATAAGAAGTCATTATTGGTTATGCCCCTTACTTGTTGAAAACTTCATTCTTATCAAACATTAATGATTGATATTCTTAAACTCTTGCTTTCTTAGTTCACTTTGAACTTACATGTCTTCTTCTTTCTTTCTTACTTTCTTAAAGAAGTCTTTAGCATTAAGATCATGTGAAATGACACGAAATCCAGTGTCTGCCCCACACCAAAAAGGGTGGTTCACCGGCTAAACTGAAACCAAGTCAAGTGTCTTCCCCACACCGAAAAGAGGTGGTTCACAGCTAAAGTGAAACCAAGAAATTTCTTTTGAGCATTAACCGACATAGATCATGTGAGCTAAACATGAAATGCAGTGTCTGCCCCACACTGAAAAAGGGGTGGTTTCACCGGCCAAAGTGAAACCAAATCTACCTAGCTCTCTTACGTGGAGTCAACTTGCTAGTTCCAATGCTGGCAACATAGTTAGAAGACTAGAAGATTTTCGGAGACTCTTATCCACCTTGGTGGAGCCTCATCTCATGAGATTTACATATGCTTGCACAAGGTCATTGCTAGTCTATCAGTGCTTTGCTCAATTTCTTTTATTTCATAACTTTTAGAGTTGACTCAAACATTATGGAAGCTTGCTTCTAGTTATGAGGTTTACTTACTCTATGGATAACTTGTCATCCCTTCTTTACTTGATAAAATGTGAATTTAATGTTACATTATCATCTTGGTGTTAATGAGACTCGTCTCACACTTTCTAACACCCTCTTATGTGAGTATCTTTAACATAGTTGTCTTAGGTGTAAGTGAGACTTGTCTCACTTCCTTTAACATCCCATTCTGGTCACTTTCATAACTCTTAAGATTTTAGTTATGTTATTACTCACTTTATCTTGTTCAATGTCATTTGGTAGCTTTATACCATTCTTTATGAAATGAACTTCGTTCAATGTAGTTACTATATTCATAGTTCATTTTGATAGAGTATGTTGGGTCTTGTCCCAATGATTGGCATACCCTTGGTTATGAACTCATTGAATTACATCTTGTCAAGTCAATTCTTAATATGTATTTTGGCATTACAATACATTGGCCATATAAGATTAGTATGAATTAGTATTGGCCAATTCTAACAATATTTTGGACATAACTTTACTAGCCAATTTATTGGCACAAGCCAACCATTCAGTCAACATTTTTCATGATATTATCATTAGCCAAGTCAATTAACTCCATGTATATACTTTAGTGAACTCATCATGTCAAGCAAGTCAACTTTTAACAGTAAATTAAACTTCATAAACGAATCATAACAAACTTCATATTCTCGAACATAATTAAGCATTTCATCATTCTTTGTTTCGTGTAACTAATATGCAAATCATATGAATCAAATCTATAGGCCTCTTTAGTCATTAACGAATCAAGAAACCTACACATAAGGATCAGTTAGCAGCACATACCAAAAACATGTTCGAGATTACATCTACATACTTATTAGAATCGAAAACAAGGATAACTAGGGAAATGGACGTTCAACAATATCATTGGGAATAACCCTAGTTTCTGTATTCATGAATTAAAAACGTTTGAAAAGCCTCTTGGAGAAAGAATTTCAGGAGAGAAAACCCATACATTATGTAGAATTGAATCTACGAAGATCACCTTGCACGAAGACCTTGAAGAATACCTTGAAATCTCCTAAGAGAACCTTTGTCTTTCTACGTTTTCGCATACTGCCTTTGAGTCGCGTTTTTAAGTGAATGATCGTGGGTGTTAGGTCTTAGGAACTGATGTTGAATAATTCAAATTTAGACTAATTAACTTAATTAATAAATTAATTAGCTAATTACTAAAATGCCCCTCCTAAATTGACTAGACATAGGAGAGCATTTGACTTAGTCAAATCGGAAATTTGGCTGAGGGTCTCGGCTTCGACCAAGGATTTAAATTTATTAATTAAGTTGCTAAATAATTAATTAAGGGACCTATGAAAATTACTAAAATACCCCTAAGTCACTAGGACCACAACTAACCTCTTTGGACCATCCTAGGTTAGGTACTAGGTTGTCTCTTAGTTAGTTACACGGTTTGGTGTCACCCGACTAGGACTTAGGTTGTCGGGTTCCTTAGTTGGTTCATTTTCCTTTGTCCTAGGTTAGTTAACTAGTTGGTTAATTTAGTTAGATTCTAGAGTTGGTTAGGAAGCCAGGCCCCACTTGGCTGGACCTGTTCGCGCACCTGCCCCTAACCGCCTAACCAAATTCGGTTTGCTTGGTCGTGTGGTCCCCCTCGGCCTGTTACACATGTGCTTGGACATGTGTTGCTGTCTATTTTTCCCAACCGTGCACTTCTATGCTGCATTTGGAAAGTTCACTCCTTGTCCAAGGATCCTCACTATGTCCTTGGACACTGCTTAATCTACATGATCATTTTAATTTGTCATGTACTATGTACTAGGCTTGACACTTGGATGCCTAGTACCTAATGTGTAAATGCTAGGAAATATATGTTTTTAGATTAGGGTCTTCATTGCAGGTACATTTCTTAAACAAGCTTATTATTACTTAAAAATTGGCTAACACACTTTAGCCAATTTTCTATACTATGCCCAATATTTCTCAATATTGGGCATTGGGATGCCTATGTTCCCCCAAAACGCATTCTTAAAAACCTACTAGGCTCTTCACTAGACATGTAATTTTCTGGAATGTTACATGAATCATTTGTGAGTGGTGTTGAAAGTGCTTAAGGAAAACTAGTTATTTGCCAAGTATAGAAAATGTGAGTTTTGGTTGAGGTCGATGGCGTTTATTGCTCATATCATCTCTAATAAGGGGGTTGAGGTTGATCCAAGGAAAACTGAGGCGGTGAAAAATTGACCTAGACCATTGACTCAAACCGACATTAGGAGTTTCTTGGGTCTTGCAGGATACTATAGGAGGTTTTTGAATGGTTTGTCATCCATTGCTTCTCCTTTGGCTACCTAGACCCAAAAGAGTGTGAAATTTGAGTGGTCGGAGGAATGTGATCGAAGCTTCCAAATTTTTAAAGATAGGCTTACTTCCGCTATGGTATTGACTTTACCTAAGGGTACCAAGGGCTTTGTAGATTATTATGATGCATCCCGAGTGGGCTGAGAAGAATCACCCAACTATGATCTTGAATTAGCGATTGTGGTGTTTGCCTTGAAAATATGGAGATATTACTTGTATGGTGTCCATGTTGATGTGTATACCGACCATAAGAGTCTTCAACATATTTTACTCAAAAAAAGTTAAATCTCCGACAAATAAGGTGGTTGGAATTGTAGAAAGATTACGACATGAGTGTTCTCTACCACCCCAGCAAAGCCAATATAGTGGCGGATGCTCTAAGTCATATGACCATGGGTGGTGTGTCTCATGTAAAATAATCCAAGAAAGACCTAGTTAAAGATGTCCAATGGTTGGCTCGTTTGGGTGTTAGATTGGAAAATTCTCCACATGTTGGTTTTATGGTCCATCATAACTCTGAATCGTCTTTGGTGGTTGAGGTGAAGAAAAAACAATGCCTTTATCAATCATTTATAAAGTTGAAGGAATCTGTTCATTGTAAGATTAATGAGTCATTATCCTTAGGGTTTATGGTGTTTTGAGGTATCAAGAAAGGTTATGTGTTCCCAACGTTGATGATTTGAGAAACCGGATTCTTGAGGAAGCTCATGGTTCCGTTACTGTATTCATCCGGGCTCTACTAAGATGTATCATTACATTAGAGAAGTGTTTTGGTGGGATGGATTAAAATGGTACATAGCAAAATTTGTTGCAATGTGTCCTAATTGCCAACAAGTGAAGCCGAGCACCAAAAGTCGGGTGGCTTACGCAAAGAAATGCAAATTCCCACTTGGAAGTGCGAAGATATTAATATGGACTTTGTTGTGGGTTGCCTCAGACTAGAAGGAAAAATGACTCGATATGGGTGGTGGTGGATAGATTGACAAAGTCCACTCATTTTATTCCCGTCAAGTCCACTTACTCGGCGGAGGATTATGTAAGGATATTCATAGATGAGATTGTGTGTCTTCATGGTATTCCATTATCCATCATATAGGATAGGGGTGAACAATTCACAACTAGGTTTTGGAGGTCATTCCAAAAAGGGTTGGGTACAAAGGTGAAGTTAAGCACCGCTTTTCATCGTCAAATGGATGTGAAGCAGGGCGCACTATTCAAACCCTTGAGGATTTGCTTAGAGCTTGGGTGATAAACTTCAAAGGAAATTGGTATGAACGTTTGCCTTTGGTTGAGTTCTCTTATAATTATAGTTACAATTCATCCATATCCATGGCTCCTTTTGAAGCTTTGTATGGTAGGAGATGTAGGTGTTCGGTTGGGTTGTTTGAAGTAGCTGAAATTTCACTTCTTGGTCCTGAATTGGTATATGAGGCTTTGGACAAGGTTTGTTTCATAAGGGATAGGTTGAAGAGAACCTATAGCTGGCAAAAGTCATATACCGACAATAGAATAAGAGAGTTCGAATTTGAAGAAGGTGATAAAGTGTATTTAAAAATTTCACCTATGAAAGGGGTGATGAGGTTTAGCAAGAAAGGGATGTTGAGACCTTGTTATGTGGGTCCCTATGAAATTTTGCAAAAGGTTTGCAAGGTTGCATATGAATTGAGATTACCTAGTGAGCTAGATTCGGTTCATTCGGAGTTCCATGTCTCTATGCTTAGAAATTGAGGAATAAAGATGTGGCTTTCGTAAAGGTTCTATGGAGAGAAAACCACCTAGTTGACGAGCAACATGGGAGGCCGAGGCCAACAAGAAGTCCTGTTATCCTAATCTCTTTGCTAATTAAGGTATGTTGTTACTATTTAAGAAAAAATGATGAGTTAATTTGAATTTGACTTGTTTTGCAAAGATATGCATATTTATAGTAAAAAGGTTTTATGCTAAAATGAGTTTTCATGGGAAGATGCTCTTTTTGATTGATTTGCACTTATTTGTGTATTTGGTATGTTGTTGCCTTCATAAAATGATATTTAACATGTTGATATGTTGTGAAAGGAGTTTTGGTATAAGTGACTCTATATGTTGTGTTGAGCCCATGTTGTTGTTGAGAAGGAAATTCCTCATGTAGTAATGTTGAGATCTTATATGAAGTAATTGATGCTTTGAGTTACTTTGTGTAAATGCCACGTTGTTTATGTATGTGGTTTGGTTGGGCTTCTAGTATTGAGTCTATCCTTTCCCTACACAAGATTTTAGTGTCATTCGGGAATGAATGTTCCTAAGGGGGGATAATGTAACACACCAAAAGTCCAAGAACTTATATAGAGCCTCACATGTGGTCTAAGGTTAGTAACACTGTTATAAGGCTTAAAATAATGTTGATAAACCATTTAGGAATTTATAGAGACAAAACGACAAGGAAATACCTTGACGTCCAGAAACTAGCTAAATTGAACTAGTAGACGTCCCTATGTTTGGTAAACGTTTGGGAGTGTCATATGAAGTCTAAAACTTGTAAAAAGACTTTAAGTAGGTAAAATATAGTATAAATGGTCCAAACGTGCAGTTACAACTCCCCAAGGACTGCTTGAAGGATCCTTGAGGAGGATTCGAACATTGGCGAGCAAGTTGCCAAAGAAGCTTGCAGCAGCCAAGATATGCTATCAACCTCGGGTCGTGCAGCCAACACAAGGAGGGCAAAAAGTTTTCTCGCGATGCGAGGTGTCCACGAGGTCCACTGCCTCAACTCGTATTTTCAAAAATAAATGTGAAATTGCCCTCGCAAAGTGCAGCCACTTTCCAGATTCGTCCGCGTCGTATTTAAGTCAATTTGACTTCACAAAAAGACCCAATTAAGTGAGGTGTCTTTTGGGTAATTTTTCAGGTGACTATATATTGATTTAGGGTCTGTTTTAAGTCATTTTTACTCAATAAAATAAAATCCCCAAATCAAAAACCCAAAAGTTATCATCTCTCTCTACTTTCTCTCTCCCTAAATCCTCCATTGAAGAAGAAAGAAAGCTTCAAGAAGAAGACCAATTTCTCTAGGATTTCATTTGAATTTAGTGGATTAAGCTTCATTAAGGTATGGTTTCTTCACTATTGGTATTCCTTCCCCAAGAGGTCCTTTCAAAGTTGATTTCTAAATCACCCAATTCCAAGATTTTTCCTACTAATGGGTTTTCTTCTAAACTTGAAATTGATGATTGATTATGATTAATGGTGATTGACTATGACTAATTAAGTATAAATTTTTGAGTAATTGATGTCAATTGATGAAATTTCATGTAGATAATGTCTTTTCCCCAATTCCCCCAAATCTTGGATCTTGCTAGTGAATTGATGGGAATTCAATAATGTATTGATTATTAGACTTGTTTTATATATTCTAATTCATTCATGGACTTCGTAGGGTAATGTATTGTTGGGATTGGATCTATTTCTTGAAGAATTCATGATAAACCCTTCTGCCCTAACCCTAGGTTATGGATTGAAGTTAATTTGGATAGTGATGATACAATTGACTTAGTTCTTGTGTTAACTATTATTGTATGATGCTATTATACCTATTATAGGATGAAATTGTTTTGTTTATGGTAACACCATGTATGATGGATTCTGAAGGAGACTTGGTAAGTGTTTGTGATCTCAAACCTTTACTTTAATTATGATGGCTTGTACTTGGTGATGAAGTTCTATTGAAGTACATTTTGTGGTTGGATTAAGTGGGTGTGGTATGATGACTTAATGGAAATGTCTTGATTATGTGATTGTGATATTATGCTTAAGATGTAATTGTAACGACCCAAAGTACCCCCTAGAAGTTAAGGTACTCTTACATCGCCACACGTCGTCGTCACCCTATTGGAGGTCTAAGACAAGCCCCTAGACATCTTTCATTGCATAATCGTAATAAAAATAGTGAAAAATTTAAATTTTTTAATAGCACATCATATGCTTGAATATTACTTCATATATATATATATATATATATATATATATATATATATATATATATATATATATATATATATATATATATATAAACTTCATAATACATAGTTAGACTCTAAGTCTCTTTGTCATCTTAAGACACAACACAATAAAATAGAATAGGGACACGATCCTTAATAGCATGAAATATAAGTCTAATCTATTACATCATTCTAAAGAACATCTTAACATAGACAACCCCTTAATTATAAGCGCTCATTTTCTTGAACTTGGGAAACATCTATCCAAGCTCTTCACGTAGGAGACCTCCTCTAGCCATCAATACCTACACTTTGTGTAAAAAGATGAAGAAGAATGATATTAGTAAAAGAATGCACTAAGTATGACAACCATGCAAAAACATGCATTTAAAGAGGACATTTCATTTGAAATCATGCAACATGTCTTTTTGGTAAACTTCATGAACATAGGCACATATAAGATCAATAAAGTTCAGATACATCACATAGACATGGATACTAATTATAATAGCACATAAAGTCATTTGTCATACTTTGAGGCATATTTAATACATACAATTCATTACCTCTCTTTTATCTTACTTCTTTCCTTAAGTAACCCGCAATTGTACTTAGTACAATGTATCACCTTGAGGTCACCTTACAATAGCCCTTCATACTATGATTAATAACACAACCACATATATTCATAATTATTAAGCACCTCATAGGAATCAACTTCACATAAGGATCATCACCTAAGACAACTCCTAAGCCACACTAGTGCAAGGTGTAGATAGTTTCCCATAAAACTACTTCCACCAAGTGTACCTAAGAAGTCACCCTAGACTAGGAATAACATACTTAACAAGTAATAGCACTTCAATTTATAACTAGACATAATGCCACATACTTCATAACATCATATAAGGACTCTTTTCTTTACTACAACCTTAGACATAACTAATTTAGTTCATACCATAAGTAAACCACCCTCATAATCTCTTCACAAGATTACTTGTGCAATTTACACATGGAGTACCATACCCCAACTTATACTAAGTAAACTCATTTAGAAGCCACAAGTGTAATTCACATGCATAGTCATAATTCATGTCTTGACATAACAAAGTCATACATAACATAAGTCTTTACATCATAAGGGTCTCCAATCCTATCCTTTATTGAAGTCATCTAGTGCAATGCATAGGTAGGGTCCATAGTCCTCCATATACTAAGTAAACTTCTCAAGGAATTTAATTATAATTCATTTTCTTATCTAGTTCATTTCTTAACTTTCGGGAGACATAGTCATAACCGACATAGACCATGTGAGCTACATGGAATCATGTGTTATACTCCCACACCGAAAAGAGAAAGTACCACTTGCCAAGGTAGGACCTTCATACAAAATAGCTATTCCAGTGGATCCGCTAAGCTAAAACCTACGGGGGAACGTAGTTATAGAACAAGGAGATTGATTCTAGAAACCTTGACTTGCTAATGTGGAGGTTTCCATCCCATGAGACAACATCTAGATTGGGAACGCAGACTTGCTAACGTGAAGGTTCTCTTTGTGGGAAGCCGGACATACCAACGTTAAGCTCCCACACTCATTTGTCATGTTCAATCGGTGCAAAGCTTAAGCTTCCCTTTTAAACATCATTAAGCCTTTAGATAAAATTAGTTCAGAAGGATTAGGCTTTAGGGACTTACACCCACATACATCATATAGCTCAAAGGTATCTAAAATGAGAATGTCCTTTCATAATAGAACCTACATTATGTGAGAATGTCATTTCACATAATCATATCTTATTCATACTATAGTCTAGTTAATAGTACAATTGAGTAATACCTTTCAAGAGACTCACTTTTTCATTCGACTACTATTAACATACTTCATTCATACATGCATGTGTGTGTACATATATGTGAGATCTACCTTCACATAAACATCTTTAGGCACACATTTTCATAACTTCATTAATCACATACTTTACATGCATAGAAATAGGTAATGATGCATAGGAGAACTATCCTTTCCTTACTAATCATAAATCTACGCTACTCATTGATATGCATGAAGTGTGTGTGTAGATTGGTCAAAATGATCACATAAGGGATAGCACATAGCATTGGGGAAACCACCCTTTAAAGATCTCAACACATGTAGAACAATCTTTCAAGTCTTGAGTCAAACACACCTAGAATATTTAAGACTATAGACTACACACACTCACATTACATCATATGAGGCAAGTACATATTCAACAGTAGAATAGAAGACTCCTAGCATAGTTTTATCACACATTCATATAGGGTTGATATATGTAGGGGTCATGATACAATGATATTCTTCATCACTAGCCATATAGACCACCCAACCCTAACATGATCATCACACATATTCATATAACATCATCCCCACTCCTAGGTCAAGAAACTAGTTTTGAGGGCTATTCATATACTTCACATAACATCAGTTCACTTAGAACTTGATATTAGAATTAAGGCTAAATCCTTCAACTTCCTAAACATCGAAATCATCATATCAATTCATCTTGCATATTATGCCATCAAGGCCATGATAATAATACATAAACATGTACAATAATATAAACACATCCACCATAAGTGTACCATACCATTCATCAAAATTCATTATACATTCTAAGGCAATAAGAGGAAAATATGTCAAGTGACCAAATCTCCAAGCTAATAATCATCTTGATAAATTCCCAATAATTCGTAATCAATTGATATAAAGGAATATAGAACTAAGCAATTCATGATAATCTAAACATAATTTAATCATTATATCATCAAGATCAAAAGACCCAAATTATAGGTCAATTTCAGAAAGTAGGAGGATTATGGGTTCTTCATAAATTTGGAGAGAAATTCATCATAAAATCAGTAGCTAAAAATATAGTCATCATTAGAATGCTTTTGAAATCAATTTGAGAAAGAACCCATGGATTTTCAAATCCCAAGACCACAACCTAGAAGATATGGCACTCTGGAGTGCAACCGGCGTACTTGACCTCTCGGAGGTCTTGTACAAGCCCTTTCATATTGTTCATCGCATATACATAATGAAAAGTAATGCGGAATTAAAACTTTTCACAAAACATTATCATATCTTTAATAACCTCTTTCATTAGAAATCATAGGCAATACTAAGTCTCAATCTCATCTAAGCTTAGACACGAGAATACTTGGGTCACGACCCATATATCAAAATATAGAAATACCTAGTCTATTACAATACTTCAATATAAAAGAAAACTAGGATAACTATGCCATCGAATCAAGAGAGGACAAACTTCAACTTCACTTGAAATGATGCTATACTCCAATCCTTGCTTCCCATTGCTATTCACCTACCAACCACTATAGAGATAGAAATATATATGGAATTAGTACAAACACATGTGCTAAGTATGTCATAATGCATAAAAATCATGATAACAGACATTTATGTGAAATATGCATATTTTGAATTAAATATTATAATATAATCTAATAACAACAATTAACACCTTCGAAACACATAAGAAATCATATAAACCATTTATGACATTATTAGGAATAATATTACAGTGAACTCCTTCACTGTTACAGTGAAGTGATTCTTATTTCACCTTAGACACTTTAAAGCATTTAATTCCCCAACTAAAACCTATCCTAAGACTCACTTAATCAATACTAAGAGAGACCGTCCATACACCCTCTCTAAGCATGCTAAAATGATCCTCAAGACTAATTATAGTGAGACATACACACTTAAATACACCAAACACATAACATGTATAATATGACATTCTCCTTACCAAGGCTATCAAAGACTTACTTAAGTACTCCTAGAAGAGAACGCCCATACACCCTCTTCAAGGTTACCTAAATAATCCTTAAGACTTTTTAGTTTAGATCATGCCCAAAGTATCAACCACTTCCCTAACTAGAGTCATTCTCAACACTTCCCTAGATAAGCCATGAAGAGATCATCCCTTATGCCCCATTCGCACTTTAACTAAGGAATCCTTAAAGTCACTCTAGATTAGGTACTCATTCATTTACATGCTTTCTAACATAAGTCATTATTTCATTAGTTCATTAAGAGACATTCATCACATAGAGGACATTCAAGTAATGGTCTTGGAGAAGTCCTAGGGACTCTCACTAACATCTTCAAAGCCTAAAGGTGCAATGCCTAGGTAGCGTCCCATATCATTACCTAAACTTAACAGACTTCTTAATTACTAATAGGTATCCTAAATTGTGAGAATAGGTAATAACCGACATAGACAATGGTAGCAAAGCATGGAATCCGGAGTTGTAACCTACTCCAATGGAGGGTGTTCTACTTGCCAATGGTAGAACTTTGACACATCCAATGTAGGCACATGGTTAAGGAATATGAAAGGCGTACTTTGTACTCTAGTCTCGTTCTTTAACTAGAGCTACTTCTCTTTCCATACTCACTCGGTGCTAGCCTTTGTTCTCATGGAGTAATTGACATTAAAGGTTCATAGAAAGCGGTTCCATATCAAGTTCATAACCCAATAAGATTTACCCTCCCAAAGAGGTACCCTAAGCTGCCTTACGATGGCAACAAGATAGATCATAATGACTTTCCTAAGGATGATATGATGTCGTTCCAGCCAACCAACCTTACATCCATCATTCATTACAAGAAGGATACCATTACGACTTTCTACTTCAAGGTTCATAACCTATCACCAAGTTCAAGGTTTCACATAAAGGACCCTTTTAACATCATTCAAGGTCTCATACCATTCATACATACAAGACTAAGAGGCTTTAGCAACCTAAGTCAAGACATCTCATATTAACATTCATACATGCATCAAGTAAGGGACACAAGTCTACCACACAAGACAGACTAAGACTTCACTTTATCACATATAGAATATTATACTAGAAGCACATAGGAATAACCATATTTATCTTTAAGTCATCCTATAAATGTCACAACCGGGGAGCACCCCCTAGAAGTAACATGACGTACTTGAACTCTCGGAGGTCTTATACAAGCCCATAGTTATCATTCATCTCATTGACATAGTAAATTTAGCAGAAAATTTAAAACATTTCATAACACATCATATGTTAGAAACTTTACATCATATACATCATATATATATATATATATATATATATATATATATATATATATATATATATATATATATATATATCACATTACATACTTAGACCTTCAGTCTCTTTGACATCTTAGACTCAACAACATTAGAGTACATTAAGGACACGACCCATAAGACATAAACATAAGTACAATATTTAAGACTTTACAGTAAACCATAACATAGGAAATCCTTGGACTTAAGGATTCCTTTCCTTGAGCTTGACAATCACAAATCAAGCTCCTCAATCACATAGACATCCTTTAAGCATCCATAACCTACACTTTGTGTAAAAAGTAGAGATGAATGAGATTAGTACAAGAATGCACTAAGTATGACAACCATGATAAAACATGCATTTAAAAGGGACATTTTCTTGAAATCATACTTCATGCCTTTTTGAGTAAATCTTTATAAAAACTTTATCCAATAGCATTTATACCATTCACACAATTCATATAATATATTCAAAGGCCAAACATTTCATAAGATCACATATATAATTTATCACATCTTCAAGTCACTTTACTGTGAGCTATTCCTACTTTACAGTGAGCATTCCTTTCTTTTATTTAATAACCTCACAAGTAACCCTCTAGTGATACTTGGTGCAATGCATCACCTTAAGGTCACAAAGAAACCATACATACAATATAGACAAGACAACACATACCATCATAGAAGTATAGTACAACATAGACATATTTAAGCCAAGACTAAAAGGACATTACAGTGAACTCCTAGTCACTATGCACATATACTTATTTTACTTCACATAGAACCTTATAAGACCTAAATCGTGCCCCCAATCTAGGTCTACTAGTGCAATGTACATTTAAAGCTCCATAACCTCACACATACTTAGTAACCTTATCATGAGACCACAAGCCTTAACATCCAATTCATACATCAACATAGTAAGAGAAGACAACTTCATTTATGTCAAGCAAGACCTTCATCATATAGTCAATAAGATCAACATCATGCATATAGACTCATACCATGCACATCTTCATAACAAGTACACCAATACTACAAAGTCATTCATAAAGAACATATACATTGTGACATGCATTACAACACATTCCTAGGACTTCCCTGAAGAGCCACTTGTGCAATGCATAGGTGAAGTCTCATACCACCACCTACACTAATCAACTACCCTAAGATTATCCTAGTTAGAGTCCTTACTTTACTTCCAATGTCCATTTTACTTTAGGGAAACTATTGTAACATTCCAGGAAATGTACTTGTCCATTGAAGAGTCTATTAGGTTTTAAGAATATGTATTGGGGTACATAGGCATCCCAATGCCCAATATTGAGTAATATTGGGAATGTTAGAGAATATTGGCTTAAGGGTGTTAGCCAATTTCTATGTATTAACAAGTAACTTAAAATACACTTTGATGTTCAAATGATCCAATCCAAGCTTGTTTAGGAAATGTACCTCCAATGAAGCCCTAAGCTGAAATTCTTAATTTCTTCGCTTACACACATTAGGTACGAGGCATCCATATGTCAAGCCTAGGTACCATAGCACATGATCATTTAAAATGATCATGTAGATTAAACAGTGCCCAAGGACATAGTGAGGATCCTTGGGACAAGAAGTGAACTTTCCAAGTGCAAATACAGAGTGCACGGTTAAGAAAGTGCACGGCAACACATGTGCAAGCACATGTGCTACCGGCCGAGAGACCAAGCACCAAGCCCAACCAATTCGGTTAAAGCGGTTAGGTGGCCGAGACACGTCGGGCAAGCCACGTGGGGCCGAGCTTCCTAACCAATCCTAGACTCTAACTAACTTACCTAACTAGATAACTAACCTAGGACTAACTAAAATGAACTAACTAGTGTGCCCAAAATCCTAAGACCTAACCGGGTGACACTAGCCGAGTAGCTAACTAAAGAAACATCCTAGTACCTAACCTAGGATGGTCCAAAGGGGTTGGTTATGGTCCTAGTGACTTAGGGGTAATTTAGTAATTACCCTAGGTCACTTAATTAATTAAATTAGCAACTTAATTAATTAATTAAAATTCATTGTCAAACCCGAGACCCTTAGCAAATATTCAGAATTTGGCTAAGTCAAATGCTCTCTTATTTTTAGTTAATTTAGGAGGGGTGTTTTGGTAATTAGCTAATTGATTTATTTAATAAAGTTAATTAGCCTAAGTTGAATTAGTCAATACTCAGTTCCTAAGACTTAGACTCATGTTTATCCAGTAGAAACTCACGACTGAAAAACAGTGAGCAAACGTAAGAAAAGTAGAAAAATACTCTCGGTTCTCCTTAGGCGATTTCAAGGAAATTCTTCAAGATTTTCGTGCAAAGAACAGGGTGATCTTCGTAGATTAAATTCTACAGTAAGGTATGGGTTTCTCTCTTGGATTCCTTTCCCCAAGAGGCTTTTCAAACGTTTTGAATTCAAGAAAACTGAAACTAGGGTTGTTCTCAATGAAATTGTCGAATGTTCATCTCCCTAGATCTCTCTATTTCCGATTCTAGTAGTATTTATAATGCAAATCTTGAGCATGTTGTTGGTATGTGGTACTAAACTGATCATTATGTGTAGGTTTCTGTGATTTGATAATGTCAAATGAGACCTATATATTAGATCCATATGATTAGAGTATCATTTACATGAGATAAGAAATATTATAATGTCTAATCGTGTTCGAGAAGATGAAATTGTTCTAAGTCATTTATGAAATTCAGTTTACGTTGAAAGGAATAAAGGTTTCGACTACTGTGTTTGTTTACAGTAGATATGTTTGAAAGTGTTTGGAATGCAATGTTTCCAAGAAGAAATAAGAATGAGAATCAAAGTTTGTTAACAAATCTTCAATGCCAAATCAACTTTATAGCTTGGCCAAACTAAGACTGAATTGTTCTTATAATCTAATCAAAGGTTAAAAGTTGGCTTGCTTAAAATGATGATATTACTATAGTATATACATGAAGTTAATTAATTTAGCTATTTATAATATCATGACAAGTGTTTAGTGAAGTTTGGTTTATGCAAGTAAATTGGCCAGCAATATTATTTCCAAAATATGTAATAAAATTGGCCAATGACTAAGTCATACCAATCTTATATGGCCAATGTAAATTATGATGTTTCTTGTAAGTCCAAATACATGTTAAATATTGACTTGACAAGATGTAACTCAATAAACTCATAACCTAGGGTATGTCAATGATTGGGACAAGTCCCAACATACCCTATCTAAATGAACTTGTGAACATAGTAGCACATTGAATAAGTCCTTATAACTTTCATAAAGAATGGTTCAAGACTACCAAATAACATGGAACAAGATAAGGTGAGTAATGAAATAACTAAAAGCTTACGAGTTATGAAATTAATCTAGAATGGGTTGTTAAAAGAAGTGAGACAAGTCTCACTTGCACCTAAACAATTATGTCAAAGATACTCACATAAGAGGGTGTTAGAAATCGTGAGACAAGTCTCATTCACACCATGATGATAATGTAAGATTTAAGTTCACATTCATCAAGTATAGAAAGGTATGACAAGTCATCCATTGAGCTAAGCATACCTCATACTAGAAGCAAGCTTCCATATTGTATGGGTCAAGTCTAAAAGTTGTAAACTATAATAAATTGAGCTAAGCACCGATAGACTAGTAATGATCTTGTGCAAGCACATGTAAGCCTCATGAGATGAGACTACCACCAAGGTGGATAAGGGTCTCAAAATTCTCGTAGTCTTTGAACTATGTCTCTAGCATAGGTTACTAGCTAGTGGATCCACCTAAGAAAGCTAGGAAGTATTCAGTTTCACTTTGGCCGGTGAACCACCTCTTTTCAGTGTGGGGAAGACACTGGATTTCATGTTAGCTCACATGTTGTATGTCGGTTAAATGCTAAATATTTATTTAAGAAAGTAAGAAAAAAAGAAAGAAAGAACTAGGAATATGAGGGGTGTTCGTATAGGATGACCAAGAGGCGAGGTTAGACTAAGTATTGAAGACTTCACTTTCCAAAAATGACATGTTGCTATAGGAACAACTTTCCTTGATCATGCATAGTCCTTATGTGTTTATGTGCATACACCCATACTTAGTACAAGTGTGTACTAACCCATATACAATTTCTATTTCTATAGGTGCAGGTCTTTGAAGAAGATTGAAGATCAGTTGAAGCTGTTTGGACTAGTACCTCCAGACATTGGTAGGTCCTCTTGAGTTTGAGGATGCCTACGCTTTATTTTCTAGCTTTAGTAGATTAGACATACCTAGTGGATGTTGTCCCTATCGTTTTCTTTCAAACATTTGTTCAAGCTTTCGTATTAAGGCCGGTTGGGCAACTATTAATGATATTATGAATTCTTCATTTCAATTGTTCAATCTGTTAATAGATGGTTGTTTATTTTGAGCTATTAGTATATCACTCTAATGCAAGAATTATAATAAGTCTAAGTACGCTTAATTAAATTTAAAAAGTTTTAAATTTTCTGCTAAATTTAACTGTATGATTCTGATGAAAGCTAAGAAGAGGCTTGTCTGCGACCTCTGAGAGGTTAACGACGCCGGTGTCATATAGGGTCTAGGACCCGGGTGTGATAAAAAACTTTGTATCAGAGCATGAGGTTGAATTACCTAGGAAGTAAGGCTCAAAACAACCACGTTGCGTAGTTTCTAGCTTATGGTTGTGAAGTAAACCACAACCATGACTTAGAGTTTTAGTGATGTTAAGAATATTCCCTTCTTCTACTCTATATCGTGCTATGTAGAGTTTTGACATTTTGTGTCATTCTAGCATCTAATTTCCTTCTTGAGTTGGAGAAGCAACTGTTGGGGGAAACAAAGATCCTCCTCAAGCCCCAGCTGCTGGAGTGCAAGTGCCTATTAACCCAGCTGCGTTGACGGATGGAGAAGTAATAGCAACACTGGTTCAGATGGCCCAAGACATCACTGCTCAGGCAGAGGCTATCACAGCCTAGGCCACTAGAGAGGGTGCTCCCAGGGATAACCCACATGCTGCACCATGGCTAGCAGACTGAGAGATTTAACCAGGATGAATCCTCCAGTCTACTTCGGGTCCAGAACCAATTAGGATTCCCAGGAGTTTATGGAAGAGGTCCACAAGATTCTCTGTGCTATGGGTGTTAATAAAGAGGAAAAGGCTGAGTTGGCTGCATACCAGCTCAAGGATGTGGCTCAGTTATGGTACAAGATATGGGTAGATGGCCGAGCACCAGGATAAGTCCCCATCACTTGGGACATTCTGAAGACTGCATTCTTGGAGAGGTTCTTTCCCAGAGAGCAGAGAGAGGCTAAGGTTGAGGATTTCATCAACCTACGTAAGAGAGGTATGTCAGTCAAGGAATACTCCTTGAAGTTTGTTAAACTTTCCAAATATGCTTCTTCCCTGTGTCCAGTAGCACGGATGAGATGAGAAGGTTTGTGACTGGTGTATCAGAGGATATGGAGGAGGAATGTCGGGAAGCCATGTTGCATGATAACATGGACCTTGATAGGTTGATGGTACATGCACAACAGATGGATGAGAGTCGTCAGAGGAAGAGAGGTCGAGAAGGCAAGAAGCCTAGGCCCTCGGATAAGGCTGGTTCTAGCACTGGTTGGAGTTTGTTAGGAGTCCAGGACAAGCCCAAGTTCAAGAAGGGGCACCAGCACTCAGGTAATCCTACTCCTTCCAGGAACACTAATGCCAAAGAGGGCAAGTCTGGCCCCAAGAAGGGCAATAATAGAAATGCCCAGCATGACAGAAAACCGTGAGGTAAGTGTGGCCGTTTTCATGGTGGTGAGTACATGGTAGGTTCTAATGCCTGCTATGGGTGCGGCAAGAGTGGGCATATGATCAGGTCCTGCCCACGTGTGAAGAATCCAGCCAAGGCAGATATTAAGCCTCGGCCTAATCCTACTGCTGCAGCCGAGCCTCCTAAGAGGAACATGTTCTATGCTTTGAAAGGTAGAGAGGAGCAGGAGAAGTGAGATGATGTGGTCACTGGTAGCTTGCATGTCTTTTCTTTTCCTGTGTATGGATTGTTAGATCGAGGATCCACCTTTTCTTTTGTTACTCCTTTAGTAGCTAGTAAATTTGACTTGCTTCTTGAGATCTTGCATGAACCTTTTCTAGTTAGTACTCCCATAGGAGGCAGTATTAGAGCTGAAAGAGTATATAGAGATTACCCAATAACTGTTCTTGATAGAGTTACCTATGCTGACCTAATAGAATTAACCATGCTTGACTTTGATATAATTTTGGGTATGGATTGGATCCATAAATGCTATGCTACCATAGACTGTCGAAACATGGTAGTAAGGTTTCAGTTTCCTAATGAGCTAGAGCTGGAATAGAAGGGCGTAGTTCAAATCTAGAAGGCCAAATAGTTTCCCATCTTAAAGCCAATAAGATGTTATCTAAGGGGTATTTATACCACTTAGTCAGAGTCAATGACTTAGAACATGAAGTTCCTTCCATAGACTCTGTGTCCATAGTGAATGAGTTTCAAAATGTCTTTCCGGAGGATTTACCAGGAATCCCTCCTGAACGCGAAATTGACTTTAGTGTTGACTTAGATCCCGAAACCAAACCAATTTCCATTCCTCCCTATAGAATGACTCCAGCTAAACTCAAAGATTTGAAGTTGCAGTTAAAATATCTACTTGATAAGGGCTTCATTCAGTCGAGCATATCCCCATGGGGTGCTCTAGTGTTGTTCGTTAGGAAAAAGGATGGAACCCTTAGAATGTGTATCAATTATCGGCAACTCAACAAAGTCACTATAAAGAACAAATACCCTCTTCCCAGAATTGATGATCTATTTGATCAGCTCCAAGGTTCAAGTTTCTTTTCTCAAATAGATCTCCGGTAAGGGTATCACTAGCTTAGAGTGAGACAAGAGGACATTCCTAAGACTGTCTTCCGTACTAGGTATGGTCATTACGAGTTTCTTGTCTTGTCATTTGGTCTCACTAACGCACCAGCCGCGTTTATGAACCTTATGAATAGGGTCTTCCGTGAATACCTTGATTCTTTTGTCATAGTATTCATAGATGACATCCTCATATACTCTAAGACCATAGAAGAGCATGAACAACATTTGAGAATGAGATTTCAAGTACTCATGGAACATCAATTGTATGCAAAATTCAGCAAATGTGAGTTTTGCCTGAGATCAGTGACCTTCCTTGGTCATGTTTGGTCCGACTAGGGTGTAGAGGTTGATCCGAAAAAGATTGAGTCAGTAAAGAACTGGCCGAGACCCCTCACTCCTACAGACATCCGGTGTTTCTTGGGTGTGGCTAGTTACTATCGCAGGTTTATTGAGGGGTTTTCCGCTATTGCTGCTCCATTGACATCTTTAACAAAGAAGAATGCGAAGTTTTAGTGTTTTGAAACTTGTGAAAAGACCTTCCAAGAGCTCAAAGACCGACTTGCTTCAGCCACAGTTCTCACATTTTCGAGGAGTGGTGAAGGGTATGTGGTGTACTGTGATGCTTCTCGAGTAGGTTTGGGATGTGTTGTTATGCAGTATGGCGAGTTGATTGCATATGCATCAAGACAGTTGAAAATCCACGAGAAGAATTACCCTACCTAGGATCTTGAGTTAACAGCTGTGGTATTTGTGTTAAAACTTTGGAGACATTAAATATATGGTGTACATGTTGATGTATTTACAGACCATAAATGTCTTCACTATGTTTTTACATAGAGAGAATAGAATCTTCGTGAGAGAAGATGGCTAGAGCTGCTCAAGGATTATGACATGAGTGTCCACTATCACCCAGGTAAGGCCAATGTAGTGTCCGATGCTTTGAGTCGATTGAGCATGAAAAATGTGTCTCATATTGATGATCAGAAGAAGGAGCTGGTTAATGAGGTACACCAATTGGCTAGGTTAGGTGTACGGCTGGTAGATACACCAAGTGGGGGTGTTTCAGTTCCTTCCAGTTCTGAATTCTCATTTGTTGTAGATGTTAAAGCTAAGCAGCATCTCGACCCAGTAATCATGGATTTGAATGACTTAGTGTTGAGTAAGCTAAATGAATGATTCTCCCTGGGGGGATGGTGTTCTTAGATACCAGGGCAGATTGTGTGTGCCTGATATTGATAATCTGAGACCTAATATTATTGTAGAGGCTCATGGCTCCAGGTATTTCATTCATCCAAGTTCCACCAAGATGTATCATGATCTCAAGGAGATTTATTGGTGGGAAGGTATGAAGTGAGATATTTCTAAGTTTGTGGAGGAGTGCCCCAATTGCCAACATGTTAAGGCCGAACACCTTAAGCCTGGCGGTCTTACTCAGTCGATTGAGATCCCAACATGGAAGTGGGAGGCTATTAATATGGACTTTTTGGTTGGTCTGCCCAGGACCAGGAAACTGCATGATTCCATTTGGGTCATTCTTGACAGGATGACTAAGTCTGCTCACTTCATTCCTGTGAAGTCTACTTACAGGGCCGAAGATTATGCCTAGCTGTATATTGATAAGATAGTGAGGTGGCATGGGATACCTTTATCAATCATTTTGGATAGGGGAGCCCAGTTCATTTCTCACTTTTGGAGATTTTTCCAAAAGAGCTTGGGTACACAAGCGAAGCTCAGTACTGTTTTTCATCCTCAGACGGATGGAAAAGCATAGCGTACTATTTAGACCCTTGAAGACATGCTTAGAGAATGTGTTATTGACTTCAAGGGGAGTTGGGATGATAACTTGCCACTGATTGAGTTCTCTTATAATAATAGCTACCATTCAAGTATTGGGATGGCACCTTTTGAAGTACTGTATGGCAGAAGATGTAGGTCCCCAGTTGGGTGGTTTGAGTTAGGAGAGTCTTCCATCCTTGGACCTGAGATCATACATGAGGCTATGGAAAAGGTGAGAATGATCAGTGATAGATTGTCTACTGCTTACAGTCATCAAAAATCCTATGCTGATAAAAGGAAGAGGGCTCTTGAATTAGAGGTAGGTGATCAAGTCTACGTGAAGATATCACCCATGAAAGGGATGATGAGGTTTGGTAAGAAAGGGAAGTTGAGTCCGAGGTATATAGGTCCTTCTGAGGTCTTATAGCGAGTCGGGAATGTTTCCTATTAACTGAAGTTACCAAATGATTTGGCTTCTGTTCATCTAGTATTTCATGTTTCGATGCTTAAAAAGTGTCTAGGTGATCCAGCATCCATCCTGCCTGTTGAGGGTTTAGGTATGGATGAGAAACTTTCTTATGAAGAGGTTCCAATTGAAGCAGCTGAGGAACAAGGAGGTTTCCACCGTAAAGGTGTTATGGAGGAACCACCTTGTTGAGGGAGCAACATGGGAGGCTGAGGCCGACATGAGATCCCGTTATTCTCACTTGTTCAGTTCTTGAGGTTAGATATACTCTTCCTAAGTCTGATTTTGTTTATGAAACTCTAAATTTTATTGCATTAGTCGGTTTTGGTGTTTTAAGTCCATGACTGTGTGTGTTATACTTGCACTATATGAGTTAATATGAGTTCATGCTTGCATTCATGTTGATGGTTTTATATAGCGTTGACATGATATTTGTGTCGCATGAGTTGTAATGTGCATTGAGTTAAAGTGAGATTGAGAATAAGTTCATCAATCTCAGGTATGAAGCTTCAGATAAGCTTTGAGTGATGTGCATAATCCAGAGTAATTTGTGAATCAGATATTCAAAAAGAGTAAAGTATCAAGTATGTTGATGTGTTTTTCGAAAATACCCTCTTTGATTCAAAATGATGTGTAGTGTCATTTGGGGACGAATGTTCCTAAGAGGAGATAATGTAACATTCCAGAAAATGTACTTGTCTAGTGAAGAGTCTATTAGGTTTTAAGAATATGTATTGGGGTACATAGGCATCCCAATGCCAAATATTGAGTAATATTGGGCATGTTAGAGAATATTGGCTTAAGAGTGTTAGCCAATTTCTATTAACAAGTGACTTAAAATATACTTTGATGTTCAAATGCTCCAATCCAAGCTTGTTTAGGAATTGTACCTGCACTGAAGACCCTAAGCTAAAATTCTTAATTTCTTCGCTTACACACATTAGGTACGAGGCATCCAAGTGTCAAGCCTAGGTACCATAGCACATGATCATTTAAAATGATCACGTAGATTAAGAAGTTCACAAGGACATAGTGAGGATCCTTGGGAAAAGAAGTGGACTTTCCAAGTGCAACTACAGAATGCACGGTTAGGAAAGTGCACAGAAACACATGTGCAAGCACATGTACTACCGGACGAGAGACCAAGTGACCAAGCCCAAGCGATTTGGTTAGGGTGGTTAGAGGGCCGATATGCGTCGGGTCAAGCCACGTAGGGCCGAGCTTCCTAACTAATCCTAGGCTCTAACTAACTTACCTAACTATCTTACTAACCTAGGACTAACTAAAATGAACTAACTAGTGTGCCCGAAATCCTAAGACCTATGTGGGTGACACTTGCCGAGTAGCTAACTAAAGAAACATCCTAGTACCTAACCTAGGATGGTCCAAAGGGGTTGGTTATTGTCCTAGTGACTCAGGGGTACTTTAGTAATTACCCTAGGTCACTTAATTAATTAAATTATCAACTTAGTTAATTAATTTAAATTCATGGTCAAACCCGAGACCCTTAGGTAATTTTCAGAATTTGGCTAAGTTAAATGCTCTTCAATTTTTAGTCAATTTAGGAGGGGTATTTTGGTAATTAGCTAATTGATTTATTTAATTAAGTTAATTAGCCTAAGTTGAATTAGTCAATATTCAGTTCCTAAGACTTAGAGTCACGTTTATCAAGTAGAAACTCACGACTGAAAAATAGTGACAAACGTAAGAAAAGTAGAAAAATACTCTCGGTTCTCCTTAGGCGATTTCAAGGCAATTCTTCACGTGCAAAGAACAGGGTGATCTTCGTAGATTAAATTCTACAGTAAGGTATGGGTTTCTTTCTTGGATTCCTTTCCCAGGAGGCTTTTCAAACGTTTTGAATTCAAGAAAACCGAAACTAGGGTTGTTCCCAATGAAATTGTGGAATGTTCATATCCCTAGTTATCCCTATTTCCGATTCTAGTAGTATGTATAATGAAAATCTCGAGTATGTTGTTGGTATGTGGTTCTAACTGATCATTATGTGTATGTTTATATGATTTGATAATGTCGAATGATACCTATAGGTTAGATCCGTATGATTAGAGTATCATTTACATGAGATAAAAAATATTGTAATGTCTAATTTTGTTTGAGAAGCTGAAATTGTTATAAGTCGTTTATGAAATTGTGTAGTGTCATTTCAATTATTCTGTGTGTTTTACAGTAAATATGTTTGTAAGTGTTTGGAATGCAATGTTTCCAAGAAGAAATAAGAATGAGAATCAAAGCAAGTTAATGAATCTTCAATGCCAAATCAACTTTATAGCTTTTCAAACTAAGCACTGAATTGTTCTTATAAGCTAATCAAAGGTTAAAAGTTGGTTTGCTTAAAATGATGAGATTACTATAGTATATACATGAAGTTAATTGACTTGGCTAGTGATAATATCATGACAAGTGTTTAGTGAAAGTTTGGTTTATGACAGTAAATTGGCCAGCAATATTATTTCCAAAATATGTAATAGAATTGGCTAATGACTAAGTCATACCAATCTTATATGGCCAATGTAAATTATGATGTTTCTTATAAGGCCAAATACATGTTAAAGATTGACTTGACAAGATGTAACTCAATGAACTCATAACCTAAGGTATGCCAATGATTGGGACAAGTCCCAACATACCCTATCTAAATGAACTTGTGAACATAGTAGCAGATTGAATAAGTCCTTATAACTTTCATACAGAATGGTACAAGACTACCAAATAACATTGAACAAGATAAGGTGAGTAATGAAATAACTAAAATCTTATGAGTTATGAAATTGACCTAGAATGGGGTGTTAAAAGAAGTGAGACAAGTCTCACTTGCACCTAAACAATTATGTCAAAGATACTCACATAAGAGGGTGTTAGAAATCGTGAGACAAGTCTCATTCACACCATGATGATAATGTAAGATTTAAGTTCACATTCATCAAGTATAGAAAGGGATGACAAGTCATCCATTGAGCTAAGCATACCTCATACTAGAAGCAAGCTTCCATATTGTATGAGTCAAGTCTAAAAGTTGTAAGCTATAATAAATTGAGCTAAGCACCGATAGACTAGTAATGATCTTGTGCAAGCACATGTAAGCCTCATGAGATGAGACTACCACCAAGGTCGATAAGGATCTCAAAATTCTCGTAGTCTTTGAACTATGTCTCTAGCATAGGTTACTAGCTAGTGGATCCACCTAAGATAGCTAGGAAGTATTCAGTTTCACTTTGGCCGGTGAACCACCTCTTTTCAGTGTGGGGAAGACACTGGATTTCATGTTAGCTCACATGTTGTATGTCGGTTAAATGCTAAATATTTATTTAAGAAAGTAAGAAAGAAAGAAAGAAATAACTAGGAATATGAGGGGTGTTCGGATAGGATGACCAAGAGGCGAGGTTAGACTAAGTAATGATGTAAGTCATTCTTAGTCATTGCACAGAAAGATCCCAATGGAAGTCTTAAAAGAATATCCTAAGTCAACCTAGCATGATCAAAGTGAACATGAGATAAAAGAAGAAGAAATGTAAGTTCAAAGTGAACTAAGTAAGCAAAAGCATAAGAATATCAAATCATCAGTGTTTAATAAGAATGAAGTTTCAACAGTTATTGGTTTATGCCAATAAGGGAGCAAAACATAAAGACTCATCAATTGGAGTATGAATATATGCCCCAACATCTTTATATTATGCAAATTTTCAAAGAATGGGCATAGCCAATATAGATTGGCTTATAAAGACTTCATGCCCAATTTAACAAGAATGGAAAGAACAACTTGTGAGTAGGGTCGTCAAATCATTTCCTTAGTCTTTTGGGTTACTTACTTGATTCATTGTAGCAATGGGACTACAATGAATCATTGCACTCGTAAGTAAAACATAGGATCAAAGGAGATCATTGAACTACAAAACAAAAAGAAAAAAAGACTGAAAAATAATCTAAGTCTGGGAGAGGGAGCTCTCGGCCTAAGGGGAGCAAAAATATTAAATTTTGCTTGAGTTGTTCTAAAATTATGTTCATGATTCCAAGGTTTTATGTTCATATATTGTCATGACCGGAATCTAGACCCCAGACGAGACCGGCGTCGTTGACCTCTCAGAGGTCGCAGACAAGCCTACTTACGTCATTCTTATTTCACCTAGGTTAATTTTAGCGGAAAATTTGAAACTTTTTGTTTCTTAACATACTTGTTAAACACTCTTATCATTTCATAATTGTTCACCATCAACAATCTAACATTAAGAGATAAGCAACTGAAAGAAATAGTTCAATAAGTAATAAGTGTATAATTGCCAAAATGGCACCAATACAAAGTTTGAATAAAAACAGGAAAGAAACGCTAGTGGAACATGCTCCACTAGCTCAACTCTAAAACTAAGCTAGAATATAAAACAGTAGCATCCTCGAAAGCATGAGGACCTACCAACTCTGGATGAATGCTGGACGTCCGGATAACTGCAACAATGATCCTGTAGCTCTATCGTCCACCTGTGTCTGCACCTAAAATAGTATAGTTGTATAGGGTTAGTACACACTTGTACTAAGTATGCGTATATGCAAGCACACACCAAGGACATGCATGAGAAATAATAGCTCTTTCCTAACAACATGATTATAGGAAGTCAAGTTAGTGGACTTGCTAAATTTGGATTAGAAAAGTCAGTGAGCTTTCCAAATTTGAATTAGGAAAGTCAATGAGCTTTCCAAATTTGGATTAGGAAAGTCATGCCATGAGAATAACATACATCATCATACTTTTCACATTGCACACAACACCTAAAATTTACACATAGCACATATCATATAGCATATAACACATTTTTGCATGTAGCACATAACTTCTTAATATCATTCATTCATATGCCATGAGACCTTGGAATCATGGACTTAACATTAAGACATCCTATAAATGAGGGCTCAACAGATGGGACCTCAACTAGGGAGTCTTCATTAGCAAACACAGAGTCTGCTTCGTTCATTCATACGTACTCTATTTCATTTCATTCATAGGCCAGTGTAACCACCAGCTATACCTAGGATGTAGTTTAAGACTTTCATTAGGTTCGTTGTGCAATGACCAAGAATGACCTAATGTCATTACTTGAATCTAACTCACCTTTTGATTATCCTATCCTAACACCTTTGGTATCATTCATTTAATTATGTGCATCATTTGAGGCTGGCCTCATTCATTCATTGGGAACTTTAACTTTAACCGACATAGATCATGTGATCATCATGAAATCCAGTGTCTCCCCCACACCGAAAAGAGGTGGAATCACCGGCCAAAGTGACCCAAAACATGCTAGCGTACATGGGAATTTAACCCCGCCAGATCCCTATATTGGCTGTATAGGTTCGAAGACTAGGATATATAAGGATACCCATACCCGGCAAGCAGGACAGTCTCATATCATGAGAGTTACGTGAACCTCCGCCCTTCCCTAAAGAAGGCATCACCGCTCATAGCTAGTCTATCGGTGCTCAGTATAAAGTTCCATTTCATTCATCTCATACGTCATGGAAGCTGGCTCCTAGTATGAGGACATCATAGCTCATTAGATGATTTCTCATCTCATCATTAGTATTAAGTGTGTTAATCTCAATACTCTCGTTAGAGTGTTCATAGAGATTGGTCTCTTCATAATCTTACACTCTCATAGGTGAGTACGTATTGGTAACATTTACTTAGGCTCATTTGAGATTGCTCTCATCATTTACATTAGCCTCATATCATGTTGTCACCACATTCATTATCATTAGCACCTTTGCTTTTCATAGTTACTCACCTCTAATTACGTGAATGTTTATTTCATCATATGCCAATGCACTTGTCCATTTAGTGTGTTTCACACCCTTACTTAACCCTTCTAGGGTTTCATCATTTCATTGTTCATTTCCTCATTTCATTGTTCATCGCATCATATGCCAATGCACTTGGCCATTTAGTGTATCTTACACTCATACTTAACCCTTCTAGGGTTCATCATTTCATTACATACATCTTAGGTTCACTTACTTTTGAACGTATGTTAGACTTATGTGTCTATACATACACGCCATGAGGCTTCATTCATATTTCGTCTAAGTGATTCATATCTTTCTAAGATTATGTGATACAAGACTTATGCATCTTGTATATATGGCAAGATCTTGATTTTGATCTAAGTAGGTGGCATTATTTTTGGATATTTTGTTCTCATATGACTTATGTGTCAATACGGGAGTTTGGGCAAGGAAACCCAATTTCGAATCACTTGGATATCATTTACATATTTCATTGATTTTATTTTTAATATTCATAACATTATAACTCTAGATTAAATCCCAATATTAATATCATATCATTAATTTTCTACTTAGTTTTTCTCTTAAGTTGGCCGAAGGGTTGTGGGTTCGAACCCCCACAACCCCTTTTTATTTTTCATTAACATCATCTTGTCCATTCTCGCCTAAACCAAGAGGTTGTGGGATCAAACCCCCACAACCTCTTTTATTTTTGTCATTTAATTCGCAGGAATAGGGAGGTTGTGGGTTCGAACCCCCATAGCCTCCTTATTTTAATTTAATTTCGCTAGAGGCTGTGAGGTGGTGGGTTCGAACCCCCACAGCCTCCTATATTTTTTTTAATTTTCGCTAGGCTAAGGGTATTTGGCAGTGAGGTTGTGGGATCGAACCCCCACAGCCTCACTTGCTTTATTAATTATTTTTGCTCCTCTCCATTTCCAGCCTTGAGGTCGTGGGTTCGATTCCCACGCCTCTCGTTTTCTTTTCTTTATTTTTCTCTTCCTTCACTCGCTATCTGGAGGTCGTGGGTTCTAATCCCATGCCTCCCATTTATTTATTTAATTTATTTTTCTCTTCTTTCTCCTCTAGTGTCGCAAGTCGAATCCTTCCAGCCCCAATTTCTTTTTCTTTGTCGCGAATTCCTGTAGCCAGGTTCGATTCCCCCCAGCCCCATTTTCTTTTCCTTTTCTCGCGAACTCACAGTAGCCAAATTCGATTCCCCCAGCCCAATTTTCTTTTTTCTTTTCTCGCGAATTCACAGTAGCCAGGTTCGATTCCCCCGGGCCCCATTTTCTTTTTCCTTTTCTCGCGAAACCAGTAGCTAAAGGGTGAGGTCACAGGTTCGAATCCTGGTGGCCTCACCTCTTTTAAATGCACTAAATTTCCAGAATTTAATCCCCCTTTTGATCGAAATTTATAGTACACTAGGGTGGGAATTCGTTCATAGTTTTTACCCTCCTTTTCATCAACTTTTCATGTTAGTTTCTTAGGGCATTTCACCAAGCGTTTAGTGTGTAATTAGGTGTAGTTCAGGGGTTACATTTAGTCAAGCATTTTCACTCAAAATTTGTAACTTCACACATCATATGAACATCACATTATGCACAACTTTAACACATGAAATACAAGAAGAAAAACATGCCTTACACGTCTCCAAACAGTGGCTAAAACTCACTGCCAACGCGCACACATACACACATTTTCTTCAATTAAACATTGATTATCATTTTCATAATTTCACGCACATAAACATATTCACATTCAACATAAAAACATCACACATACCTAAATCTACCAGCAAACAAACCCAACCTACGAATCATTGGGAGCTAGTGACAAGGACATGCAAAAGGGAACAACCTTGGTTTCGGAGTGAATATCTTGAATCGTAAGGGGTCTCTTGGGAAAGGGACCAAGAGATAACAAATACATACCTTAATTTTCTTGTTCAAACGTGAAGTTGCTGACCAAAATTATTTCCAAAAATCAGTCCAAGCCTCCTTAAGTTTCACCACCAACTCGACGGAATCTTCTCTTTGCCTTAACGTTTTTGGTTACTTTGTTTTTCTTAAAATTTCATGTGAGTTCTTCAAGTGTGAAGAACTCTTAATATTATTTCAGTTCTTGAAGTTGTTTTGGCAGAAACAAACGTGAGAGAGGTGATAAAATGTGAGAATGATTGTGAGAGACTGAAACGTGTGAAGTTGTTTAGGCTTAGATAATGACTTAATCAATTTAGGACTCTCCTTAATATATAAAATCTGATTTTCCTTTTTCATAAATCAGCTAATAAATATTAATTAATTAAATTAATTTATCAACCTTAAATAAAAGAAATTTAAATCATTGCTTTCACCTAGGTTCGAACCCGGGTGGAGCAAGACTCCACATCAAGAGCTCAATTTCGGCTCTCTCTCCCCAAATTTCCCTTCCATCTTATTAAATAATTAATTAATTATATATTTAGGGTAATTACGATATTACTCTAGACCATTTTACCCCTAGACCGTAAAAACTTAAAATTTCTTCTTTTTAAGTCCGGTAAAGACTCCTTCGATTAAATCTTCGTTTTCGAGAGCCTTACTTGGTTGGTTCCAACCTTTACAAGCTCAACTAACTCCCAAGTTAGTTGGCTTGGTCGTAGTAAGGGTTCTGAGGTCTGGTTCTACGCGTGTCAATCCGTGTGAACCTTGGTCTAATCGCAAGCATTCTTGACACCTTAAGCATTTAGCTTATTCATTTTTTTTAGGGTTGTTACATTATCCCCCCCTTAGGAACATTCGTCCCCGAATGACACTACTCTTTACTAACAATAAGTATATCACCTATAGAACGTACGCATACATAGCTAATTCAATACTCCCATTGGTGAATATCTGATTCACATATTAACTTGATGGTAAACATTCTTGAAACCTACTAGTAGCTTCACATTAATAGACTAAGGAATTCTTCCCTAAACTAGTCTCATCAACGCATACAACGTAAGTCAACATATAAGTCATACAAAACAGCAACCAACATGATGACTCAAACATTTTAACCTCATATTATTGCATAAACACTATACACAGTCAAATATATGAAAGACTAATAAGGCTATGCACCCGAGTCTTCATCAGAAGTGCCTTCCCCTGCACCCTTAGACTTGAGTGCGAAGAATCGCTGCCTCCTTGGAGCCTCTTTATTTGGGCCATTAGTCTGAACTCTCCCCTTCCCTTGTTCTTGACTTCTCCTATTCGGACAATCCTTCACCATGTGACCCGGTTTTCCACAGCTGTAACAAGCGTTAGATCCCATCATACACTCTCCTCCATGCTGTCTGCCACACTTCCTGCAAGGTTGCCTTTCCTTAGGTGTATCTATTCCCTTGTTTCTCTTATCTCTGGACTCGGAATCCCTATCATAACGACCATTGGGTGAACTTGACTCCCCTTGGTGGGAGAGTCCCTTCTTAAACCTTGGCTGCTCACGGACGCCAAAGTTATTTATGTGGCCTCCATGGCTGGGACCTGCCAGATGTTGAGGCTTAGGCCTCCTAGCATCACGAATACCCCTCTTTCTGCGGCTGTCCTCCACCTGGTGGATATGCACCATCAACCTGGAAAGGTCCATATTATCATGGAGCATCGCAGACCGACACTCCTCCTCCAAGTCTCCATTGATCCCTGTGAGGAACCTGCTCATCTCATCCCTGCTGTTCGAAACCAGGGAAGTAGCATACCTGGATAATTTCAACAAAGCTCAGTACTCTCCTCATCCTTGCTATTAAATACTAAGGAAAGTAACATACCTTGATAGCTTAACAAACTTCAGGGAATACTCCCTGAACGTCATAGAGCGTTGTTTAAGGTTGATGAACTCCTCAACCTTGGATTCTCTCATCTCTCTGGGAAAGAATCTCTCTAGAAAGGCTATCTTAAACAGCTCCCAAGTGACTGGAACTCCGCCCAAAGCTCGTCTATCTTGCCACATCTTGCACCAAGTCTGTGCCACATCCTTGAGCTGATAGGAAGCCAACTCAGCCTTCTCAATATCTGTGGCCCCCATAGCCACCAGAATCTTATGCACCTCATCCACAAACTCCTGGGGGTCCTCTGAAGTCTTAGACCCTGTGAAAATAGGAGGATTCATCCTCGTGAAGTCTCTCAGCCATGCTACGAATCGGTGGGTTCTCCCTCTGAATATCTTGCCGGTTGGCCTGGGCAGTCATAGCCTGGGCCTGCATAGTAATGGCCTGTGCCATTTGGGCCAGAGATGCCCTCACCTCAGCATCAGTCAACCCAGCTGGGTTAACTGGCATGGCCACTCCTTCAGCTGGAGCCTGGGGTGGATCCTGATTACCCCCAGCAGCTGCTCTTCCTCTCCTCTGACCATTAGCTCTCCTAGTGTTCATTCTCTGAAAAACAACAAGGATTGATGTTAGACACGCTCATAACACCAAGAACTCGAACATTAGGAAAAGCACGATAAGATCAGAAGAAGGGAAATTTTCCTACGCATCATGCAATCTCTAATCCAGGATAGTGGTGCACTTCACTACCATGACTTAGAAACTACTCAATGTGGTTGATGTGAACTCATTATTATCGAAATTTAACCTAGTGCTCTGATACCAACTTTGTCATGACCGGAATCTAGACCCCAGACGAGACCGGCGTCGTTGACCTCTCAGAGGTCGGAGACAAGCCTACTTACGTCATTCTTACTTCACCTAGGTTAATTTTAGCGGAAAATTTGAAACTTTTTGTTTCTTAACATACTTGTTAAACACTCTTATCATTTCATAATTGTTCACCATCAACCATCTAACATTAAGATATAAGCAACTGAAAGAAATAGTTCAATAAGTAATAAGTGTATAATTGCCAAAATGGCACCAATACAAAGTCTTAATAAAAACAGGAAAGAAACGCTAGTGGAACATGCTCCACTAGCTCAACTCTAAAACTAAGCTAGAATATAAAATAGTAGCATCCTCAAAAGCATGAGGACCTACCAACTCCGGATGAATGCTGGACGTCCGGATAACTGCAACAATGATCCTGTAGCTCTATCGTCCACCTGTGTCTGCACCTAAAATAGTATAGTTGTATAGGGTTAGTACACACTTGTACTAAGTATGGGTATATGCAAGCACACACCAAGGACATGCATGAGAAAGAATACCTCTTCCCTAACAACATGATTATAGGAAGTCAAGTTAGTGGACTTGCTAAATTTGGATTAGGAAAGTCAGTGAGCTTTCCAAATTTGGATTAGGAAAGTCAATGAGCTTTCCAAATTTGGATTAGGAAAGTCAATGAGCTTTCCAAATTTGGATTAGGAAAGTCATGCCATGAGAATAACATACATCATCATACTTTTCACATTGCACACAACACCTAAAATTTACACATAGCACATATCATATAGCATATAACACATTTTTGCATGTAGCACATAACTTCTTAATATCATTCATTCTTATGCCATGAGACCTTGGAATCATGGACTTAACATTAAGACATCCCAGAAATGAGGGCTCAACAGATGGGACCTCAACTAGGGAGTCTTCATTAGCAAACACAGTGTCTGCTTCGTTCATTCATACGTACTCCATTTCATTTCATTCATAGGCCAGTGTAACCACCATCTATACCTAGGATGTAGCTTAAGACTTTCATTAGGTTCGTTGTGCAATGACCAAGAATGACCTAATGTCATTAGTTGAATCTAACTCACCTTTTGATTATCCTATCCTAACACCATTGGTATCATTCATTTCATTATGTGCATCATTTGAGGCTGGCCTCATTCATTCATTGGGAACTTTAACTTTAACCGACATAGATCATGTGACCATCATGAAATCCAGTGTCTCCCCCACACCGAAAAGAGGTGGAATCACCTGCCAAAGTGACCAAAACATGCTAGCGTACATGGGAATTTTACCCCGCCAGGTCCCTATATTGGCTGTATAGGTTCGAAGACTAGGAGATATAAGGAGACCCATACCCGGCAAGCCGGACAGTCTCATCTCATGAGAGTTACGTGAACTTTCGCCCTTCCCTAAAGAAGGCATCACCACTCATAGCTAGTCTATCGGTGCTCAGTATAAAGTTCCATTTCATTCATCTCATACGTCATGGAAGCTGGCTTCTAGTATGAGGACATCATAGCTCATTAGATGATTTCTCATCTCATCATTAGTATAAAGTGTGTTAAGCTCAATACTCTCATTAGAGTGTTCATAGAGACTGGTCTCTTCATTATCTTACACTCTCATAAGTGAGTACGTATTCGTAACATTTACTTAGGCTCATTTGAGATTGCTCTCATCATTTACATTAGCCTCATATCATGTTGTCACCACATTCATTATCATTAGCACCTTCGCTTTTAATAGTTACTCACCTCTTATTACGTGAATGTTTATTTTATCATATGTCAATGCACTTGGCCATTTAGTGTGTTTCACACCCTTACTTAACCCTTCTAGGGTTTCATCATTTCATTGTTCATTTCCTCATTTCATTGTTCATCTCATCATATGCCAATGCACTTGGCCATTTAGTGTATCTTACACTCATACTTAACCCTTCTAGGGTTCATCATTTCATTACATACATCTTAGGTACACTTACTTTTTAACGTATGTTAGACTTATGTGTCTATACATACAAGCCATGAGGCTTCATTCATATTTCGTCTAAGTGATTCATATCTTTCTAAGATTATGTGATACAAGACTTATGCATCTTGTATATATGCCAAGATCTTGATTTTGATCTAAGTAGGTGGCATTATTCTTGGATAATTTGTTCACGTATGACTTATGTTTCAATACGAGAGTTTAGGCAAGGAAACCCAATTTCGAATCACTTGGATATCATTTACATTTTTATTTGATTTTATTTTTAATATTCATAACATTATAACTCTAGATTAAATCCCAATATTAATATCGTATCATTAATTTTCTACTTAGTTTTTCTCTTAAGTTGGCTGAAGGGTTGTGGGTTCGAACCCCCACAACCCCTTTTTATTTTTCATTAACATCATCTTGTCCATTCTCGCCTAAACCAAGAGGTTGTGGGATCAAACCCCCACAACCTCTTTTATTTTTGTCATTTAATTCGCAGGAATAGGGAGGTTGTGGGTTCGAACCCCCACAACCTCCTTATTTTAATTTAATTTCGCTAGAGGCTGTGAGGTGGTGGGTTCGAACCCCCACAGCCTCCTATATTTTTTTTATTTAATTTTCGTTAGGCTAAGGGTATTTGGCAGTGAGGTTGTGGGATCGAACCCCCACAGCCTCACTTGCTTTATTAATTATTTTCGCTCCTCTCCATTTCCAGCCTTGAGGTCCTGGGTTCTATTCCCATTCCTCAAGTTTTCTTTTCTTTATTTTTCTCTTCCTTCACTCGCTATTGGAGGTCGTGGGTTCGAATCCCACGCCTCCCATTCATTTATTTAATTTATTTTTCTCTTCTTTATCCTCCAGTGTCACGAGTTCGATTTCCCCCAGCCCCAATTTCTTTTTCTTTGTCGCGAATTCCAGTAGCCAGGTTCGATTCCCCCAGCCCCATTTTCTTTTCCTTTTCTCGCGAACTCACAGTAGCCAGGTTCGATTCCCCCCAGCCCCATTTTCTTTTTTCTTTTCTCGCGAATTCACAGTAGCCAGGTTCGATTCCCCCCAGCCCCATTTTTTTTTCTTTTCTCGCGAAACCAGTAGCTAAAGGGTGAGGTCACAGGTTCGAATCCTGGTGGCCTCACCTCTTTTAAATGCAATAAATTTCCAGAATTTAATCCCCCTTTTGATCGAAATTTATAGTACACTAGGCTAGGAATTCGTTCATAGTTTTTAGCCTCCTTTTCATCAACTTTTCATGTTAGTTTCTTAGGGCATTTCACCAAGCGTTTAGTGTGTAATTAGGTGTAGTTTAGGGGTTACATTTAGTCAAGCGTTTTCACTCAAAATTTGTAAATTCACACACCATATGAACATCACATTATGCACAACTTTAACACATGAAATACAAGAAGAAAAACATTCCTTACACGTCTCGAAACAGTGGCTAAAAGTCACTGCCAACGCGGGCACACACACACATTTTCTTTGATTACACATTGGTTATCATTTTCGTGATTTCACGCACATAAACATATTCACATTCAACATAAAAACATCACACATACCTAAATCTACCAGCAAACAAACCCAACCTACGAATCATTGGGAGCTAGTGACAAGGACATGCAAAAGGGAACAACCTTAGTTTCAGAGTGAATATCTTGAATCGTAAGGGGTCTCTTGGGAAAGGGACCAAGAGACAATAAACCCATACCTTAATTTTCTAGTTCAAACGTGAAGTTTCTGCCCAAAATCCTCTCCAAAAATCAGTCCAAGCCTCCTTAAGTTTCACCACCAACTCGACGGAATCTTCTCTTTGCCTTAACGTTTTTGGTTACTTTGTTTTTCTTAAAATTTCATGTGAGTTCTTCAAGTGTGAAGAACTCTTAATATTATTTCAGTTCTTGAAGTTGTTTTGGCAGAAACAAACGTGAGAGAGGTGATGAAACGTGAGAGAGATTGTGAGAGAATGAAACGTGTGAAGTTGTTTAGGCTTAGATAATGACTTAATCAATTTAGGACTCTCCTTAATATTTAAAATCTTATTTTGATTTTTCATAAATCAGATAATAAATATTAATTAATTAATTAATTTATCAACCTTAAATAAAAACAATTTAAATCATTGCTTCCACCTAGGTTCGAACCCGGGTGGAGCAAGACTCCACTTCAAGAGCTCAATTTCAGCTCTCTCTCCCCAAATTGCCCCTCCATCTTATTAATAATTAATTAATTATATATTTAGGGTAATTACGATATTACCTTTAGCCTGGTAAAAGACCATTTTACCCCTAGACCCTAAAAAACTTAAAATTTCTTCTTTTTAAGTCCGGTAAAGACTCCTTCGATTAAATCTTCGTTTTCGAGAGCCTTACTTGGTTGGTTCCAACCTTTACAAGCTCAACTAACTCCCCAAGTTAGTTGGCTTGGTCGTAGTAAGGGTTCTGAGGTCTGGTTCTATGCGTATCAATCCGTGTGAACCTTGGTCTAATCGCAAGCATTCTTGACACCTTAAGCATTTAGCTTATTCATTTTTTTTAGGGCTGTTACATATATAACATGAGTTGTGTCCTATAAATTCATGAAAATATGTCATATTCATAGCATGATTCATAAATAACGAATTAGTAAAGTGAAGTGACTTCACTTTCCAAAAATGGCATGTTGCTAAAGGAAGAGCTTTCCTTGATCATTCATAGCCCTTATGTTTTTATGTGCATACACCCATACTTAGTACAAGTGTGTACTAACCCATATACAATTACTATTTCTATAGGTGCAGGTCCTTGAAGAAGATTGAAGATCAGTTAAAGCTGTTTGGACTAGTACCTCCAGACTTTGGTAGGTCCTCTTGAGTTCGAGGATGCCTACGTTTTATTTTCTAGCTTTAGTAAATTAGACATAGCTAGTGGATATTGTTCCTAGCGTTTCTTTTCAAACATTTGTTCAAGCCTTCGTATTAAGGCTGGTTTGGCAACTATTATTGATATTATGAATTCTTCATTTCAATTGTTCAATATGTTAATAGATGGTTGTTTATTTTGAGCAATTAGTATATCACTCTTATGCAAGAATTATATGAAGTCTAAGTATACTTCAGTAAATTTAAAAAGTTTTAAATTTTCCGCTAAATTTAACTATATGATTGTGATTAAAGCTAAGAAGAGGCTTGTCTGCGACCTCTAAGAGGTAACGACACCGATCTCATCTAGGGTCTAGGACCCGGGTGTGACAACTATAGCCTTAACCGACATAGACCATGTGATGATAAACATGGAATCCGGTGTCATAAAACCCCACACCGAAAGAATGTAGTCTACCGGCCAAAGTACAACAAAACATGACATAACTTTCTAGGTGGATCCACTATCTAGTATCCTATGGTAGCAACATAGTTTATGGAACTTGGAGGAAATCATGGAAATATCACTCTACACCCTTTTTGGGTTATGAGGCTATCCACCCCATGAGGACCGTAATGAACCCTACATTCCCTAGGTGGGAAAGTGTCACCCCCTCACATACAAGATCACTCGGTGCTAAGCTAAGTTCCCTTTATTTAAAAAAGCCTCTATTGTCATTTCTTTATAAAACATAGGCTTAGGATGTTTGATCCTCATATGCTTATAGCATATTCAAGCACCTATCTAGTTTTAGAGTATTCTTGGGCACACCTTTCAAGGCCGCTCTATTAACTATATCTTCATACATGTGTGTGTATACATATATGTGAACAATCTTTTCACATAACACATAAAGATCACACATGTGCATATATCAATGCATAAGTCCACAGGTATAACAATATGAGCAATCCTTTCATATAAACACAGTAAGACACTATACACATTCATACTTCATCATATCATATAAACCATATGCATAACTTTCCCATACATTCATTTTCATTTACATACAAACCAAACCTAGGAAATATACTATCAAGGTACACATGTGCAATGCATAGACAAGGTCCCATACCTTTGCCCATACTAGTACACCTATCAAGTCATCCTAGTAAGGAATACATAACATACTTCACATACATATACTTTACATACATAGTAGTAGACACTAGTGAATATGAGAACAACCTTTCATTAGACACTATGAACATTTACTATATTGTAAGCATGCATGAAATGTGTGTGTGTGTACATTGGTCAACATGATCACATAATGGCTATCAATAACACATTGAGGCAGACACCCTTTTAAGACCACAATACTCTTTCAAGCATAGACCACACAACACACAATAGCATATGAGGCAAGACAATCTTCACATTATAATCAAGACTCCTAACTTTAGCTGTTTACACATTCACATACGGGTACATGGGTAGGGATCATCAATCCTTAGCACTTCATTAATGGAGGTACCTACACATGATTTTAGCATAACAATTTACATGCTGATAACAATAGTAACATAACCTAGATTCACAACTGTAATAGAAGACTAGGCACAAGTTACACATAAGGTGATCATCATAACCACTCATTCATATATTCATTAATTTGCCTTCAAGGCCACGGTCAACACATATATAATGACAATAAAGTAAACACCGCCACCATAAGTGGACCACACCACTCAATGCCATACAAGGCTTCATCAACTACAATACTATATGGAAATTAGAGGAGATAAGTATTCTTACCAATTTCTCACCCTTTGATCATCATTGATTAATACACCTTGTTCATCAATAATTCATTTATAGGGAAGTAGCTATATGTACTTTAATCATAAAATAAACCATGTACAAGTTGCTACAAGATCACACTATAACATAACACAATCTAATACAATACATCACGTATATACTAGAAGGTAGTAAAACATAGATCTTTAACCCAATTCGCTTGCATTGATCATCAATAACAATTTATCAACAATACACATGTAGGAAAGTAGCTAAAGAGATCATTACTCAAACGAAATCATGCCTTACCTACCCTAACATTTGGATCATGTCATATACATTACAATATTCACTTTATAGGCTAGAAGAGTCTAAATCGATCTTTACCAATTCCATGGTTATCTATTAATATTAGATCAATTTTACCTAATTATCATCAAATTATACATAGTCATTAGAAAAGGACAATTAACCATGATCGAGTCACAAGAAAACCAACCTAACGTCAAGATCACAAGTTATTAATTCATAGGCTAGAAGAAACTAGATCAACTCATATAAATCCTTATTCACTTTGATAATACATGCTTTATAATTAAAATTAAATCATAATATCAACTTTAAACAGTATCTATAACCATCATCACCTATTAAAATTTCAACATTTAACCCTAAAAAGGGCAATGCTACAGTGAATCATGGAAATCTAAGCTAAGCATGTTCAAATCTTCATACATTGATCCACATGGACCCTTTATCACCAATTTAGTAATTAATTCACATAAATAACAGTAGGTATAAGCAATTCAATGTAAGAGAATCACAATTTAACCATTATGAAGCCATGATCACAATGCCCATGCAAGGGCTAAATCGATTTTGAGAAGGGACATGGGTTCATCATGCAATTGGATTAAAAACACGTTCAAACCAATACATTAACATCAATTCATCATGATTTAACCATTTAAAACGTTTTCAGAAAGAACGCATGGCTAGATTGAAGAAGAAGATCTTTGATCATAAAATCTCTTTTGAAATTTTGAGATTAACTCTCTAGATTGAAGGATAAATAGAGATGAAGGATCACCATACCTTTATCTAGTTTAAAACCTTTAAAAATTTGTGAGTAACCCATGAGAATCCAATCTACAAGTTGTTCTTGAGCTTTAACAACAACATAGGTTTCTAGAGATAATTGGTTTTGGAGGGAAGGTTAATTTCGTGAGAAGGGATTGGGAATGGGTTTTTCACGTGGTTGTTACCTTAAAATACACCCAATAATATGTAAATTAATCAATTAGAGTCAGGTTAGGACGTGGGGTGAATTTTCCATTCACCCCTTAAATAAAACAGTCGCATGGCAGTGTTGCAGGACACCATCGACGGATCACCATTGACTGTGTAACATTCCAGAAAATGTACTTGTCTAGTGAAGAGTCTATTAGGTTTTAAGAATACGTATTGGTGTACATAGGAATCCCCATTGTCCAATATTAAGTAATATTGAATATTGACTTAAGGGTGTTAGCCAAATTTTATGTATTAAAGTAACTTAACATACACTCCAATACAAGCTTGTTTAGGAATTGTACTTGCAATAAAGACCCTAAGCTAAAATACTTAATTTCTTCAATTCTTATTTCATCGCTATACACATTAGGTACTAGGCATCCAAGTGTCAAGCCTAAGTACCATAGCACATGATCATTTAAAATGATCATGTAGATTAAGCAGTGCCCAAGGACATAGTGAGGATCATTGGACAAGAAGTGAACTTTACAAGTGCACGGTTAGGAAAGTGCATGGCAACACATGTGAAAGCACATGTGCTACCGGCCAAGGGACCAAGCGACAAGCCCAAACGATTCGATTAGGGCAGTTAGGGGACAGGCACGCTTCGGGTGAAGCTACGTGGGGCCGAGCTTCCTAACCAGTCCTAGGATCTAACTAACTTAACTAACTAGCTAACTAACCTAGGACTAACTGAAATGAACTAACTAGTGTGCCAAAAATCCTAAGACCTAACCGGGTGACACTAGCCGAGTAACTAACTAAAGAAATATCCTAGTATTTAACCTAGGATGGTCCAAAGGGGTTAGTTATGAGTCCTAGCGACTTAGGGGTACTTTAGTAATTACCCTAGGTCACTTAATTAATTAAATTAGCAACTTAATTAATTAATTTAAATTCATGGTCAAACTGAGATCCTTAGAAATTTTCGGAATTTGGCTAAGTCAAATGCTCTTCTATTTTTAGTCAAGTTAGGAGGGGCGCTTTGGTAATTAGCTAATTTATTTATTTAATTAAGTTATTTAGCCTAACTTGAATTAGTTAATATTCAGTTGCTAAGACTTAGACTCACGTTTAATGTCATGACCCAAAAGTACCTCCTAGAAGTTAGGGCTAACTCTCGAATCGTAGCCGGGCGTACTTGACCCTTTGGGGTCTCGTACAAGCCCTTAAACTCTCGTTCATAACATAAAGCATGAAAAGTAGTGCGGACTTAAAACTTTTCACGATATAATAATAAAATAAGTCTTTTCATAAATACTAGGAAATCTTGTCGTCACAAGCCAACTTAAAGACACAACTTAGAATCTTAGGGACACGGCCATTTAGAATAAAAAGAAAATATAAATTTAAGTCTTAATAAGGAAACTAAGAAACATATACTATGTCCTCGAATATATGAGGACATACCAAATTCTTGAGAGATAGAATTCACAAGCTTCAACTCCGATCCTCCAAAAGGCTTCCAACCTATACTCATAAGGTATATAAAAGTATGGGGTTAGTACAAGCAATGTACTAAGTATGGCATATGCAAAAACATGTAAAAAGGGACATTTTTAGCAAAATAAGCTTTCATGCCAATTTAATAAAACATTCATGAACTTAGGAACAAAACAACATAAGAAGCATCATTAAACACTTAAGGAAGAATTTCCATAATTTTAGCTTAAAAATATACTTTACAGTGAGCACACCAAACCTTACAGTGAACCGACTCGAGCATACAATTTCACATAAGTACTCTCCTCCAATAGGACTCTTAGGTCACACTAAGTGAAATGTGAGAGTAGCATCCCATACTCCCACTCCCACTCCCACTAGCGCTCCTAATGGATTCCCAAGGATTTGAGCACGTTAAAACAAGTTGACCAAAAGATACACTTAACAGTGAGCTATATCTTTAGCTTTATAGTGAACCATTTTTAGACATTAAAGTAAGTTTAAAAGCTTTACGTTAAACTAAAGACTCCAATAATGGTGAACTTCCAAAGTATTGCAAATGAGGAAATGAGTCCATTTCCGTAAGAGTTTCCCTACCTAAGGATAATCCCAAGATTCTCTAAGGTAAGACATGAAGGAAACGTCTAAACACTTCCTTCAATGCACACCCAAGCAATCCTCAAGACTACCCCGTTCGGCTTACTTGCCTCGGGAGAATGAATCATCACTCAAAGACAAGACCTTAGAAGAAAACCCAACAAAACACCAAAGGCTTCCTTTTCGGATTGCCTACTTAGTGCAATGAGTAGGATGACGTCCCATACCACCACCTACCCTAAGTAGTACATTCTTCTAGAAGGTTTGGCACCAAGTCTTCCCTTTCGGAAGGTCCTACTTATTTCAATGGATAGGTAGCGTCCCATACCACCACCTACCCTAAGTAGCACGTTCTTTTAGAAGACTTAGTTCAATCAAATCACATAGGTAACACATTAATTAGACAACTTATCATTTTCAATACTTTTGTGGGGGTTAGCTTAACCGACAAAGAACATGAGTGCTAGGCATGGAATCCCGATATTAACCCCTATTGGATGAGGGATCCTCACTTGCCTAAAGTAAGGTCATACTTCTTAGCTTTTACATGGCTTCTCCAATAGCTATACCTATGAGGGCACATGGTTAAGGGATAGGGAGATTGCTACTAAGTGACTCATTCTCTACTAACGAGGAGTACTCATCTCAAAAGGTATAAGGGAATACGATATCTCAACTCACGAAGCGTATTCCACCTCTTCTTCCTATCCTCTCGGTGCTAGGCATAACTCTCCATGGATTCTCACATTATAGACTATAGGTTAAGGATAACTAGCGAATGACACATCTCAACTCACGAAGTGCATTCATCCTCCGACCTATCTAGAAAAGCTCATTAGGAATAGTGAGGTTGCTACTAGACACTTCATCTCAACTCACGAAGAGTGTCCACCCCAAGACTCCCCTTCTTACTAAACTTAGCTTCATTCATTCACTTAAAGTGTGTGTGTGTACACGTAAGCACACCTTGCACATAAGCATCATTTCATACACATTACTTCTAAACATGCTTTAGACTTCCATTTATCAACTTACACACTTTACATACTTCACTTAGTCACATTCTTCAATTAGATTAAAATATAGGTCAAACATCCAATTCAAGCTTCAAAATCACAAAACAAGACCAATTTACAATTGTTATTCATTCTACGCTTTAGACCTTCAAGATCCTATTCTCAATACATAATAAACACCACCAATTTATCAAATAAGCACCGCCACCAAGAAGGTGGATCATACCACTCAAGATGAATTTATCTTAAGCATAATATAATATAGCAACTCTTCAATTTACTAAGCCATAACAACCTATAAATTTTTTTTATCATTAATTCAACATAATCAGGCCCTTATGACAGTAGCTAAAATGTAAGACCCCAAAATGATATAGGGTGTCTAGAGCCTAAAATATCCGTATTAAGGTTCTAAGGTACTAAAATGACTTATAATATGGTTTATATGCAGTGTATAAAGTTTGAGGTGATTTGGAAGTCAAACACCAATGGTCGACCGAAACGTTCGACGACTAAGTCACTTAAATGCCTCATATATGGTTCTATGTGATTATGTGTGATGCATGAGATTATGAAGTCTTAAAATCGTTTATAATGATGTTATATGATAGTGTATGAAGTTTTGAGAAGTTTGGAGGTCAAACGACCAAGAACGACCAAGAACGTCAAGGGCATTTGAAAGATAGCCCTTAAGACGTTCAACGTGTGTCTTGATGGGGCTTGGCCTGTTTGTACAAGTTACAGGTGGTTGTTTTGGGTGAAACTTTCGTGGAATGTCCACAACTTGTTAAGGGTTGTACTTACGTTGAAAACGTCCGGGTACGACCTCTAAATGGCCCCGAAAAAGGACCCACAAAAAGGACCCAAGGCTAGTCGAGACACTACCTGGGCAGTGTCAATTAACGGACCAAACGATGGCCAGTTGGTAAACCAACGGCCCGTTGGTCAGGTCTCAAGACAAATATTGTCTAAGTACCAATCGATGGAAGCCTAGGCACGGTCCGTTGACTGACCTACGGCCAATAAGTGCCTCCGTCGATGGTGGTCTGTCAACTACTGCCTGCGATTGTTTTAATTAAGGCGTGAATGGGAAATTCATCCCATGTCCTAACCTGACTTTCATGGGTTAATTTAGCTAATTTTGGGTTAATATAAGCCATCTAAAATGTGAACTACCCATTCCCAAATCCCCTTACACGTAAGAAACTTTCCCTCCAAAAATGTTCTATCTAAAACCACCATTATTGGTGAAGCTCAAGAACTACTTGGAGCTCAGATTTCTATGGGCGATTAATCAAGTTTTAGAGGTCTTCATGTAGATAAATGTATGGTGATCTTCATATCTAGTTATCTTTTCATCTAGAGAGCCATTCTCAAAGATTTCAAGGAAGAAAAATTATGATCAAACCATGTCTTCTTCAATATGCCATGGGTTCTTTCTAAATAGGTTTTGAACGATTAAATCATGATTAATTGAAGTTAATACAGTGGTTTTAACATGAATTTTACTCCAATTACATGATGAACCCATGCTCCTTCACCAAAACGATTTAGCCTTGCATGGGCAATATGATTACGATTTGTTATCAATTGGATTGTGATTTTCTTACATTGAAGTGATGGTATATACTGTTATTTACATGAATTTATGATGAATTGATGTTGAAAGATCCATGAGAGTCAAAGTATGAAGATTTGAGCATGTTTAGCCTAGTTTCCATAGTTCACTGTAACATTGGCTTCTAAATGATTTAATGTGGATTTCGATTATGTTAGGTTGATTGTATATACTGTTTTAGGTTAGTATCATAATTGAATTATGAATATGAATCTTGTATGATTGAAGTAAAGATGGCTTATGTGCATTGACCTAGTCTTCTAGTCTATCTATTGATAATACTATGTATATGATGATATCTTGAATTGTGGATAGATGAATAATGATTTCCTTTGATGTAGTGATCTATATAGATACTGCCTAGCATGTGAATTATTGTTAAAATATGATTGATAATCAAGGCCTTAGAGAATCAATAGTGTTTGTTAATTCTTCTATATACTCTAGCGAAATTGACAAGTCTAATGCCTATGTTGTAGTTTAATCTTGGAGTGCTTTAAGCATTATTTCTGTATGATCAAATGTATGGTTACTTAGTGCCTTAGAGTGATATTATTGGTGAAATATGATCTATAATCCATATAATGAAATTGGCTAATGGTCTATGTTCATCTACCTTCTAGTATGCTAAGGTGTATTGCTAGTTTGTAGTATGGACTTGTAGTAGCTTATGCATGACTTCGTATATGATTATTATGTTTTAGATACTGCCCTATACTTGAATTATTGATTAAAGAGTAGTAAAGGTCAAGGATGACCAAAGACTAAAGAATTGGTAAGAATTGTTCTACTCTTCTACTTCTCTATCCTTCTATAATAATATTGATGAAGCCTTGTATGGCATTGTGTGGTATGGTCCACTTATGGTGGCGGTGTTTACTTTATTGTCATTATATATGTGTTGACCATGGCCTTGAAGGCAAATTGATGATCACATGAATATGTTCTTGAGATGATACTATGAGAAGTTTATACCTACTTTCCTATTCTAGTTGTGATGTAGGTTGTATGGATATTGTATAAGCATGCGTATATTCATGTTAGGGTAAAGTATAGGTGATTTCATTGATTTGTTAAAATGGTGAATAATCCCTTACCTATGTACCCCTATGTGAATGCATGAGTAGCACAAGTTAGGAGTCTTAAGTGTATTATGAAGTTGGCTTGTCTCCTATGTTATTGTGTGTTGTGTGGTCTATGCTTGATGAAGTATTATGATCTAGGAGGGTGGATGCCTCAATGTGTTTTGATAGACATTATGTGATCATGTTGTCCAATGTACACACAAACTCACTTTACATGCGTGTTACAAGTAGTATAGGTCATGGTGTCTAATGAAAGGTAGTTCACATATTCACTAGTGTTTACTACTATGCATGTTAAGATGACGTTTATGAAAGTATGATATGTGTTTCCTTAACTAGGATGACTTGATAGGTGTATTAGTATGGGCAAGGGTATGGGCCTTTGCCTATGCATTGCATATGTGTACCTTGATAGGATAGTTCCTAGGTTTGGTTTCTATATGCATGAATATGAATGTATGGTCATGTGTGGTCTTAATGTGTCATGTGAAAGGTTTGCTCACATATATAAATACACACACATACATGTATAAAGATCTAGTCAAGAGAGTGGCCTTGAAAGATGTATTTATGTGTACTCTATAACTACATAGGTGCTTGAATATGCTATAAGCAAGCATATGAGGAATTAATATCTCAAGCCTATGTTTTTTTATGAAAAAGGTAATTAAAGGCTTTTCAATAAAGGGAACTTAGCTTAGCACCGAGTGAACTTGACAATGGGAGGTGATGACTTGTCATAAAAGGAAAGGTCCACTCTAAAGTTGCCCGTGTGATGTTAACCTCCCTTGCTTTTGGGATATGTCATCCGAGGGATTCCCATGATAAGAGGCCCAATAACCACATGGTGCGAAAAGGGACGCCTATCTCTTAGTTCCATAAACTATGCTTGCCACATAGGATCTATCAAAGTGAATTCACTTAGGATGCTAGGATATATGTTAATGTTCTACCTTGGCTAGGTAGGAACACCTTCCATTGGTGTAAGGCTCTACAACACCAAATTCCATGTTTAGCACCCATGGTCTTAGTGTCGGTTGATGCTATAGTTTCCCTAAAGTAAAATGGACAATGGAAATAATGGAATAGGATCCTAACTATGATGACTTAAGGAAGGATACTTAGTATAGGTGAAAGTAATGAACCCATCTAGACATTGCACAAGTGATTCCTTAGGAAGTCTTAGGAAGTTGACCTAATGTGTATGATTATGTTTATGTCCATATGCATGACTTTGTAGTGTTGGTCTACTTGTTATGAAGATGTGCATGGTATGAGTCTATATGCATGATGTGATATTATTGAATATATGATGAAGGTCTTGTATTGACATGAATGAGGTTATATTCACTTACTTATGTATATGAATTGAATGTTAAGGTTTGTGGTCTCATGAGGGGTTTGCCAAGAATGTATGGAGTTATGGGGCTTGATATGTTCATTGCACTAGTAGACTAAGATTGGGGTCATGAACAAGGTTTAATAATGATGTATATGCAAAGAAGTAAGGGTATGTGTTACTTGATAGCTTACTGTAAATTTTTAAGGTTTTGACCTAAATGTGTCTTTGATGTGTTATGCTTATATGAGGACATGTGTTGGATTATGTAGATTGTATGTATGCTTTTTAGTGATCTTAAGGTGATACCTTGCACCAAGTATCACTAGAAGGTTACTTGGGAAGTTAATGAATAAAAGGAAATAATGCTCACTGTTAAGGGAAAAAGAGCTCACTGTAATGTGACTCAAAAATGTAATAAATTGTATATGTGATCTTATGTAATGTTTTGCCTTTGAATATGTTTATATGATGTACGTGAATGATATAAATGCTATTGGTTAAAGGTTTTATGAAGATTTACTCAAAAAGCATGAACTATGATTTTCAAGAAAATATCCCTTTTAAATGCATGTTTTTGCATGGTTGCCATATTTAGTACATTCTTGTGCTAATCCAATTCTTCTCTACTTTTTACACAAAGTGTAGGTTATGGATGCTTAAAGGATGTCTTGAATGGTGAAAAGCTTGATAGATGATTCCCAAGCTCAATGAAAGGAATCCCTAAAGTTCAAGGATGTCCTACTTATGTCTTTAATGTAAAGTCTTTAAATATTATATAGTTATGTAATGTGTCTTATGGACGTGTCCCTAATGTAATTTAATGTTGTTGAGTCTAAGTTGGCAAAGAGACTTAAGGTCTATATATGTATTATGACTTATGTTTTATCTATATATGAAGTAATGTTTCTAGCATATGATGTGCTATGAAAAGTTTTAAATTTTTCGCTAAATTTACTATGTCAATGCGATGAATGATAATTATGGGCTTGTATAAGACCTCCGAGAGGTCAAGTACGCCATGTTACTTCTAGGGGGTGCTCCCCGGATGTGACATAAACCACCATTACAACACAATAAAACCAAAGTTCATTTTATACATAAACATGCTCATTTGACCCATTTCATAGACTACAACTTGAAAAGAAACTTTAAAATGATTTCATTAGGGTTTTAGCATTACAATCATGAACTAACATTAATAATATCATTAATTTGTCAATAGAAACATTTTTATGCAAGAACCATATTGGGTTGAAGATAATAGAAGTTAGGGTTGAAAACCCGTTTTTGAAATTCATTAGAAATGGCTTCTTGAATGAAAGGTTATTAAAGAATGGATACCATACCTCACTAAGCAAGCAAAATCCAAGAGTTTTGATGAAGGAATCACGTCCAACCAGCCCTCTTTCCTTCCTTGACCTCTATCTTTCAATGGAGTCTTGAGAGAGTTTGTCTTTAGAGAGGGAGTTTGAATTTTGAAGTGAGGGGTCTTGTCTAGGTCTAGGGTTTAAAACTAACTTAATATAACCTAAAAACACTAAAAGAATCAGCCTAGGGTCTTAAAAGAGTTGGGGTGAATTTACACAAAACACCCCAAGTAGGCAGCCACTTAACAATTTTGCAGGCCTCACAGACGAGACCTAACCAACGGACCGTCTGTGCATCTACGGACCGTTGGTGGGGTCTCGTGGTTTGACACTTAGTTACAAATGTAGCCTGGCCATCTTGACTTGCTGGGCTAATCGACGCCCTAGGTCGACGGACCGTTGATGGACCAACGGACCCTCCTTAGGGTCATCGTTTGGTCACTGCTTTTTGGCAGTTTTGCCTAAGTCTTGGGCCATTCATCTAGGGAACCTTGTGGGTCCAAGGTGGGGTCGTGCCTGGACGTTAAACCTCTAAACTAAGTCGTCTTGGTCTTAGAAACATCTCATGCAAGTTTCAAACAAAACGAACACGTAAAACTCATCCAAACACAGTAAGATACACTAGTACATTCTAGGGCACACCTTCCGAACGTCATGGCTGTTTATGGTCGATTGACCTCCAAACTCAACCAAACTTCACACACATCTTAGGAACACTAAACTAGCTCAGTTTAACACAAAATCCACTCTAGCAACACTTACGAAGCTCTAGTTCACCTTAGTTCGTTTTGGGGCGTTACATTTAACCAATAGAAACCTACGACAGAAAAACAGGGAGCAAACGTAAGAAAAACCTTAGGCGATTTCAAGGCAGTTCTTCAAGATTTTTGTGCAAAGAACAAGGTGATCTTCGTAGATTCAATTCTACAATAAGGTATGGGTTTTATCTCTTGGATTCCTTTCCCCAGGAGGCTTCTCAATCGTATTGACTTCAAGAAAACCGAAACTAGGGTTGTTCCCTATGAAATTGTTGAATGTTAATCTCCCTAATTCTCCTTATTTCCGATTCTAGTAGTATGTATAATGCAAATCTCGAGCATGTTGTTGGCATGTGGTGCTAACTGATCATTATGTGTATGTTTCTGTGATTTATAATGTTGAATGAGACCTATGTGTTAGATCCGTATGATTAGGGTATTATTTACATGAGATAATAAATGTTGTAATGCCTAATTGTGTTCGAGTAGATGAAATTGTTCTTAAAGGCTAATCAAAGGTTAAAAGTTGGCTTGCTTAACATGATGAGATTACTATAGTATATACATGAAGTTAATTGACTTTGCTAGTGATAATATCAAAGTTTGATTTATGCCAATAAATTCGCTAGCAATACTATGTCCAAAATATTATTAGAATTGACCAATACTAATTCATACCAATCTTATATGGCCAATGTAAATTATGATGTTTCTTGTAAGGCCAAATACATGTTTGATAAGTTAACTTGACAAGATGTAACTCAATTAACTCATAACGAAGGGTATGCCAACTATTGGGACAAGTCCCAACATACCCTATCTAAATGAACATTGTGAACATAATAACACATTGAATAAGTCCTTATAACTTTCATAAAGAATGGTACAAGACTATAATTAATGTTGAACAAGATAAGGTGAGTATTGAAATAACTAAAAGCTTATGAGTTATGAAATTGACCTAATATACAGTGTTATAGGAAGTGAGACAAGTCTCACTTACACTTAAACGATTACGTCAAAGATACTCACATAAGAGTGTGTTAGAAACTGTGAGACAAGTCTCACTCACACCATGATGATAATGTAAGATTTAAATTCACATTCATCAGGTAAAGAAGGGATGACCAGTCATCCATTCAGCTAAGTATACCTCATACTAGAAGCGAGCTTCCACAATGTATGAGTCAACTTTAAAAGTTGTAAAGTATAATAAATCTAAGATAAGCACCAATAGACTAGCAATGAGCTTGTGCCAACACATGTAAGCCTCATGAGACGAGACTACCACCAAGGTGGATCACGGTCTCCAACGTCTCCTAGTCTTTCAACTATGTTGCCAGCATATGTTACTAGCTAGTGCATCCACCTAAGAAAGCTCGGGAGTATTCGGTTTCACTTTGGTCGGTGAACCACCTATTTTTGGTGTAGGGAAGACACTGGATTTCATGTTTGCTCACATGATGTATGTCGGTTAAATGTTCAAGAAAGTATTCGATTTTACTTTAGCCGGTGAACCACCTCTTTTCGGTGTGGGAAAGACACTGGATTTCAAGTTAGCTCACATGATCTATATCAGCTAAATGCTAAACATTTCTTTAAGAAAGTAAGAAAGAAAGAATGTAGCATGTTTAAAGTGAACAACAGATCAAAGAAGAAGAAATGTAAGTTCAAAGTGAACTAAGTAAGCAAAGAATGAGAATGTCAAACCATCAGTGTTTGATAAGAATGAAGTTTTAACAATTATTGGTTTATGCCAATATTGGAGTATGAATATATGCCCCAACATCTATATATTATGCAAATAATCAAAGAATGGGCATAACCAATAAAGATTGGCTAATAAAGAATTCATGCCCAATTTAACAAGAATGAAAAGAATAACTCATAAGTAGGGTAGCCAAATCATTTCCTTAGTCTTTTGGATTACTTACTTGATTCATTGTAGGTATGGGACTACAATGAATCATTGCACTCGTAAGAAAAAATAGGATTAAAGGAGATCATTGAACTACACAACTGAAAGAAGAAAGACTGAAAAATAAGCTAAGGCTGGGAGAGGGAACTCTCGGCCTAAAGGGAGCAAAATTATAAACATTTGGTTGAGTTGTTCTAAAATTATGTTCATGATTCCAAAGTCTTATATTCATACAGAAAATGAGTTGTGTGCTATAAATGCATACAAATATGTCATATTCATAACATGATTCAAAAATAACGAATTAGGAAAGTGAAGTGACTTCATTTCCAGAAACGACATGTTTCTATAGGGAGAGCTTTCCTTGATCATGCATAGTCCTTATGTGTTTATGTTCATACACCCATACTTAGTACAAATGTGTACTAACCCACATACAATTACCATTTTTATAGGTGCAGGTCCTTGAAGAAGATTGAAGATCGTTCGTAGCTGTTTGCACTAGCACCTCCAGACTTTGGTAGGTCCTCTTGAGTTCGAGGATGCCTACGCTTTACTTCTATATTTTTTACATTAGACATAGCTAGTGGATGTTGTCCCTAGTGTTTCTTTTCAAAACATTTGTTCAAGCTTTTGTATTAAGGCCGATTTGGCAACTATTACTATTATTATGAATTCTTCGGTTCAATTGTTCAATTTGTTAATAAATGGTTGCTTAGTTTGAGCTGTTAGTATATTACTCTTATGCAGAAATTATATGAAGTCTAAGTACACTTCAGTAAGTATTAAAAAGATTTAAATTTTCCGCTAAATTTAACTGTATGATTGTGATGAAAGCTAAGAAGAGGCTTGTCTGCGACCTCCGAGAGGTTAACGACGCCGGACTCATCTAGGATCTAGGATCCGGGTGTGACTAACTTGGTATCAGAGCATGAGGTAAAATTACCTAGGATCTAAGGCTCAAAACAACCATGGTACGTAGTTTCTAGCTTATGGTTGTGAAGTGCACCACAACCATGACTTAGAGACTTAGTGATGTTAAGAATCTTCCCTTCTTCTACTCTTTATCGTGCTGTGTAGAGTTTTAACATTTTGTGTCATTCTAGCATCTAACTTCCTTATTGTGTGTGCGTGTAGAAGAATGAACACAAGAAGAAACGCAGGCAGGAGAGTTGGAGAAGAAGCTGCTGGGGGAAACCAAGCTCCTCCTCAAGCCCCAGCTGCTGGAGTGCAAGTGCCTGTCAACCCAGTTGCGTTGACGGATGTAGAAGTGAGAGCAACACTGGTTCAGATGGCTAAAGCCATCACTACTAAGGCCAAGGAGTTTCAGTTTCCTAATGAGTTAGAGCTAGAATGGGAAGGGCGTAGTTCAAATCTAGCAGGCCAAATAGTTTACCATCTTAAAGTCAATAAGATGTTATCTAAGAGGTATTTATACCACTTAGTAAGAGTTAATGACATAGAACATGAAGTTCCTTCCATAGTCTATGTGTCCATAGTGAACGAGTTTCAAGATGTCTTTCCGGAGGATTTACCAGGAATTCTTCCTGAACGCGAAATTGACTTTGGTGTTGACTTAGATCCCAACACCAAACCAATTTCCGTTCCTTCCTATAGAATGGATCCAGCTGAACTCAAAGAGTTGAAGTTGCAGTTAAAAGATATACTTGATAAGGGCTTCATCCAGCCGAGCATATCCCCATGGGGTGCTCCAGTGTTGTTCGTTAAGAAAGAGGATGGAACCCTTAGAATGTGTATCGATTATCGGCAACTCAACAAAGTCAATATAAAGAACAAATACCCTCTTCCCAGAATTGATGATCTATTTGATCAGCTCCAAGGTTCAAGCTTCCTTTCTAAAATAGATCTCCGGTCAGGGTATAACCAACTTAGAGTGAGACAAGAGGACGTTCCTAAGACTGCCTTCCGTACTAGGTATGGTCATTACGAGTTTCTTCTTATGTCATTTGGTCTCACTAACACACCAGCCGCGTTTATTGACCTCATGAATTGGGTTTTCCGTGAATACCTTGATTCTTTTGTCATAGTATTCATAGATGACATCCTCATATACTCTAAGACTAGAGAAGAGCACGAACAACATTTGAGAATGACATTGCAAGTACTCTGGGAACATCTGCTGTATGCAAAATTCAGCAAATGTGAGCTTTGGCTGAGATCAGTGACCTTTCTTGGTCATGTTGTGTCCGATCAGGGTGTAGAAGTTGATCCGCAAAAGATTGAGTCAGTAAAGAATTGGTTGAGATCCCTCACTCCTACTGATATCAGGAGTTTGTTGGGTTTGGCTAATTACTATCACAGGTTTGTTGAGGGCTTTTCCGCAATTCTTGCTCCATTGACAGTTTTAACAAAGAAGAAGGTGTAGTTTGAGTGGTCTGAAACTTGTGAAAAGAGCTTCCAAGAGGTCAAAGACCGACTCACTTCATCCCCAGTTCTCACGTTGCCGAGGAGTGGTGAAGGGTATGTGGTGTACTGTGATGCTTCCCGAGTAGGTTTTGGATGTGTTCTTATGCAGGATGGCAAGGTGATTGTATATGAATCAAGACAGTTGAAAATCCACGAGAAAAATTACCCTACCCACGATCTTGAGTTAGCTGTTGTGGTGTTTGCGTTAAAACTTTGGAGGTATTACTTATATGGTGTACATGTTGATGTATTTACTCATCATAAAAGTCTTCAGTATGTTTTTACACAGAAACAATTGAATCTTCGTCAGAGAAGATGGCTAGAGCTGCTCAAGGATTATGACATGAGTGTCCACTATCACTCAGGTAAGGCCAATGTAGTGGCCGATGCTTTGAGACAATTGAGCATGGGCAGTGTGTCTCATATCGATGATGAGAAGAAGAAGTTGGTTAAAGAGGTACACCAATTGGCTAGGTTAGGTGTACGGCTGGTAGGTACACCAAATGAAGGTGTTTTAGTTCATTCCAGTTCTGAATCCTCATTTGTTGTAGATGTTAAAGATAAGCAGCATCTCGACCCAGTACTCAATGAGTTGAAAGATTCAGTGTTGAGTAGCTGAATGAATCAATCTCCCTAGGGGGAGGTGTGCTTACATACCAGGGAAGATTGTGCGTGCCAAATATTGATGATCTGAGACCTAATATAATTGCAGAGGCTCATGGCTCCAAGTATTCCATTCATCCAGGTTCCACCAAGATGTATTATAATCTCAAGGAGATCTATTGGTGGGAAGGTATGAAGCGAGATATTTCTAAGTTTGTGGAGGAGTGTCCCAATTTCCAACAGGTTAAGGCCAAACACTTAAGCCTGGAGGTCTTACCCATTCGATTGAGATTCCAACATGGAAGTGGGAGTCTATTGATATGGACTTTGTGGTTGGTCTGCCCAAGACCAAGAAACTGCATGATTCCATTTGGGTCATTGTTGACAAGATGACTAAGTCTGCGCACTTCATTCCTGTGAAGTCTACTTATAGAGACGAAGATTATGCCAAGCTGTATATTGATGAGATAGTGAGGTGGCATGGGATCCCTTTATCTATCATTTCGGATAGGGAGCCAAGTTCACTTCTCACTTTAGGAGAACTTTCCAAAAGAGCTTGGGTACACAGGTCAAACTCAGCACTGCTTTTCACCCTCATATGGATGGACAAGCAGAGCGTACCATTCACACCCTTGAAGACATGGTGAGAACATGTGTTATTGTTTTCAAGGGGAGTTGGGCTGATCACTTGCCACTGATTGAGTTCTCTTATAATAATAGCTACCATTCCAGTATTGGGATGGCACCTTTTAAAGCACTTTATGGTAGGAGATGTAGGTTCCCAGTTCGGTGGTTTGAAGTAGGAGAGTCCTCCATCCTTGGCCCTGAGATCATACATGAGTCTATAGAAAAGGTAAGAATGATTAGGGATAAATTGGCTACTACTTACAATCATTAAAAATCTGCTGATAACAGGAAGAGAGCTCTTGAATTCGAGGTAGGTGATCAAGTCTATCTGAAGATATCACCCATGAAAGGGGTGATGAGGTTTGGTAAGAAAGGGAAGTTGAGTCCGAGGTATATAGGTCCTTATGAGATCTTATAGCGAGTAGGGAATGTTGCCTATGAACTGAAGTTACCAAATGACTTGGCTTCTGTTCATCCAGTGTTTCATGTTTCGATGCTTAAAAAGTGTCTAGGTGATCCAGCATCCATCCTACCTGTTGAGGTGTTAGGAGTCGATGAGAACCTTCCTTACGAAGAGGTTCCCGTTGAAATTTTAGATCGCCAAGTGAAGCGGCTGAGGAACAAAGAGGTTGCCACCGTAAAGGTGTTATGGAGGAACCACCTTGTTGAGGGAGCAATAGGGGAGGCCGAGGCCGATATGAGATCCCGTTACCCTCACTTGTTCAGTACTTGAGGTTAGATATACTCTTCCTAAGTCTGATTTTGTTTAGGAAACTCTAAATTTTAATGCATTAGTCGATTTTGGTGTTTTAAGTCCATAACTGTGTGTTTTATACTTGCACTATATGAGTTAATATGAGTTCATGTTTGCATTCATGTTGCTGTTTTTGTATAGCGTTGACGTGATTTTTGAGTCGCATGAGTTGTGATGTGCATTGATGTCACAACCCGAAACCATACCCTAGAAGATAGGGTGCAATCTCGGATTGCAACCGGCGTCGTCAAACTCTCAGAGTTCTAAGACAAGCCTCATTCATATCATTCATTGCATATACATAGTGAAAAGTAGTGCGGAATTAAAACTTTTTACCAAATCATAATATAGTCTTTAAAAATCTCTTTCATATAAAAGTAATAGAAATGCTAAGTCTCAATCTCATCATCTTAAGACACAAGAGTACTTTGGGACACGGCCCATACTTCAATACGAAAATAGAAATACTAAGTCTATTAGAATACTTCATAAAAGAAAGATAAAATGACGTATATATGCCCTCGAGTCAAATGAGGACATACTTCAACTCTTCTACTCGGACAATCCTTCTAAGCCCAAGTCTTCTTCTCCAAAAGCCCTTTACCTACCAAGGACTATAGATAGAAAATAAAGCATGAAATTAGTACAACCACATGTACTAAGTATGGCTATATGCATAAAATCATGAAAACGGACTTTATTGGAAATATGCATCTTTTCATTTAGAAATCATAGTATAAACATAAGAACATCATTTAGCAATTAAGAAACACATAAGATAACAATTAACCAAAGATAACATTTTAAAGGCTCACTTTACAGTGAGTTCACTTCACTGTACAGTGAAGTCCCTTCACTGTTACAGTGAAGTCCAAACCTTCCTTTTAACATCTCCTAGCATGTAATTTCCTCACTTAAAGTCATCCTAAGATTCACTTAAGTCACACAAAGAGAGACCGCCCATACACCCTCTCTAGATGTGCCTAAACGACCCTTAAGATTACCTACGATGAGTCACATACATACTTAGAAAACAATCATAAACATCTATGTAAGATTCTTCTACCAAAGGTCAATTCCAAGGTTCACTTGAGTGAGTGTGGAGAGACCGCCCATACAATCTCTATCACACACACACAAGAGATCCTATAGACTTCCTCAAATAGAATCATTCTCACTAAACACACCTACACTTAGATTAGAAGACATTCTCCTTCCAAAGACTATCAAAAGACCTACTTAAGTAAATCGAGAAGATAATGTCCATAGTGCAGTGACCTCTTCAAGATTACCTAAATAGTCCTTAATACTTCCTAAGGTTTAGATCATGTCAACAAGATTAACCAACTTCCCTAACTAAAGTCATCCTCAAGACTTCCAAAGATAAGACATGAAGAGACCATCCTTTCATGCCCTCCTCACACTTTAGCTAAGGAATGCTTAAGTCACTTTAGATTAGGTACTCATTCATTTACATAGTTACTAACATAGGTCATTAGTTCATTAGTTCATTAAGACTCATACATCACATAAGACACTCACATAAAACATCACATAAGACACTCACATAATGGTCTTGGACAAGACCTAGGAACTCCACATAACACCTTCAAAGTCTATTGTGCAATGTCTAGATAGTGTCCCATACCACAACCTAAACCTCATAAACTTATCTAATGCTAATAGGTATTCCACATGATGAGAATAGGAAATAACCGACATAGACCATGGTAGCAAGACATGGAATCCGAAGTTCTATCCTACTTCGATGAGGTTGTTCTACTTGCCAATGGTAGAACTTGGACACATCCCATGTAGGCACATGGTTAAGGAATATGAAGGGCGTAATAAGCATTCAATCTCTTCTTTAATTATATCCACTTAGCCCTACTCATACTCACTCGGTGCTAGCGGTAGTTCTCATAGATAAATTCACATTAAGGTTCATATAAATAGGTCTCTTATCTAGTTCATGACCCCATTACATTCACCCTACCAAAGCAAGGTCCACTAGGGCATAACTCACTTTGGCGACAAGAAGCTCATAGCGACTTTCCTAAGATATGATATGATGCCGTTCCAGCCAATCAACCTTAAGTCCATCACTCATCACATGAAGGATACCATTACGGCTAACTACTTCACAATTCATAACCTCGCCACTAAGTTCAAGGTTCCACATAGTTTGACCTTCTTATCATTAAGGTCTCACTTACATTACTATTCAAGACTAAGAGTTATAACACCCTATATCAAGACATTGCATACTCATAACCATATATACATCAAGTAAGAGATACAAGTCAACCAAGACAAGACATCACATACTTCACTTTTAACACATAATACAAGTCATTCTAGAAACACTTCTAAAACAACTTAACATCTTCAAGTCATCCTATATATCATCATAATATCATTAATATACTCCACATAGACTCATAAAGTCAAGTAGGAATAACCAAGACTTAACCTAACCCTACATTCATAATATCAAGTCAAAGTCTAACATGATCACTTAAGGCAACATAACTAGAAGAATACATATATGACTATATAACTTCACATGTAGATAAGTAATGACATACTCACATCATCAACAACAAAATAGCCACATAACTTCAAGTAATTGCCAATAAGGCCATGCTCATAATATTGCATAAAGTAACGCCGACAAGGCCACATCAATTGCAAGTAAAACACATAACACCGCCACCATAAGTGGACCATACCAAACACAATAGAATCGAAGTATAATTAATATCAAATTAAGGAAAACGGGGCAGCATACCTTCATACCCATATTCACACTTCAATTCAATGCCAATTCAACCAATTCAACATCACAAGGCCCTTACCCATGGCCATGAACAACAATTCAAAGCAATAACCATAAAACTCAATGAATCTACATCAATTCAATATAGGTTTAACAATCTAATATCAATTATATCTCAATTGAGTACAATTCTTATATCATTAGAAAGCCCATAAGAAACTACACAATAATTCATCAACATAAACTTAATATCAAGTAACCCAATAAGTAGTCAAAACTAGGGTTCATCAATTCACATGGGTTCATAGGTAATTTATGTTGAAATAATCAATACAATATCAACTAGATCATAATTCAATGTTTAGAAATCATTTATGCAAGAACCCATGGTAGAATCCGGAAATTGGACAATTCACATTAGAAAACTTTGTAAAACACTTTGAGGATTGGGCTCCTTGATGAAATAAGTTTCAAGGATAAAACTCCATACCTCAAGGATGATAATTCTTCACTTTGATGAAGAATTTCCACTCAAGAACCCCTCACCAAGCTGCCTCTTCAATGGAGGTTTTGGGAAATATTCTAACAGTTTTGAGTTTTCAATTTGGAAGAATGAAGTCTCTAGGGTGTTAACTACTTATAAAGTTAATTAAAATACCCATAAGACCCTAAAAAAACCTCCTAATCTCTTATTTAGACGTGGGGTGAATTTACAAGTTCACCCCTGACTTGGCAGAAAAATCTGCACACAGGGACTAGGCTTGCGACGACCTGCTTGTGACGGGGCGTCACGGGTGCAACGGCCCGTCATGGCCATCCTTTGCAAGCTCCAGTGGCTTTACAAGGGTCCCATATAAACCCTTGAACAAGTCCCCCACGATGTAACCTTGTGACGGGGCGTCACAGCCACTACTGGTCGTTGACAGCTCCGTCGCCAAGGCTGCCTGGGACAGCCTGCTTACCAGGTTTTGGGTCCTTCCTCAAGGACCCTTTGATGGTCCTTGGGGATAATTTCCCAGACGTTTCCAACCCAAATATGATAATATATGAGTTTAATATCTCTCACATGAATTTCATCAAAAACGAACACGAAAAACTCGATGAAACTCGCCTAGACGTACAAGGTCGACTAAAGGCACATCTTTCGAATGCCTTAGACGTTCTTGGTCGTTTGACCTCCAAACTTCACGAAACTTAACCACTGCCTATAACTGCTATATTAACTCTATTAAGAACCTTAAAACACCATGAAACACACATAAACACATAGAACCACATAAGAGACAATTCGGTGACTTAGTCGTCAAACGTCTTAGTCATCCCTTGACGTTTGTCTTCCAACACCTCTAATATTTTGGCTACTGCCTCTATACCACATATTAAACATATTTAGGACCTTAGAACACTAAGACCAACATATTAGGCTCTAGTTAACCTATGTCATTTTCGAGGTCTTACAATTGAGTTAAAGTTAGATTGAGAAGGAAGTTCCTCAATATCAGATATGAAGCTTCAGATAAGATTTGAATGATGTGCATCCTCCAGTGTAAGTTGTGAATCAGATATTCACAAAGAGTAAAGTTTCAAGTATGTTGATGTGTTTTTCAAAAATACCCTCTTTGATTCAAATGATGTGTAGTGTTATTCGGGGACGAATGTTCCTAAGGGGGGATAATGTAACATTCCAGAAAATGTACTTGTCTAGGGAAGAGTCTATTAGGTTTTAAGAATACGTATTGGGGTACATAGGCATCCCTATTGGCCAATATTGAGTACTATTGGGTATGTTAGAGAATATTGGCTTAAGGGTGTTAGCCAAGTTTTATGTATTAACAAGTAACTTAACATACACTCCAATCCAAGCTTGTTTAGGAATTGTACATGCAATAAAGACCCTAAGCTAAAATTCTTAATTTCTTCAATTCTTATTTTCATCATTTATACACATTAGGTACTAGTCATCTAAGTGTCAAGCCTAAGTACCATAGCACATGATCATCTAGAAATGATCATGTAGATTAAGCAGTGCCCAAGGACATAGTGAGGATCCTTGGATAAGAAGTGAACTTTCCAAGTGCAACTACAGAGTGCAAGATTAGGAAAGTGCACGGCAACACATGTGCAAGCACATGTATTACCGGCCAAGGGACCAATCGACAAGCCCAACTGATTCGATTAGGGTGGTTAGGGGAGATGCACGCGTCGGGTCAAGCCACGTGGGGCCGAGCTTCCTAACCAGTCCTAGGCTCTAACTAACTTAACTAACAAGCTAACTAACCTAGGATTAACTAAAATGAACTAACTAGTGTGCCCGAAATCCTAAGACCTAACCGGGTGACACTAGCCGAGTAACTAACTAAAGAAACATCCTCGTACCTAACCTAGGATGGTCCAAAGGGGTTAGTTATGGTCCTAGGGACTTAGGGTTACTTTAGTAATTACCTAGGTCACTTAATTAATTAAATTTAGCAACTTAATTAATTAATTTAAATTCATGGTCAAATCGAGACCCTTAGCAATTTTCTGAATTTGGCTAAGTCAAATGCTCTCCTATTTTTAGTCAATTTAGGAGGGGCATTTTGGTAATTAGCTAATTGATTTATTGAATTAATTTATTTAGCCTAAGTTGAATTAGTCAATATTCAGTTCCTAAGACATAGACTCACGTTTAACCAGTAGAAACCTACGACTAAAAAACAGTGAGCGAACGTATGAAAAACCTTAGGCGATTTCAAGGCAGTTCTTCATGATTTTCGTGCAAAGAACAAGATGATCTTCGTAGATTCAATTATACAGTAAGGTATGGTTTTATCTCTTGGATTCCTTTCGCTAGGAGGCTTTTCAATCGTATTGACTTCAAGAAAACCGAAACTAGGGTTGTTCCCAATAAAATTGTCGAATGTTAATCTCCCTAGTTCTCCCTATTTCCGATTCTAGTAGTATGTATAATGCAAATCTCGAGAATGTTGTTGGTATGTGGTGCTGACTGATAATTATGTGTATGTTTCTGTGATTTATAATGTCGAATGAGACCTATATGTTAGATCCATATGATTAGGGTATTATTTACATGAGATAATAAATGTTGTAATGCCTAATTGTGTTCGAGAAGATGGAATTGTTCTTAAAGGCTAATCAAAGGTTAAAAGTTGTCTTGCTTAACATGATGATATTAGTATAGTATATACATGAAGTTAATTGACTTTGCTAGTGATAATATCAAAGTTTGATTTATGACAATAAATTGGCTAGCAATACTATGTCCAAAATATTATTAGAATTGGCCAATACTAAATAATACCAATCTTATATGTCCAATGTAAATTATGATATTTCTTGTAAAGCCAAAGACATGTTTGATAAGTTAACTTGAAAAGATGTAACTCAATGAACTCATAACTTCCCTATTTCTCTTCCTTAGGCGACTTTCCTCAACCTGGTGAGTATGAACCATTAACCTAGAAAGATTCATATTGTCATGAAGCATAGCTGCACGACATTCTTCTTCAAGCTCTTCGGACATGCCCATTACATAACGGCTCATCTCATCCCTAGCATTAGAAACCAAAGAAGAAGCCTATTTGGACAACTTCATGAACTTTAAGGTGTATTCCTTAACACTCATACCTCCTTGACGAACGTTAATGAACTCCTCTACCTTAGCTTCTTTTTGTTCCCTTGGAATGAATCTGTCAAGAAAGGCCTTTTTGAAGATCTCCCAAGTCACGGGACCATCTCCTAAAGCCCTACTATTATTCCACATATTGTAACATGTCTGAGACACGTCCTTGAGTTGATAAGAAACAAGTTCAGCCTTCTCAGTAGTACTCACGCCCATAGCAAACAAAATCTTGTAGACCTCATCAAGGAAATCTTGGGGGTCCTCATCAACTTTTGATCCAAAGTACATCGGAGGGTTCATCCTAGTAAAATATCTTAAATGGCTAGCCGTCGTACTAGCATGCTGATTTTCTTGAGGTGCAACCTCTCTGTTAGCTTGAGCTGTGATGGCTTGAGCTTGGTGGTGATGGCTTGGGCCATTTGGAACAGGGATTCCCTCACCTCATCATCCGTCATAGTTGGAGGATTCACTGGAACTTGATCATTTGCAGCACCTTGCACTTCAGGAGCATTTTGGTTACCTTGCGGAGTAGCTCCTGCATTCGCAATCTCTTCCCCTACCCTTCTAGCGGCTGTAATTCTTGTGTTCATCGCCTATATACACAAGAAAGGGATTAGATGCTAAAAGACACCTAGTGTTAAAGCTCTAAAGGCACGACATAAGCTTATCAAGAAAAGATAAGTTTTCTTATCATCACATAGCCTATCGTCCACGACTGGGGCGCACTTCACAACCATGAATAAGATGCTACGTAATGTGGTTTAGTGAGACATTTACCCTAATGATATTTAACCTCATGCTCTAATACTAAGTTTAAGATTCCAACATTTAACCTGGCTCTGATACCAAGTTTGTCACACCCGGACGTCATACCCGGATGAGAACGGCGTTGTTAACCTCTCAGAGGTCGCAGACAAGCCTCTTTTTAGCATTCGTCATAACATGCGATAGTAAAATTGCGGAATGATTAAAAACTTTTAATATACTAATTGAAGTATACTTAGATTTAATACTTAAGATTTATAAAGACATACGATATTCTAATAATGTCTCATATATAGAAACATCTAAGAGTTCAAATCTGGACTTAACCAATAATAATCAATATGCCATATAGGCCTCAATACAAAAGAATCCAAGAACATAAATGGAAACCTAATACTCTTAAAATCTACTAATGTCTTCATAACGCTGGAAATTGAAATAGTAGCATCCCGAACATGAGGACCTACCATGAATTGGAGAAAGAGTTCCAAGCTTCTTCAAATCGACCTGCTTAACGTCAATGGCCGGAACCTACATTAGTAGTAAAATAAAGTAATGGGGTTAGTACGCCACATGTACTAAGTATGGGTATATGCACATAACACATAGGGACATGCATTAAAAAAGATCATTTATCATCTCTTTAGAAAATATTCTGAGTCATATGAAAATCTTCAATGCACATACCATATACCACATACAAGTTAAAGCATGATCATAATTAAAGACATATTCTCATAGAGTCATGTTAACATTTCATATTCGATAGATCATATAGACACAACATACAAAATATTTACCAATGACCCCATCCCCAACCTACAAGTGCAATGGTCATGTGAAGCCCTATAACCCCACACAACCAAGTAGATAAGATAGGAGACCATAAGTAAAGCTTTGCTTCATATAACATATTCATTATAAGGATCAACATTCATGTAAGAGTAACATCATATATCATAAACATATCTTTCATATCATCATATTCATAAGAACAATCTCTTAGGACTTCCCTTAGAGTCAACTTGTGCAATGTCTAGGTAGCATCCCATACTACTACCTATACTAAGCAAACTCCTCAAGTCACCCTAGTCAACGTTCATTTACTTGTCTTTCATTTTACATGAGGGAACATACGCATTAGATGACATAGACCATGTGAGATAAACATGGAATCCGGTGTCTTCCCCACACCAAAAAGAGATGGTTTACCGGCCAAAGTAGAACCGAACATGACGTAGCTTTCTAGGTGGATCCACTAGCTAGTATCCTATGGTGGCAGCATAGTTCAAGAAATAGGAGATGTATAAGAGACCCATAGTTACACATTACATGGAATCCTCAATCTCATGAGAATCATTGTGAACCTACCGTCCCGCTGGGAAGGGACACTTTTCATATCTAGTTCGTCGGTGCTTAGCTTAAGTCCCTTTTCTTGAAATAACTTGTAATTTATCTTTGATCAAAAACTTATAATAGGTCATAGGATATTATCTCCTTGTATAACATGATCATGAGATCTTTTAGATTGGATGAGAATTGTCCTTTCATCGTAACCTTTCTTTTTGTGGATTTACATGGCAGAATCATCTTGTATAAAGAATACAAGAGAGTATCATAACTTGCGTTTTCATATTCTTATCACAATCTCTTAATTTACATGTTCATAGCCAGCATATTCACATAGCAACATCATACATACTTTCATAACATAGCATCATGACTTATAGGATAGCATATACATCTTAGAGTAATCACAATTTTAGAAGACTTATCTCTAGCTTCCAAGAACCTTATTCATCATGCGATATTCATAATAATACTTAGTAAAATACTCAATGACAAAATCAAGAACAACTCATAAAATCATGTACAAGATCAATGCATAGCGTAGGAGAAGGTAAACGGGTCGTAAAAGGGTTCATTCAAACCTTAAATTCTAACCCTAACGTTTTCACGTTATCAAATACTAGAAACAACCCATTCGAAACCATCACTTAGAGAAAGATCATGTATAACACAACATTCAAACATTATCAATCAATTACTCAACAATTCATGCGAAATTAGATTTAGAAAGCGTTTACTTTTCATTGAAAAACATAAATCTAGGGTTAGGAAGAAAATCCATTTTGTAGAGTAAAAACCCTAGTATTCGAAGTTATTGAAAACTTATCTTGAAAGGACTTCTTGGGGAAAGGAATCCCAAGAGTTAAAACCCATACCTTATAGATGAATAATCCATGAAATTTGATTGGAGACTTCGAAACCTTCGTCTTCTTCCTTAAGCTTTTCTTTTTCTTCAATGGAGTTTGGAAAAAAGAGCGTTCTTGAGAGATAAGAGAGAATTTCGTTTGATTCTGATTTGGGACGTGTAAAAGTTGTCCAAAACTGACCTAATATCAATATATAGACGTCCTAAGAATTACCCTAATGACCCTCCACTTAAATTACCTAAAACGCCCCTCCTAAATTGACTACAACTAGGAGAACATTTGACTTAGGGTTTCGGGTTTGACTAGGAATTAAATTAACTAATTAAGTTGCTAGTGTAATTAATTAAGTGACCTAGGGTAATTAATAAAGTGCCCCTAAGTCGTTAGGACCATAACCAACCCCTTTGGACCATCCTAGGTTAGGTACTAGGATGTTTCTTGAGTTAGTTATTCAGTTAGTGTCACCCGGTTAGGTCTTAGGATTTCGAGCACACTTGTTGGTTTATTTTATTTATTCCTGGGTTAATTAGCTAGTTAGGTTAGTTATTTAGGACCTAGAATTAGTTAGGGAGTTTGACCCCACATGGTTTGATCCGACACGCCTTCCTCTTAACCGCCCTAACCGAATCGGTTGGGCTTGTCTCTCGGCCGGTTGCACATGTGCTTGCACATGTGTTTCTGTGCACTTTCCTCAATCCGTGCATTCTTGAGTTCACTTCTTGTACAAGGATCCTCATTATGTCCTTGGACACTTCTTAATCGACATGATCATTTTAAATGATATGTGCTATGGTACCTAGGTTTGACACTTGGATGCCTAGTACCTATTGTGAGTAAGCAATGAGGTTAAGAATTGAAGAGATTATTTTAGCTTAGGGTCTTCATTGCAGGTAAATCCTAAACAAGCTTGGATTGGAGCATTTGAACATCAAAGTGTATTTTATGTATATAGAAATTTGGCTAACACCCTTAAGCCAATATTCTCTAACATGCCCAATATTACTCAATATTGGACATTGGGATGCCTATGTACCCCAATACATATTCTTAAAAACCTAATAAGCTCTTCACTAGACAAGAATATTTTCTGGAATGTTACAGTGAACATAATACCACATTGAATAAGTCCTTATAACTTTCATAAAGAATGGTACAAGACTATCAATTAACGTTGAACACGATAAGGTGAGTAATGAAATAACTAAAAGCTTATGAGTTGTGAAATTGACCTAATATTGGGTGTTAAGGGAAGTGATACAGGTCTCACTTAAACTTAAACGATTACGTCAAAGATACTCACATAAGAGAGTGTTAGAAACCATGAGGCAAGTGTCACTCACACCATGATGATAATGTAAGATTTAAATTCGCTTTCATCAAGTAAAGAAAGGGATGACCAGTCATCCATTGAGCTAAGTATACCTCATACTAGAAGCGAGCTTCCACAATGTATGAGTCAACTCTAAAAGTTGTAAAGTATAATAAATCTGAGCTAAGCATCGATAGACTAGAAATGAGTTTGTGCCAACACATGTAAGCCTCATGAGACAAGACTACCATCGAGGTGGATCAGGGTCTCCAACGTCTCCTAGTCTTTAAACTGTGTTGCCAGCATAGGTTACTAGCTAGTGGATCCACCTAAGAAAGGTAGAGAGTATTCGTTTTCACTTTGGCCGGTGAACCACCTCTTTTCGGTGTGGGAAAGACACTGGATTTCATGTTAGCTCACATGATCTATGTCGGTAAAATGCTAAAGAAAGTATTCGGTTTCACTTTAGCCGGTGAACAACCTCTTTTCGGTGTGGGGAAGACACTGGATTTCATGTTAGCTTACATTATCAGCTAAATGCTAATGAATTCTTTAATAAAGTAAGAAAGAAAGAAAGTAGCATGTTCAAAGTGAACAACATATCAAAGAAGAAGAAATGTAAGTTCAAAGTGAACTAAGTAAGCAAAGCAATAGAATGTCAAATCATCAGTGTTTCATAAGAATGAAGTTTTAACAGTTATTGGTTTATGCCAATATTGGAGTATGAATATATGCCCCAACATCTATATATTATTAAAATAATCAAAGAATGGGCATAGCAAATAAAGATTGGCTTATAAAGAACTCATGCCCAATTTAACAAGAATGAAAAGAATAACTCATGAGTAGGGTAGCCAAATCATTTCCTTAGTCTTTTGGATTACTTACTTGATTCATTGTAGGTATGGACTACAATGAATCATTTCACTCGTAAGTAAAACATAGGATCAAAGGAGATCATTGAACTACACAACAGAAAGAAGAAAAGACTGAAAAATAAACTAAGGCTGGGAGAGGGAACTCTCGGCCTAAGGGGAGCAAAATTATTAACTTTTGGTTGAGTTGTTCTTAAATTATGTTCATGATTCCAAGGTCTTATGTTCATATAGAAAATGAGTTGTGTGCTTTAAATGCATGAAAATATGTCATATTCATAGCATGATTCACAAATAATGAATTAGGAAAGTGAAGTGACTTCACTTTCCAGAAACGACATGTTGCTATAGGGAGAACTTTCCTTGATCATGCATAGTCCTTATGTGTTTATGTGCATAAACCCATACTTAGTACAAGTGTGTACTAACCCATATACAATTACTATTTTTATAGGTGCAGGTACTTGAAGAAGATTGAAGATTGTTCGAAGCTGTTTGGACTAGTACTTCCAGACTGTGGTAGGTCCTCTTGAGTTCGAGGATGCCTACACTTTACTTCTAGCTTTAGCACATTATACATATCTAGTGGATGTTGTCCCTAGCGTTTATTATCAAAACATTTGTTCAAGATTTTGTATTAAGGCCGCTTTGGCAACTATTACTATTATTATGAATTCTTCGCTTCAATTGTTCAATCTGTTAATAGATGGTTGCTTAGTTTGAGCTGTTAGTATATTACTCTTATGCAGAAAATATATGAAGTCTAAGTACACTTCAGTAAGTGTTAAAAAGTTTAAATTTTTCGCTAAATTTAACTGTATGATTGTGATGAAACCTAAGAAGAGGCTTATCTGCGACCTCTGAGAGGTTAACGACGCTGGTCTCATCTGAGATTTAGGATCCGGGTGTGACAGACTGGCCGTTTGTCAATCGACTAGTCGTCCTTTGCCATCCGTCGATTGGACCTTGGCCTGTTTTTGGGTTGAGACTTGTCCAGGATAAGTTCCCATCGATGATACCTCACCAATAGGCTGTTGGTCAACCAACTGGCCGTCATTTGGTTCAGTCGATTGACACTGCCAAGGCAGTGTCTCGACCAACCTTGAGTCCTTCTTGTGGGCCCTTTTACGGGGCCCTTTAGAAGTCGTACCCGGATGTTTCCAACATAAATAAAAACCTTAACAAGTTTTAGACCTCCCACATAAGTTTCACCCAAAACAAATACTCGAAACTCGTCCAAACATGCAATGCCCCATCAAGACACATGGACGTCTCAAGGGCAAACTTTAAAACGTCTTAGACGTTCTTGGACGTTTGAGCTCCAAACTTCACGAAAATCCATATACTACCACTAAACATCATTATAAATCATTTTAAGACTTCATAATCTCATTACATACAATTATAGGCACGCATAGACACATGAGACACATAGGTGACTAATCGTCGAACGTCTTGATCGTCCCTTGACGCTTGACTTCCAAATCACCTAAAACTTTATACACTGCCTCTAAACAATATTATAAGTCATTTTAGGACCTTAGAAACTTAAGAAAAAAATGTTAGGCTCTAGATACCCCAACTCATTTTGGGGGGTCTTACAATATCCCCCACTTGGGAACATTCGTCCTCGAATGAGACTTAGAACACTTTAATCACAACAAGGACTTCAATGCATCATAGAGAAGTTTATCATATTCATAACATCATCACACAGAAGTTAATGCACCAAACTTACAAGTAACACAACGTCACATTATTTTAGCATTCAATGCACACAAACAAGCAAAACCTTCTTTCACTCACTCTTTAATGCATCAAACACAAAGGCTCTTATCATGTTCATAGGAGGAACATTCTTCTCCTAATATTAACATGGTCATTAAACTTACTGTTATTAAGAGCTCCTCATGTACAGCGACACATAGACAGATTACAACAATACTCAAAAAGCCATTTAAGCACTCATACTTCAATGCACATAGTCTTGAGTTAATTGAATTAACAAAGATCTTTATTAGTTGGACCTAGTGCTATGAGGTCATACTCAAACATACCATGCTTAGTTGTGTCCATGGAGGAATGTACTGCTCCTCAACATACTTACATGTATCATGAGTTCACACCTTACCAAATTACAAGGTCAATTTCCTTTTAAAATGAGAGATTCTCTACTTTTAAGCCAAGACATGCTCATGTTTCCTTCCTAGTGAAGTCCAAAGGGTAAGTCACACCAAGCACATCACAATAAATAGGAAGCCATTTCACAAAATTTCAAATTCTAACAAAGTACTCACCTTCACAGTAAGCATCATTTGGGGAAAACAATACAAATTATAGGCACACACATGAACACTTAGCTAAACATGCTTTCACTTTTTAAGAGTGGGCCTAAAATCATGCTTTAAAAGCCATACAAGTCACATAGTTTTCAAGAGACTAAACATATTTCATTTAAGAGACTCAACTTTTCATTATAAGGCCAAAAATAACACCTCACAAGTGACTACAACCATGTTTCTTATCTTATCTCATGAAATCAAATACACAATTAGCATGTTAAGATACACAATACACATGAGAAAACATGAATTTTATCAAAATTTCCCTTAATGCACTTTGTAATCTTAAAAATATCCTTAAGGTAATGTCAATGAATACATACCAAACATATAAAGTTCATGCAATTCATACTTTATGCAAGAATATATTCATTAACATGTTCCTCAAAACTTCATTGGTTTAAAGTTCAAGCAAAAAAATAGAAGGTCAAGGTAGAAAATATATACAACCTTACTAGTCCATCATCATCCCCACTTAGGGTAAACCCAATTAAGGGTAACTTAACCCAACCTTAAGAGGATCTTAACTTAACAACCTTCATTTTCACCATTTAAAAGTGATTACCATTTAGAAGGACTTTACAGTAAGTCAACCAAGGTATTCTAAGCTTCATCACCTAGGCAATTTATCCCAAAACATCAAGTTAGGTCATCTTATTCAACCACATAAGGTCTTTATTCAATACAATAGACACCAAGGTCATACAAAATTAGGGGAAAAAACAAGGAGACTTAGCCATAAAATTTAATCTTTTTCCTTAAACGTTACAGTAAGGTGACTTCTAGGCCACTAAAACCCACATCATCACCCTACCAAGACAAACACACTACCTTCACACCTAGGATCAAGTCTATACAAAGGACTCCAATCCATATTAGGTAACTTATCAAATACCACATATATTCAAAGGGAAACACTGAACACTTTTAGGCACATATTCTTAAGGTAGCATGTTTTCATAGGTAGTCACTAAGAAATTCAAACTCAAATCACAATATTAAACTACCATCATGTAAAACCATATAGTATCACATCATTCCAAAAGAATCTCATGTAAACTATAATAACTTCTAACATGCTTTAACCATATCATGACACACATTCTTCAACATAACATGTTATTTCACATAAGTCTCTTATATAGCCATAAATGGCATCACATCATCAAAACATGTCAAAATTCACCTTCACAAATACTCATCAAACCATAAAACCAAGTTAAGCATTAACTCACATTTTCTCCCTCAAGTAGAGAGGTACAATCTCATCCAAGCAATCACATCTAAAGACCACTAGACAAGAAAACATAAGAGAGAGAGATCTTATAGAGTTAAGTTCTATGGCACGCTATGAGAATGATGAAGAAGGGAAACTCTATCGTCTTATAGCCTCTCATATCATTTGATGATGTCGCGACTAACCACCAATGAACACGAGACTCTACTAGACGTGGCAATATGAGACTTCTTGGACCCTAAACCACTTTTAAAACCTCATGCTTTGATACCATGTTTGTCACATCCGGGGAGCACCTCCTAGAAGTAACATGGCGTACTTGACCTCTCGGAGGTCTTATATAAGCCCATAGTTATCATTCATAACATTGTCATAGTAAATTTAGTGGAAAATTTAAAACTTTTCATAGCACATCATATGCTAGAAACACCACTTCATATATATATAAAACATATATGAAGTTACATATGTTCATAGTTCATTCTTGTAGAGCATGTTGGGAGTTGTCACAATGAATGGAATGCCCTTGGTTATGGATTCATTGAATTAGTTTAGAAGTACTTGAGTTGTCATTTCATTGTTTTGGCTACACAAGATTGGCATATGATTAGTATTGGCCTAGAAAATTTGGAAATAACTTCATAGTCAATTTATTGGCACAAGCCAAACATTCATTCAAATATAATTTCATGGAATCATTAGCCAATTCTATTACATATTTTTGGAGATAATATTGTAGGCCAATTTATTGGAATAAGCCAAACTTTCACTACACTTGAACTTTTAACCTTTGATTAACTTACAACAACAATTCAATGTTTTTACGTTCACAATTTGTGTGGATAGGGTATGTTAGACTAACCAATTCAATCTTTTTGGCATAAGCCAATTTTTTAATTATGTTCATATTTAAATTGCCATATGTATGAACCATTATCCAATCTTTTAATCATTTACATAAGTTCCTAGCCATTAGCATATATTCATTTTGATTAAATAGAGTTAGCCAACTTTATTGGAACCAGATAGCCAATTTATTCAAGATATGATTTCATATATGTCTTTGAGCCAATTCTTAGTTTATGGCTTTTAGTGTCACGTTTTAAGAACATATTGGACATCATCATATTAACATTTTATGGCTTTAGCATCTTCATAACATCACAACAACAGCAAGTCAACATTCAGCCAAAGGCACATAATTCACTTAACACATCACGGACTTACCCTAGCATATTATCGATCCTTAAAAATCATGATAAGATTAATTTTACGCAATTACAAGTTCATAAGTTCATTCGATACTCATCATTCAAGAACAATACATGTTTAGAACAGCCAGAACCACATACCAACAACATGATCTCTAACCTATTCAACATTGAAATCGAAAAGGATACTAGGGAAGGGAAGTTCGACGAGAACGACGGGAACAACCATAGTTTTCAGGATCTTGTGAATCATTCGAAGGAAAATACTCTTGGAGAAAGAATTCCAGGAGAGAAACCCATACCTTAAGTAGAACTTAATCTACTAAGACCATCTTGAACGAAAACTTGGAGAAACCTTGAAATCGCCAAGGAGAATCAATGGAATTTTCTGCCTTTTTCTTGCGTTCGTTGCTTGCTGTTTTTGCGTTGCCTTTTCTATGAGTTTGAACGTGATTTTAAGGTTTAATAACTGATCTTGAACTATACAACTTAGGTTTAATAAGTTAATTTAATAAAATAATTAACCAATTACCAAAATGCCCCTCCTAAGTTGACTAAACATAGGAGAACATAACACTTAGTCAAATCTGGAAATTGGTGTTGACTATGATTTTGGTCAACATTTTGACTTTATATTAATTAATTAAATCCCTAATTTAATTAATTTAGGTACCTAGGGTAAGTACTAAAGTACCCCTAAGTCATTGGAACCAAAATTAACCCTTTTGGACCATCCTAGGTTAAGTATTAGGATGTTTCTTGAGTTGTACTAGGTTAATGTAAGAATTTCGTTTTGATCATTTAAACTAATTAATTAAATTACTAATTTAATTATTTAGGTGACCTAAGGTAATTACTAAAGTACCCTTAAGTCGTTAGGACCATAACCAATCCTTTGAACCATCCTAGGTTAGGTACTAGGCTGCCTTTTTCTTGTTTTAACCGAAATCTGGAAATTGCTTTGTGATTTCGGTTTCGCCCATTTAAATTAATTAATTAAGTTGCTAAATTAATTAATCAAGTAGCCTAGGGTAATTACTAAAGTACCCTTAAGTCGTTAGGATCTTAACTAACTCTTTGGACCATCCTAGGTTAGGTATTAGGTTGTCCCTTTCTTGTCTTAAACGAAATCTGAAAATTTCCTTTTTAGTTTCGGTTTTAGCCCTTTTAAATTAATTAATTAATTTGATAAATTAATTAATTAGGTAACCTAGGGGAATTACTAAAGTACCCCTAAGTTGTTAGGACCATAACTAACCTTTTGGACAATCATAGGTTAGGTACTAGGTTGTCTCTTTAACTAGTACTAGGTTAGTGTCAACCCGATTTTGGTCCTAGGTTGTCGGGTGCACTAATTATTTTATTTCATTTGGTCCTAGGTTAGTTATCTATTTAGGGCAGTAGGTTAGAGTATATAATTATTTAGGAAGTTAGGCCCCACATGGAGGGGTCCCTTGTGCCCGTTTTCCCCCCTAACTACCCTAACCGAATTCGGTTAGGGTGGTCCCCTCCTTTGGCCACTTCTTCACATGTCTTGCACATGTGCTTGAACATGTGTTGGTTGTACTTCCCTAACTAACTATTATTCATGGTTCATTTGGGAATGTTTACTTATTGTCCCAAGGACCCTCACTATGTCCTTGGGCACTGCTTAATTTACATGATCATTTTAAATGGTCATGTGCTATGGTACTAGGCTTGACACTTGGATGCCTATTACATAATATGTATGTTGGGCATATGTGAAGATTATAGTTATTTAAGGGTCTTCATTGTAGGTACAATTCTAAAAAGTCTCATTAATGTTAGAAAATTGGCTAACACCCCTTTAAGCCAATATTTCTAATATGCCCACTATTTTGCTTATATGGGTATTATATGGAAATTGGCTAATACCCCTTAGTCAATTTTCTATACTATGCCCAATATTTCTCAATATTGGGTATTGGGATGCCTACGTATCCCCAATACACATTCTTAAAGACCCATTGGGCTCTTCACTAGACATGAAATTTTCCGGAATGTTACATTTTCCCCCCCTTAGGAACATTTGTCCCCGAATGACACTTACACATCACTTAAACAAAGAGGGTGACTTTCGAAAGTTACTTTGTCATACTTAAACCTTTCTCTTTTGTGAATATCTGGTTCACACTTATTTGGATGATGCATATCATTCAAGCTTATCTGAAGCTTCATATTTGAGATTGAGGAATTTCCTTCTCAATCCCACTTAACTTAATGCACATCACAAATCATGCAACACAGAAAACATGCCTATGCTACACAAAAACAACAACATAAAATTCAATATAACTTCATTTTAACTCACATAGTGCTATTATAAGACATACGATTAGGGACTTACCACACCAAATTCACTAAAGCACTTAAACTTAGAGTTTCTTAAACATAAACCAGACTTAGTAAGAGTATATCTAACCTCTTAGATAACATCTTGTTGGCCTTAAAATTTGAACCACACCCTTCTCATTTTAACCCAACTTATTTGGAAACTGAAGCCTTACTACCCTGTTTCTATAGTCTATTATAGCATAACACTTATGAAGCAAATCCATGTCTAAGCCATATTCTTGAGTTAGTATGCAGCCAACTTAGCCTTCTCCTCTTCATCAACACCCGTGGCATGCATTTAGAATCTACCATGTACTCACCTTCATGCGAACGACCACACTTACTATACATTTTTTGGTCACGCTGGATATTTCCATCATTGCCCCTTCTTGGGAAGGCCAGATCTTGAGTCTGGCACCTTAGACGACTTGGCCATCCTAATCCTTGTGTGTATTCTTCTATGCGTTCACACAAGAAGGAAGTTAGATACTTATAATGACACAAAGTGTCAAAGCTCTAGATAGCACGATAATGAGTAGAAGAAGGGAAGATTTCCTATCATCGCGTAGTCTCTAAGTCATGATTGTGGCGCGCTTCACAACCATAAGCTAGAAACTACGTAACGTGGTTGTGTTGAGCTTTAGATCCTAGGTAATTTAAGCTCATGCTCTGATACCAAGTTTGTAACGACCCGGATTCTTGAATCCGAATCGCCACCGGTGTCGTTGAACTCTCAGAGGTTGAAGACAAGCCTCATCTTGCATTCATCACATTCATCTAGTTAAATTTGCGGAAAATTTAAAACTTTTTAAACTTATGAAGTTTACTTAGACTTCATATAGTCATTACATATTAAACATTATATACTAAACTCAACATCAATAGAACAACCATCTATTATGAAGAATCAATTCGAAATTGAAGATGAATATATCATAAATAGTTTGCCAAACACGACCTTATTACAAAGCTTCCAAATGAAAGTACAAAAGAAACGCTCGGGACAACATCCAATAGATATGTCTAATACTAAGGATAGACTAAAACTGTGGCATCCTCGAAATCATGAGGAACTACCAAATGGTTTGGAGAAACGCTGAAGTCCAAACCGCTGCAAGTGTCGTCAACCTGTCCTCTGACCTGCACCTATAAAAATAGAAAATAGTAGGGGGTTAGTACACCACTTGTACTAAGTATGGGTGTATGCACACATACACATAAATCTATGCATGATCAATGAGCTCTTCCTAAGCAACATGCCATTTCTGGAAAGTCTAGTCATTAGACTTTCCTAATTCGTTAGTTGTGAATTGTGGTATGAATATGATGTATTTTAATGCATTCAAAGCACACAACTCATTTTCTATATGATTACAATACATTAGTATCATCAACATAATTTTAGAACCACTCGGGCGAAGATTTGAATTTTTGATCCTCCAAACCCGAGAGCCCCTCTTTGTACACTTAGATTATTTTTCAGTCTTTTTCTTCTTCTTGTTGTGTAGTTTAATAACTCCTTTGTTCCTATGTTTTAATTACAAGTGCAATGATTCATTGTAGTCCCATACCCACAATGAATCAAGTAAGTAATTCAAGAGATTAAGGAAATGACTTAACTACAATTTGGGGCATGAATATATTTATAAGTCAATAATTATTGACTATACTCATTCTTTAGTTGATTGTATAATGTGCATAGATCTTGGGGCATATCATTAAATCTTATGATCTTGCTTACCTTGGGCATGAATTCTTTATAAACCAATCTTTAGTGACTATTCCTATTATTGTATTATTGGTCTAATGTAAGAAGTCATTATAAGCCAATCTTATTTGGCTAATATCTTTTGCCGATTATATAAAATCAATATAAGCCAATTTATTTGGCTTTATAATTTTCATAACATGAGGATTCATTATTAGTTATGCCCTTTACTTATTGTAAACTTTATTGGACACGATTTGAATATCCTTACAACAAGTTTTTCATTACATCAAGTATTCATTACATTTCATAAGCCATTCTCTATCTATTATGCCATTGATTTCATTACTTTCATGTTTTATATAATATACATTTCATATACACGAGACCTTGGAATCGTTGATATAGCATTCATCTCAAGTGAGGACCTAGCATATGGGACCTCAAACCGAGGGCGTTCTTTAGCAAACATAGAGTCTGCTTCATTCGTTCATTCGTACTTCATATTATATATTTCATTCATTCGTAGGCTGATGTAAAAACCAGCTATACCTAGGATGAAGTTTAAGACTCTCATCGGGATCATGAAGTGCAATGACCAAGAATGACCTAATGTCATTACTTGAATCTGGTTTCACCTCCTGATTGTCTTGCACAAACACCTTCGGTATCATTCATTTAATTATCTTTCATACTTTGAGGAACTCCAACCTTAACCGACATAGATCATGTGAGCATCATGAAATCCAGTGTCTTCCCCACACCGAAAAGAGGTGGAGTCACTGGCCAAGGTGAAACAAAAACAGACTAGCGTATATAGGGAACTGAACCCTGCTAGATCCCTATATTGGCAGTATAGGTTCAAAGACTAGGATATATAAGGAGACCCATACCCGGCATGCCGGACAGTCTCATCTCATGAGAGTTACGTGAACCTCTGCCCTTCCCGATGGAAGGAATCACCGCTCATAGCTAGCCTATCGGTGCTCAGTATAAAGTTCCATTACATTCAACTCATACATCATGGAAGCTGTCTTCTAGCATAAGGACATCATAGCTCATTAGATGATATCTCATCTCATCATTAGTATTAAGTGTGAATTGTCCTTACACTTACATATAGAGTATGATTGAGACTTATTTACTCTTTTGATGACTTTTCATCCTTACTTTACATTGATGAAATGTGAATTATCCTTACATATCATCCTTACTTTACATTGATGAACGTGAATTGTCCTTACATATCATCATTACTTTACATTGATGAATGTGAATTGTTCTTATATATCATCCTTACTTTACATTGATGAATGTGAATTGTCCTTACATATCATCCTTAGGTGTTAATGAGACTAGTCTCACACATTCTAACACCTTCATTCGTAAGTATTCTTTTAATAAATTAGCTTTGGTGTAAGTAAGACTTGTCTCACTTCCTTTAACACCCCATTCTGGTCACTTACTTAATTTAGACCCCTTTAATTATGTTATAACTCACGTTACTTCTTTACTTTAGTGTAGTAGCTTCATTTCATCATTTATGGACGATGAGCACTTCTTTCAATGAGTTACATATGTTAATAGTTCATTCTTGTAGAGCATGTTGGGAGTTGACCCAATGAATGGAATGCCCTTGGTTATGGATTCATTGAATTAGTTTAGAAGTACTTGAGTTGTCATTTCATTGTTTTGGCTACACAAGATTGGCATATGATTAGTATTGGCCTAGAAAATTTGGAAATAACTTCATAGTGAATTTATTGGCACAAGCCAAACATTTATTCAAATATAATTTCATGGAATCATTAGCCAATTTTATTACATATTTTTGGAGATAATATTGTAGGCCAATTTATTGGCATAAACCAAACTTTCACTACACTTGAACTTTTAACCTTTGATTAACTTACTAGAACAATTCAATGTTTTTACGTTCACAATTCGTGTGGATAGGGTATGTTAGACTAACCAATTAAATCTTTTTGGCATAAGCCAATTTTTTAAGTATGTTCATATTTAAATTGCCATATGTATGAACCATTAGCCAATCTTTTAATCATTACATAAGTTCCTAGCCATTAGAATATATTCATTTTGACCAAATAGAGTTAGCCAACTTTATTGGAACCTGATAGCCAATTTATTCAAGATATGATTTCATATATGTCTTTGAGCCAATTCTTAGTTTATGGCTTTTAGTGTCACGTTTTAAGAACATATTGGACAGCATCATATTAACATTTTATGGCTTTAGCATCTTCATAACATCACAACAACATCAAGTCAACATTCAGCCAAAGACACATAATTCACTTAACACATCACGGACTTATCTTAGCATATTATCGATCCTTAATTATCATGATAAGATTAACTTTATGCAAATACAAGTTCATAAGTTCATTAGATACTCACCATTCAAGAACAATACATGTTAAGAACAACCAGCACCACATACCAACAACATGATCTCTAACCTATTCAACGTTGAAATAAAAAAGGATACTAGGGAAGGGAAGTTCGACGAGAACGACGGGAACAACCCTAGATTTCAGAATCTTGTGAATCGTTCGAAGGAAAATACTCTTGGAGAAAGAATTCCAGGAGATAAACCCATACCTTAAGTAGAACTTAATCTACGAAGAACATCTTGAATGAAAACTTGGAGAAACCTTGAAATCTCCTAGGAGAATCAATGGAATTTTCTGCATTTTTCTTGCGTTCGTTGCTTGCTGTTTTTGCGTTGCCTTTTCTATGAGTTTGAACGTGATTTTTAGGTTTAAGAACTGATCTTGAATTATACAACTTAGATTTAATAAGTTAATTTAATAAAATAATTAACCAATTACCAAAATGCCCCTCCTAAGTTGACTAAACATAGGAGAACATAACACTTAGTAAAATCTGGAAATTGGTGTTGACTATGGTTTTGGTCAACATTTTGACTTTATATTAATTAATTAAATCACTAATTTAATTAATTTAAGTACCTAGGGTAAGTACTAAAGTACCCCTAAGTCATTGGAACCAAAATTAAACCTTTTGGACCATCCTAGGTTAAGTATTGGATGTTTCTTGAGTTGTACTAGGTTAATGTAAGAATTTTATTTTGATCATTTAAACTAATTAATTAAATTGATAATTTAAATATTTAGGTGGCCTAAGGTAATTACTAAAGTACACTTAAGTCTTTAGGACCATAACCAATCCTTTGAACCATCCTAGGTTAGGTACTAGGTTGTCTTTTTCTTGTTTTAACCGAAATCTGGAAATTGCTTTGTGATTTCGTTTTGACCCTTTACATTAATTAATTATTGCTAAATTAATTAATTAAGTAGCCTAGGGTAATTACTAAAGTACCCTTAAGTCATTAGGATCTTAACTAACTCTTTGGACCATCCTAGGTTAGGTACTAGGTTGTCCCTTTCTTGACTTAACCGAAATCTAAAAGTTTCCTTTTTAGTTTCGGTTTCAGCCCTTTTAAATTAATTAATTAATTTGCTAAATTAATTAATTAGGTAACCTAGGGGAATTACTAAAGTAACCCTAAGTTGTTAGGACCATAACTAACCTTTTGGACCATCCTAGGTTAGGTACTAGGTTGTCTCTTTAACTAGTACTAGGTTAATGTCAACCCGGTTTTGGTCCTAGGTTGTCGGGTGCACTAATTAGTTTATTTCGTTTAGTCCTAGGTTAGTTAGATATTTAGGGCTGTAGGTTAGAGTCTAGAATTAGTTAGGAAGTTAGGCCCCACATGGAGGGGTCCCTTGTGCCCGTTTTCCCCCCTAACTACCCTAACCGAATTCGGTTAGGGTGGTCCCCTCCTTTGGCCACTTCTTCACATGTCTTGCACATGTGCTTGCACATGGATTGGTTGTACTTTCCTAACTAACTATTATTTATGGTTCATTTTGAACTGTTTACTTATTGTCCCAAGGACACTCACTATGTCCTTGGGCACTGCTTAATTTACATGATTATTTTAAATGGTCATGTGCTATGGTACTAGGCTTGACACTTGGATGCCTAGTACATAATATGTATGTTGGGCATATGTGAAGATTATAGTTATTTTAGGGTCTTCATTGCAGGTGCAATTCTAAAAAGGCTCATTAATGTTAGAAAATTGGCTAACACTCCTTTAAGCCAATATTTCTAATATGTCCACTATTTTGCTTATATGGGTATTTATAGAAATTGGATAATACCCCTTCGCAAATTTTCTATACTATGCCCAATATTTCTCAATATTGGCATTGGGATGCCTACGTATCCCCAATACGCATTCTTAAAGACCAATTGGGCTCTTCACTAGACATGAAATTTTCCGGAATGTTACACCCTCACATACATGATCACTCGGTGCTAAGCTAAGTTCCCTTTATTGAATAATCCTTTATTATCATTTTTTTATAAAACAAAGGCTTAGGATCATTGATCCTCATACGCTTATAACATATTCAAGAACCTATCTAGTTTTAGAGTATTATTGGGCACACCTTTCAAGGCCCCTCTATTATCTATATCTTCGTACTTGTGTGTGTGTATACATATATGTGAACAATCCTTTCTCAAAACACGTAAAGGTCACACATGTGCATATATCATTGCATAAGTCCATAGGTATAACAATATGAGCAATCCTTTCATATAAACACACTAAGACACTATGAACATTCATACTTCATCATATCATATAAACCATATTCATAACATTCCCATATATTCCTTTTCATGTACATACAAACAAAACCTAGGAATTATCCTGTCAAGGTACACATGTGCAATGCATAGACACGGTCCCATACCCTTGTCCATACTAGTACACCTATCAAGTCATCCTAGTAAGTAATACATAACATAATTCACATACATATACTTTACATGCATAGTAGTAGACACTAGTGAATATGAGAACAACCTTTCACTAGACACTATGAATATTTACTACATTGTAAGCATGCATGAAATGTGGGTGTGCGTGCACATTGGTCAACATGATCACATAATGGCTATCAGCAACACATTGAGGAAGCCACCCTATTAAGACCACAATAATCTTTCAAGCATAGACCACACAACACACAATAGCATATGAGGCAAGACAATCTTCACATTATAATCAAGACTCATAACTTTATCCATTTACACATTCATAGAGGTGTACATGGGTAGGGATCATCAATCCTTAACACTTCATTAATGGTAGTACCTACACATGATTTTAGCATAACCATTTACATGCTCATAACAATAGTAACATAACCTAGATTCACAACTATAATAGAAGACTAGGCACAAGTTATACATAAGGTGATCATCATAACCACTCATTCGTCCACGGTCAACACATGTATAATGACAATAAAGTAAACACCGCCACCATAAGTGGACCACACCACTCAATGCCATACAAGGCTTCATCAACTACAATACTATAAGAAAAGTAGCAAAGATAAGCATTCTTACAAATTTCTCACCCTTTGATCATCATTGATAAATACACCTTGTTCATCAATAATTCATTTATAGGGAAATATCTATATGTACTTTAATCATAAAATAAACCATGTACAAGTTGCTACAAGATCACACTATAACATAACACAATCTAATACAATACATCACCTATATACTAGAAGGTAGAAAAACATAGATCTTTACCCCAATTCTCTTGCATTGATCATCAATAACAATTTATCAACAATACACATGTAGGACAGTAGCTAAAGAGATCATTACTCAAGCGAAATCATGCTTTACCTACCCTAACATTTAGATAAGGTCATATACATTACAATATTCACTTTATAGGCTACAAGAGTCTAAATCGATCTTTACCAATTCCATGGTTATGTATTCATTTTAGATCAATTGTATCTAATTATCATCACATTATAAATATAGGCAGTAGCTAAGTATAGTTAACCATAATCGAGTAACAAGACAACCAACCTAACATCAAGATCACAAGTTACTACTTGATATGCTAGAAGAAACTAGATCAATTCATATCAATCCTTCTTCACTTTGATCATAAGTGATTTAAAATTAAAATTCAATAATAATATCAACTTAAAACAGTAGCTATAACCATCATCACCTATTCGAATTTCAATATTTAATCCTAAAAAGGGCAATGCTACAGTGAATCATGGAAATCTAAGCTAAGCATGTTCAAATCTTCGTACATTGATCCACATGGATCCTTTATCATCAATTCATAATCAATCATAAATAACAGTAGGTATAAGCAATTCAACGTAGGAGAATCACAATTTAACCATTAACAAGCCATGATCACAATGCCCATGCAAGGGCTAAATTGATTTTGAGAAGGGACATTGGTTAATCATACAATTGGATTAAAATCACGTTCAAACCAATACATTAACATCAATTCATCATGATTTAACCATTTCAAATATTTTTAGAAAGAACCCATGGCTAGATTGAAGAAGAAGAACTTTGATCATAAAATTTCTTCTTAAACTTTGAGATTAACTCTCTAGATGGAAGGATAACTAGAGAAGAAGTATCACCATACCTTTATATAGTTAAAAACCTTTAAAACTTGGTGAGGAACCCGTGATAATACAATCTACAAGTTGTTCTTGAGCATCAACAACAATGGAGGTTTCTAGAGAGAATTGGTTTTGGAGGGAAGGTTAATTTGGTGAGAAGGGATTTGGAATAGGTTGTTCACGTGTTTGATCCCTCAAATAGACCCAAAAATAGGTAAATTATTCAATTAGAGTCAGTATAGGACGTGTGGTGAATTTCCCATTCACCCCTTAAATAAAACAGTCGCATGGCACTGTTGCAGGCCACCATCGACTGATCACCATCGACTGGCCATTGTCAATCAACTGGTCGTCCTTTGCCTAGGATGTAGTTTAAGACTTTCATTAGGTTCGTTGTGCAATGACCAAGAATGACCTAATGTCATTACTTAAATCTAACTCACCTTTTGATTATCCTATCCTAACACCTTTGGTATCATTCGTTTCATTATGTGCATCATTTGAGGCTGGCCTCATTCATTCATTGGGAACTTTAACTTTAACCGACATAGATCATGTGAGAATCATGAAATCCAGTGTCTCCCCCACACCGAAAAGAGGTGGAATCACCGGCCAAAGTGACCCAAAAACATGCTAGCGTACATGGGAATTTAACCCCGCCAGATCCTATATTGGCAGTATAGGTTCGAAGACTAGGAGATATAAAGAGACCCATACCCGGCAAGCCGGACAGTCTCATCTCATGAGAGTTACGTGAACCTACGCCCTTCCCGAAAGAAGGCATCACCGCTCATAGCTAGTCTATCGGTGCTCAGTATAAAGTTCCATTACATTCATCTCATAGGTCATGGAAGCTGGCTTCTAGTATGAGGACATCATAGCTCATTAGATGATTTCTCATCTCATCATTCGTATTGAGTGTGTTAAGCTCCATACTCTCATTAGAGTGTTCATAGAGACTGGTCTCTTCATTATCTTACACTCTCATAGGTGAGTACGTATTGGTAACATTTACTTAGGCTCATTTGAGATTGCTCTCATCATTTATATTAGCCTCATATCATGTTGTCACCACATTCATCATCATTAGCACCTTTGCTTTTCATACTTATTCACCTCTTATTACGTAAATGTTCATTTCATCATATGCCAATGCACTTGGCCATTTGGTGTGTTTCACACCCTTACTTAACCCTTATAGGGTGTCATCATTTCATTTCTCATTTCATCATTTCATTGTTCATTTCATCATTTCATTGTTCATTTCGTCATTTCATTGTTCATTTCATCATATCATTGTTCATTTCATCATTTCATTGTTCATTTCATCATTTCATTGTTCATTTTATCATATCATTGTTCATTTCATCATTTCATTGTTCATTTCATCATATGCCAATGCACTTGGCCATTTAGTGTATTTACACTCATACTTAACCCTTCTAGGGTTTCATCATTTCATTACATACATATTAGGATCACTTACTTTTAAACGTATGTTAGACTTATGTGTCCATACATACAAGCCATGAGGCTTCATTCATATACGTCTAAGTGATTCATATCTTCCTAAGATTATGTCATACAAGACTTATGCATCTTGTATGTATGCCAAGATCTCGATTTCGATCTAAGTAGGTGGCATTATTCTTGAACATTTAATTCACGTATGACTTATGTATCAATACGGAATTTGGGCAAGGGAATCCTATTTCGAATCCTGTGGACAACACTTAATCTTATTTTAAACTTGATAATTACATTTTTAAGATTTGGGAGACCCTAGTTCGATTCCCATCAACCCCATAATATTTCCTTTCTTTTTCTCCTTTTTTTTTCCGTTTAAGTTAAGGAGGTTGTGGGTTCAATCCCCTACAAGCTCATTATTTTTATTTTAATTTATCTCTTAACTTTCTCACCTATCCAAGAGGTTGTGGGTTCAATCCCCACTCTCCACATTTATTTCTCCTTTATTTTTCTCCTAACTCTCTCATCCATTCAAGAGGTTGGGGGTTCAATCCCCACTCTCCTCATTTATTTTTCTCATTTATTTTTATCCTAACTTTCTCATCCATTCAAGAGGTTGGGGGTTCAATCCCCACTCTCCTCATTTATTTTTCTCCTTTATTTTTATCCTAACTTTCTCATCCATTCAAGAGGTTGGGGGTTCAATCCCCACTCTCCTCATTTATTTTTCTCCTTTATTTTTCTCCTAACTTTCCCATCCATTCAAGAGGTTGGGGGTTCAATCCCCACTCTCCACATTTAATTTTCTCCTTTATTTTTCTCCTAACTTTCTCATCCATTCAAGAGGTTGGGGATTCAATCCCCACTCTCCACATTTCCTTTTTCTCACCTTATTTCACTGATTTTTAACATGGTGAGGTCACGGGTTTGATCCTCAATTACCTCACTTATTTTTCTTCATTTTTCATAGCTTATTAAAGAACTTTACTTGGCTGAAATTAACCAACAATGTGCTGGAAATTTGAGATACATTTTTCAGCCTCTTTTCATCAACATTTAGAGTTAATTCTTAGGGCATTTCGTGAATCATTTAGCTAATAGTTTTTCACTCAAATCAGCCACTTTATACTTCATATGAACATCACGATTAATACAAGTTTGTGCACGTGAAATACAACCATAAAACAAGTCATTTTCATACTTCAATCCGTGTTCAAAGTCACAACTACACATTGCACACACATAAACACATATTTCGGAAAGCATAGGTTATCATTTGTACGATTCCAAATACACATTCATAAACATATTCATCACGAAAAAATACATTACATGCCTAATATATACCAGCAGACATACCAACCTACAACCATCAATAGGAGCTAGTGACAGGGACATGAAACGGGGAAACAATCCTAGTTTTCGGATTAGAATCGACTGAATCCTAGGGGTCTCTTGGGAAAGGGACCAAGAGTAATAAAACCCATACCTGTTCTTGGTGTTGTTCAACACACAAAGTTGCTGCCCAGAATCACCACCAACCCAACGTCCAACACAGAAATTCCCACCTTACCCGTCGAGAATGTCACGTTTTGCTTTACTTTTATGGATTGTTTTTGTCTTTTGAATTCTTATGAGTTCTTCAAGTGTTTTGTTGTTATTTCTAATTTTTTGTTGCTGCTTTGTTAACAGAAAAACGTGAAAAAAAAATGGGAGAAGTGGATGAAACGTGAAAGAGAGAGAGAGAGGTTCCTTAGGATTAGGACTCTAGTTGAGACTTAGTCAAAATAAGACATGTTAATTAATAAATAATTAATAATAAAAATCTGATTTTTCTTTTTCTTAAATCAGCTAATAATTATTAATTAATTAAATTAATTTATCAATTTAAATAAAAATAAGTTAAATCATTGCTTCCACCTAGGTTCGAACCCGGGTGGAGCAAGACTCCACTCCTAGAGCTCAAATTCGGCTCTCTCTCCCAAAATTGCCCCTCCATATTATTAAATAATTAAATATATATATATATTTAGGGTAATTATGATATTATCCTTAGCCTGTTAAAAGACCATTTTACCCCTAGACCCTCAAAACTTAAAATTCCTTCTTTTTAAGTCCGGTAAAAACTCCTTCGAATAAATCTTTGTATTCGAGAGCCCTACATGGTTGGTCCCAACCTTTCCTAGCTCAACTAACTCCCAAAGTTAGTTGTCTTGGCTATACCAAGGGTTCCGAGTTGTGGTTCTACGCGCATCAATCTGTGTGAACCCTGGTCTAATCGTAGGCATTCATGGCACATTAAGCATTACTTAGCATATCTATTTTTTTTAGGGTTGTTACACTTTAACCTTAATTCATCAAGTTACACACTCTACATGCTTCTCATAATCATACACTTCATTTAGACATAAACTAGGTCAAACATGCAATTCAAGCTACATCAAACACAATACAAGACCCATTTCCCATATATCTTCAAGATCACATACTCAAAACATACTAAGTAACATCAAGTTCTTCAATTAGCACCGCCACCCATAAGGTGGACCATACCACTCAAATAGCAATTCATAATAAGAAATATACAATGAGAGCAACTCATCAACAAATCAAACCATCATCACCCATAAGCAATTTATCAATATTTCACCATATTAAAGCCCTTAGGGCAGTAGCTACAGCAACATGACAAATACAAGAAGACCCAAGTTCATACCCTACTCAAATCATGCTCACATAACCCATTTTCAAGCCAAAAGTTGAAGTATGCATATACAAGAGTTTCATGGAGTTTTTTAACATCAAAAACATCAATTCAAACCAAGATAAATACATTTAAACCATTATAACTTAAATACAAGAAGACTCATACTAGAAATCAAAGTTAGAAGAAGATTGAGTTTAGAAACCCTTTAGAAAACCATTTTGGAAATTGGCTTCTTGAATGAAAAGATATTCAAGAATGGATACCATACCTTTAAGAGAAGGAAACCCACTAATTTTGATGAATAAACAAGTCCAAAGCATCCCTCCTTTGCCTCCTTGAGCCTTTGCTTCAATGGTGACTTTGAGAGAGTTTTTCTTTTTAGAGAGAGAGAGTTTGAATGTTGAAGTGAGGGGGTCTTGTCTAGGTCTAGGGTTTAAAACTCATTTAATATAAACTAAAATTACCTTAACAAACCGTCCAAACTCTTATTTAGATGTGGGGTGAATTTACAAATTCACCCCTGACTTGGCAGAAAAATCTACACACAGGGACAAGGCTTGCGACGACCTGCTTGTGACGGGGCGTCACGGGTGCAACGGCCCGTCTTGACCATCCGTTGCAAACTTCAGAGGCTTGCCAAGGGTCCCCTCTACACCCTTGAACAAGTCACCCACGACGGAACCTTGTGACGGGGCGTCACAGCCATGACTGGCCGTCGACTGCTCAGTCGCCAAGGCTGCCTGGGACAGCCTGCTTACCAGGTTTTGGGTCCTTTCTCAAGGACCCTTTGATGGTCCTTGGGGATAATTTCCCGGACGTTTCCAACACAAATATGATCATATATAAGTTTAACACCTCTCACATGAATTTCATCCAAAACGAACACATAAAACTCGACGAAACTCGTTTATACGTACAAGGTCGACTCAAGGCATATCTTTCGAATGCCTTGGACGTTCTTGGTCGTTTGACCTCCAAACTTCACGAAACTTTGCACACTGCCTAAGGACACTAAACTAAATCCGTTTAACTTAAAAAAAACTCAAGAAACAATCATGAGGCTCTAGTTCACCTTAGTTCATTTTGGGGCGTTATAATTTTACCCCTAGATCCTCCAAACCTAAGATTTTCCCCTTTTAAGTCCGGTACAGACTCCTTCGAGTAAATCTTCATATTTGAGAGCCCTACATTGCTGGACCCAACCTTTCCCAGCTCAACTAACTCCCCAAGTTAGTTGGCTTTGCTGTAGCAAGGGTTCAGAGGTCTGGTTCTACGCGCATCAATCCGTGTGGACCTGGTCTAATCGTAGGCATTCTAGACACATAAAGCATTACTTATCATATCCATTTTTAGGGTTGTTACATTATCCCCCCTTAGGAACATTCGTCTCCGAATGACACTACTAACTATCTAGCACAATGCCAGTCAGATCATAACATAATTACTATTCGCAAACAAGCAATAGCAACAAAGAATGGAGAGATAATGAAACTTAGACTTAAGAGTAGGAAGTCTAACCTCAAGAGATGAAAAGATGAGGGTAGCGGGATATCATATCGGCCTTGGCCTCCCACGTAGCACCCTCAACAAGATGATTCCTCCACAATACCTTCACTGTGTCAATCTCCTTGTTCCTCAGCCGCTTGACCTGTCTGTCTAAGATCTCAACAGGTACCTTCTTATAGGACAAGTCTTCATCAACCCCCAAACCTTCAGCAGGTAGAATCGATGCTGGATCACCCAAGCACTTCTTTAACATAGAGACATGAAAGACTGGATGAACAGAAGCTAGATCTGCAGGCAATGCCAACTCATAGGCCAACTCACCCACACGCTGTAAGATCTCATATGGACCAACATACCTCGGACTCAACTTCCCCTTCCTGCCAAACCTCATCACCCCCTTCATAGGTGATATCTTCAAATAGACCTGGTCACCAACATCAAACTCTAAGGGCCGTTTTCTGTTGTCTGCATAAGACTTCTGCCGACTGTAAGCAGTAGCCAACCTTTCCCTAATCACCCTGATCTTCTCTAAGGCCTCATGAATGATATCTGGACCCAAAATGGATGACTCTCCAACCTCGAACCACCCAACTAGAGATCTACACCTCCTACCATACAGTGCTTCAAACGGTGCCATCCCAATGCTGGAGTGATAGCTATTATTATACGAGAACTCTATCAAAGGTAGATGGTTGTCCCAACTACCTCTGAAGTCAATTACACACGCTCTCAACATGCCCTCCAATGTCTGAATGGTGCACTCTGCCCGCCCATCTGTCTAAGGATGGAAGGCAGTATTGAGCTTTACCTGCGTGCCTAAGCTCTTCTGGAAGGATCTCTAGAAATGCGAAGTGAACTGAGCTCCTCTAACTGAAATGATAGACAAAGGAATCCCATTCCACCTCACAATCTCATCAAAGAGTCTCGCATAATCCTCGGCCCTGTAAGTAGATTTCACAGGGATAAAGTGGGAAGACTTAGTCATCCTGTCCACAATAACCCATATGGAGTCATGTTGTCTCCTATTCATCGGAAGACCAACCACGAAGTCCATGTTAATGGCCTCCCACTTCCAAGTCGAAACCTCAATCATCTGAGTGAGACCACCAGGCTTAAGGTGCTCCGCCTTAACCTGCTGACAATTAGGACACTTGGCCACATACTCAACAATGTACTTCATTCCATCCCACCAATAGATATGCTTGAGGTCATGATACATCTTAGTGGAACCTGGATGTATCGAATACCTGGAACCATGGTCCTCTGCAACAATCTTGGTCCGTAACTCATCCACGTCTGGTACAGACAGTCTGTCCTGGTACCTAAGTATGCCGTCACCTCCCAAAGCAAAGGACTCATTCATCTTCATCAGCACTGAGTCCTTCAACTCCATCAAAACAGGATCAAGGTGCTGACCCTTCTTGACTTCAACTACCAAGGATGATTCAGAACTAGGATGAACTGAAACACCCCCACTAGTAGAGTCAACCAACCGCACACCCAGTCTGGCCAGTCTGGCCAATCTGTGTACATCTTTCACCAACTCCTTCTTCTCATCCTCAACGTGGGCTGTACTTCCCATGCTCATCCTGCTCAAAGCATCTGCTACCACATTAGCCTTACCTGGATGGTAGTGAACATTCATATCATAGTCCTTCAACAGCTCCAACTATCTCCGCTGACGTAGATTCAACTCTCTCTGAATGAACACGTACTGGAGACTCTTGTGGTCTATGAACACATCCACATGCACTCCGTACAAGTAGTGCCTCCACAGCTTCAGTGCAAACACCACAACTTCCAACTCCAGGTCATGAGTGGGATAATTTTTTTCATGAACCTTGAGCTGTCTGGACGGATAAGCTATCATCTTACAAACTTGCATAAGAACACAACCCAAACCAACCCTAGATGCATCACAATAAACAGTGTAATTCTCACCACACTTAGGCAAAGTAAGCACCGGGGCTGAACTGAGTCTGTCCGTGAGCTCCTGGAAAATCTTCTCACAAGTCTCTGTCCACTCGAACTTGGCCTTCTTCTTAGTCAAAGCTGTCAGTGGGGCAGCAATGGAAGAAAAACCCTTCACTAACCTGTGGTAGTAACCAGCCAATCCCAGAAAGCTACGGATATTGGTGGGAGTAAGAGGTTTTGGCCAGTTCTTCACAGCCTCAGTCTTCTTGGGGTCCACCTCCACGCCCTGATCGGACACAACATGACCCAGGAAGGTCACTGATCTAAGCCAGAATTGACACTTGCTGAATTTGGCATACAACTGATGCTGTCTAAGTGCCTGCAAGGTTAGTCTCAAATGTTGTTCATGCTCTTCCTTGGTCCTAGAGTAGATGAGGATGTCATCAATGAATACTATGACGAAAGAATCAAGGTACTCACAAAAGACTCGGTTCATGAGGTCCATAAATGCAACTGCATTAGTGAGACCAAATGACATGACTAAGAACTCATAATGACCATAACGGGTACGAAAGGCTGTCTTTGGGATATATCCATCCCTAACCCTAAGCTGATGATACCCTGAACGAAGATCAATCTTAACATACTTGAGACTTTACTCTTTGTGAATTTCTATTTCATATTTACCCTGGATAATGCATATTACTCAAGCTTATCTGAAGCTTCATATTTGAGATTGAGGAACTTCCTTCTCAATAGCACTTAACTTGATGAACCTCACAACTCATGCAACACAAAAATCATGTTCACGCTATACAAAAACAGCAACGTGACATACAAACATGTATTCATTTTAACTCTAACTTATTCGGAAACTTAACCTTACCACCCTTGTTCGATAGTCTATGGTAGTCTAGCATTTCTGAAGTAATCCATACCTAAGCCATCTCCTTGAGCTAGTAAGCAGCCAACTTAGCCTTCTCATCTTCATCAATACTCATAGTAGGCTTTAGAACCTACCACGCACTCACCTCCATGCGAACAACCACTCTTATCAAACGTCTTTCGTTCACGCTGGGTATTTCTATCACTGCCCCTTCTTGGCAAGGCCAGACCTTGAGTCTGGCGCCTTATACCACTTGGCCATCCTAATTTTTGTGTGTATTCTTCTGCGCGCGCACACAAGAAGGAAGTTAGATACATAGAATGACACAAAGTGTCAAAGCTCTAGATAGCACGATATAGAGTAGAAGAAGGGAAATTTTCCTACGCATCATGCAGTCTCTAATTCAGGATAGTGGTGCACTTCACTACCATGACTTAGAAACTACTCAATGTGGTTGATGTGAACTTATTATCCTCGGAAGTTAACCTAGCGCTCTGATACCAACTTTGTCACAACCGGAATCTAGACCCCAGACGAGACCGGCGTCGTTGACCTCTCAGTGGTCGCAGACAAGCCTACTTACGTCATTCTTACTATATCTAGGTTAATTTTTGCGGAAAATTTGAAACTTTTTGTTTCTTAATATGCATAAAGGTCATTCTACTTACATTCATAATGTTCACAATCAACTATCTAACATTAACATTATCAACTGAAAGAAATACTTCAATACTGCATTAAATGTATAATTACCAAAATGGCACCAATACAATGTCTGAAATAAAAACTGAAAGAAACACTAGTGGAACATACTCCACTAGCTAAAGCCTACATCTAAGCTAGATAGTAACGGTAGTCATCCTCAAAATCATGAGGGCCTACCAAGTCCGAATGAAAGCTCCACGTCTGGATAGCTGCAACGTCAACCTGTAAGCTCTAGCGTCCACCTGTGCCTGCACCTAAAAATATAGATTGTATGGGATTAGTACACACTTGTACTAATTATGGGTATATGCAAGCACACACCAAGGACATGCATGAGTGAGAATAGCTCTTTCCTAACAACATTATTATGGAAAGTCAAGTAAGTGGACTTGCCAAATTGGGATTAGAAAAGTGAGTGAGCTTTCCAAATTTGGATTAGGAAAGTTAGTGAGATTTCCAAATTTGGATTAGGAAAGTCATGCCATGAGAGTAACATGCATCATCATACTTATCATATTGCACACATCACATAACATCTTACACATAACACATATCATATCACATATAGCACATAACATCTTTCATATCATTCATTCATATGCCATGAGACCTTGGAATCATGGACTTAACATCAAGACTTCCCAAAATGAGGACTCAACATATGGGACCTCAACTAGGGAGCTTTCTTTAGCAAACACACAGTCTGCTTAATTCATTCATACGTACTTCATTTCATTCATTCATAAGCTAGTGTAAACACCAGCTATACCTATGATGTAGTTTAAGACTCTCATCGGGTTTGCTGTGCAATGATCAAGAATAACCTAGTGTTATTACTTGACTCTAGATCACCTCTTGATTATCCTATCCTAACACCTTTGATATCGTTCATTTCATTATGTGTATCATTTGTGGCTGGCCTCATTCATTCATTGAGAACTTTAACTTTAACCGACATAGATCATGTGAGCATCATGAAATCCAGTGTCTCCCCCACACCGAAAAGAGGTGGAATCACCGGCCAAAGTGACCCAAAACATGATAGCATACATGGGAATTGAACCCCGCCAGATCCCTATATTGGCAGTATAGGTTCGAAGACTAGGAGATATAAGAAGACCCATACCCGGCATGCCGGACAGTCTCATCTCATGAGAGTTACGTGAACATCCGCCATTTCCGAAAGAAGGCATCACCGCTCATAGATAGTCTATCGGTGCTCAGTATAAAGTTCCATTTTATTCAACTCATACGTCATGGAAGCTGGCTTCTAGTATGAGGACATCATAGCTCAATAGATGATTTCTCATCTCATCATTAGTATTAAGTATACATTATTCTCAATACTTTCATTTGAGTGTTCATAGAGACTGGTCTCTTCATTAACTTTACACTCTCATAGGTGAGTACGTTTTGGTAACATTTACTTAGGCTCATTTGAGATTGCTCTCATCTTTTACATTAGCCTCTTATCATGTTGTCACCACATTCATTAACTTTAGCACATTGCTCTTCATAATTACTCACCCCTTACTTTGTGAATGTTCATTTCATCATATGCCAATGCACTTGGACATTTAGTGTGTTTCACACTCTTACTTAACCCTTCTAGGGTTTCATCATTTCATTACATACATCTTAGGTTCACTTATTTTTTAAACGTATATTAGACTTATGGGTCTATACATACAAGCCATGAGGCTTCATTCATAGTTCGTTTAAGTGATTCATATCTTCCTAAGATTATGTGGTACAAGACTTATGCATCTTGTATGTATGCAAAGATCTCGATTTCGATCTAAGTAGGCAGCATTATTCTTGAATATTTAATTCACGTATGACTTATGTATCAATACGGAATTTGGGCAAGGGAACCCATTTTCGAATCCCTTGGACAATACTTTACATTTTTCTTTTTTATTTAATTTTGGTCCACATGACATTGGGACCCTAGATCGAGCCCCAACATCAACGTTTCCTTTTTATTTCTATCCTTTGAAAATTCTCTTTCTTGGACGAGGGGTTGTGGGATCGAACCCCCACAGCCCCTTTTATTTTTTTATTTATTTTTCCTTGACTATCTCGAGTTGACCATGAGGTTGTGGGATCGAACCCCCACAGCCTCACTTTACTTTTCTTTTAATTATTCTTTACTGTCTAGAGGTCATGGGTTCGATTCCCATGCCTCACATTTCTTTTCTTTTCATTCTTTCCTTAAGCTTGACCAAGAGGTTGTGGGTTCGAATCCCACTCCTCTCATTTCTTATTTTCATACATTATTTTCCAGCCAAGACCATGGTTCGAATCCCCCTCACCACAATACTTTTAACTCACTAAATTTCATGGTTTTTAAACATGGTGAGGTCACAGGTTCGACCCTTAGTGATCTCACTTTTTTTTTCCTTCACTTTCCATGACATTTTAAACCACTTAACTTGGCTGAAATTAATAAACAAGGTGCTGGAAATTTTGAGTTATATTTTCAGCTTCTTTTTCATTACATTACACGTTAGTTCTTAGGGAATTTCGTAGTGTATTTAGAACGTTTTAGGTGCATTTTCATGGATTCGTTTAGCCAAGAGATTATCACCCAAATCAGCAACATTTCATCTCATATGAACATCGCGATTTACATAAACATGTGTACATGAAATACAAAGAAATAACATGCCATTTCAAGTCCTAAGCCGTAACCAGTAGCCACGACAACACATCCAAACACACGTAGTTACAATTTCGGAAAGCATCAACATAAGTCACATAATTCCGAACATACATTTAAACATATAATCATCACAAAAACACATTTCATCCCTAGTTTTCTACCAACAAACATAACCAACCTATGATTCAATGGGAGCTAGTGACAGGGACATGCAACGGGGAACAACCCTAGTTTTCGGAATAGATTCGTCTGAACCTTAAGGGGTCTCTTGGGAAATGGACAAAGAGAGAAGAGAACCCATACCTTTTTTTTGACGTTCAAACCTCGACTTGCTGCCCAAGAACTTCTCCAAACACACGTCCAACACCGAAAGTTCAAAACCCCACTCAACGGAAAACCTTCTCTTTGCCTACGTGATTGATCAACGTTTGTTTTCCTTATATTTTTGTGTGTGTTCTTCAAGTGTGAAGAACCTTGGTAAATTTTCCATTCTTCAATGTTATTTGGCAGAGAGAAATGTGAATGGGACAAGAGAGATTGAACATGAAAGTGATATAGACGTGAGAGGAGAGAGTTACCTTAGGTTTAGGAGTCTAGTTTAGGACATAGTCAAATAAGGTTTAGTTAATTACTAATAAAAATCTGATTTCCCTTTTATTTTAAATCAGACAATAAATAATAAATATTAATTAATTACATTAATTTACCAACTTAAATAAAAACAACTTTAATTCATTGCTTCCACCTAGGTTCGAACCCGGGTAGAGCAAGACTTCACTTCAAGAGCCAATTTTTGGCCCTCTCTCCCCAAAATGCCCCTCCACCTTATTAATTAAATATTTAATTATATATTTAGGGTAATTACGATACTACCCTTAGCTTGGAAAAAGACCATTTTACCCCTAGACCCTCCTAACCTAAGATTTTCCCTTTTTAAATCCGGTAAAGACTCCTTCAAGTAAATCTTCGTATTCGAGAGCCCTACATGGCTGGACCACACCTTTCCTAGCTCAACTAACTCCCCAAGTTAGTTGGCTTGGCTGTAGCAAGGGTTCAGAGGTCTGGTTCTACGCACATCAATCCGTGTGAACCCGGTCTAATCGTAGGCATTCTAGACACATTAAGCATTACTTATCATATCCATTTTGAGGGTTGTTACACCGATAGCCTCTCGTTCATGGCTGTGTCGCGACTCCCACCAATGAACAAGACTCTACTAGACGTAACTTGATTAGACTTTTTGATTCCTACGACTACTTTCATATCCTATGCTTTGATACCAAGTATGTCACATCCCGAGACCACACCATAGAAGATATGGCATTCTCGGAGTGCAACCGGCGTATTTGACCTCTCGGAGGTCTTGTACAAGCCCTTTCGTATCGTTCATCGCATATACATAATAAAAAGTAGTGCGAAATTAAATTTTTCAGAAAACATTATAATATCTTTAATAACCTCTTTCATTAGAATTTATAGGAAATACTAAGTACCAATCTCATCAAAGCTTAGACACGAGAATGCTTGGGACACGAACCATACATCTAAATATAGAAATACCTAGTCTATTACAATACTTCGATATAATAGAATACTAGGACAACTATGCCCTCGAATCAAGAGTGGACATACTTAAACTTCAATAGAAATGTTGCTATACTCCAAGCCATGATTCCCAATGCTCCTCACCTATCAAACACTATAGATATAGAAATATATATGGAATTAGTATAAACACATGTACTAAGTATGACATAATGCATAAAAATCATGATAACGAACATTTATTGGATATATACATCTTCTGATTTAAATATCATAATATAATCATAATAACAACATTTAACACCTTAGAAACACATAAGAAATCATATAAACAATATATCACATTTTTAGGTATAATATTATAGTTAACTACTTCACTGTTACAGTGAAGTGATTCTAATTTCACCTTAGACACTTTATAGCATGTAATTCCCGCACTAAAAGCTATCCTAAGACTCACTTAAGCAATACAAAGAGAGACCAACAATACCACCCTCTCTAAGCATGCCTAAATGATCCTCAAGACTACTTATAAGAGACATACACACATACAATACACCAAACACATAACATGAATAATATGACATTCTCCATACCAAGGCTATCAAAGACTTACTTAAGTACTCCTAGAAGAGAACGCCCACACACCCTCTTCAATGTTACCTAAATAATCCTTAAGACAACCTAAGTTTAGATAATGCCCAAAGTATCAACCACTTCCCTAACTAGAGTCATTCTCAAGACTTCCCTAGATAAGACATGAAGAGATCATCCCTTATGCCCCCTTCACACTTTAACTAAGGAATCCATAAAGTCACTCTAGATTAGGTACTCATTAATTTACATGCTTTCTAACATAAGTCATTATTTTATTAATTGATTAATAGACATTAATCACATAGAGGACATTCAAGTAATGGTCTTGGAGAAGACCTAGGGAATCTCACTAATATCTTTGAAGTCTAAAGGTGCAATGTCTAGGTAGTGTCTCATACCACCATCTACACTTCATAGACTTCTCAATACTAGTAGGTATCCCATATGATGACAATAGGCAATAACCGACATAGACCGTGGTAGCAAAGCATGGAATCCAGAGTTGTAACCTACTCCGATTGAAGGTGTTCTACTTGCCAATGGTACACATCTCATGTAGGCACATGATTAAGGAATATGAAGGGCATACTTTGTACTCTAGTCTCGATCTTTAACTAGAGCTAATTCCCTTACCTTTATCACTCAGTGCTAGCCTTTTTTCTCATGGAGTAATTGACATTAAAGGTTCATACAAACGGGTTCCATATCAAGTTCATAACCCAATCATACTTACCCTACAAAAGAGGTACCCAAAGGCTGCCATATGATGGTGACAAGATAGCTCATAATGACTTTCCTAAGGATGACATGATGCCATTCCAGAAAACCAACCTTAAGTCCATCATTCATTACAACAAAGATACCATTACGACTTTCTAATTCAAGCTTCATTACCTTACCACTAGGTTAAAGGTTTCAAATAAATGACACTCTTAGGAACATTCAAGGTCTCATACCATTCATACATAAAAGACTTAGAGACTTTAGAATCCTAATTCAAGACATCTCATATTCACATTCATACATGCATCAAGTAAGGGACACAAGTCTACCACACAAGACTCACTAAGACTTCACTTTATCACATATAATTTATTATACTAGAAGCACATAGGAATAAGCATTATCATCTTCAATTCATCCTATACACTACTATATCATCATCAATATAGTCATCATAAGAATCAATAACCAATTAGGATGAATCATGCACCAAGTCTTAGACTACACACATAAAGACATAGTCATAGTCTAACATGATCACCTAATATCAATAGAAGAAACAAATACTTTCACATTACTTCACATGTAGATAAATATTATCATACTTAAAATAAATCACTACACAAAGCATTATAATACTTCAAATAAGTGCCGACAAGGCCACGATCATCATAATACATAAAGTAACGCCAACAAGGCCACATAAATCACATAACACCGCCACCATAAGTGGACCATACCAATCACAACATAATCCAATAAATTACACAAAATAAAGAGAATTAGGGCAGCGTACCACCAATCCATTCTCTCCACTTCAATCCTTAGCTAAATCATCCAATTCAATACCAGTAAGCCTTTACTCATTTGCATGATCATCAATTCAATACAAAAACCATAATACTCAATGAAACTAGGTCAATTAAATATAGATTTATCAATCCAATACAACCTATACATCAATTGAATACAATTCTTACATCATTCAATAGCCCATATAAAACTACACTAGAATTTATAAGCATTAAGATACTATCACTTAGCCCATAATGTAGTTAAAAACTAGGGTTCATCAATTAAATGGATTCATATGTTAATTGTGTTGAATCATATAATTAACAACAATTCAATCAATATATAATGTATTAAAACCTTTAATGCAAGAACCAATGTATAGATGATAAAATTGGACAAGTTCATCTTTGAAAACTTTACTACTCTTTGAATTTTGGTCTCCTTGATGAATAGACTTTCAAGGATCAAAAACCATAACTCAATGATCTTAATACACAAAATTGTTGAATAACCACCACTCAAATCTCCAATCCAAGCTCTTCCTTGAGTTTTGGCTTCAATGGAGTTTTAGAGAATTTCTAAGATATTTTAGGTTTTGATTTTGAAGAATGAATTCTCCTAAGGGTGTAAGGCTTATACACATGATTAAAATACCCAAAGTACCCCTAATTAACCTCTAAAAGTCTTCTTTGGATGTGGGGTGAATTTACCAATTCACCTCTAGAATTACAGTCAAGTTGCGCAGGAAAACAGCTTCACAGACGGATGCAATCAACAGGCCATTTCCCAACCAACGGATCGTCATGTTTGTCGGTGTTTTGGGACTGAGGGTGGTAGTTTGAATCTTTCCCTACCACGCCTAAGTATTTACCCACGCCATCAATCAATGTGGTATGGACCAGGCTACTGGCCGTCGATTGCCTCAGTCGATTGGGCTGGTCTAAGAAAACCTTTAACTCAAGGTAAGGTCCAATTTTCAAGGACCCTTGCCTGGTTCATTGGGATGTTTGCCCGAACTTTTCAAACATGAATATGCTAGTATAAGAGTTTATGACCTCTCACATGAAATTCACCCAAAACAAACACGTAAAACTCAACGAAACAAGTTTAGACACACAAGGTTGTTTAAAGGCAAACGTTTCGAACATCATGGACGTTCTTGGATGTTTGACCTCCAAATTTAACGAAACATGACACATTGCTTTTAATAACCATAATAAATTATTTAAGGACCTTATAACCTCATGAATCATACATAACTACATATAAACACATATGAGGCACATAGGTGACTTAGTCGTCGAACGTCTTAGTCGTCCCTTGACGTTTGACTTCCAATGCACCTAAACTCTTAGACACTGCCTCAATAACACATTATAGACCATTTTAGGACCTTATAACATCATACCAACCATGTTAGGCTCTAGTTCACCTAAGTCATTTTCGAGATATTGGTGTTGTACGCTGACTTGGGCATTCTCCTTGTCCGACGTTTGGGTCCTCCTCAAGGACCTTTAGGGCGGTCCTTGGGGAGTCGTGCCCATAAGTTTTGACCCTTCACATGCCTATTAAGGTAATATGTTCACCTCTACTATCTTTAGACTCCATAAACCACATAAAAACAAGGCAAACATACAAGGACACACTAGCACGTCTAAAGAATAACCTTCGAACGTCTTGGACATTGAACATCCAAACCTCTTCAAATCAACTATACATTCTGTAAAATACTTTATTAACATGTTATTAACCATTTTAGACACATGTGAGGATCTAGCTAACTTAGTTCATTTTGAGGATCGTTACACTAATGATATAAGGTTGGTTATGAATTGCCTATGTGCCTTATTATCACATAATGATGATAATGTGCTAATCTCACATGTGAGAGTTGTATTGAAAGGTGTTCTCATGCAATTCCTATTGATCTAATGATAATGACTATACAAGGATCTATTCTCCTATGACCTAAACTAAGTCATGATTATTAAAGAAAGACATTTCAAAAGGGACTCTAGCCTACCACCGAGTGAACTAGTAGTGAGGGTTTCCCTTGACACATAGGGAATGTAGGTTCACGATTGTACTCATGAGATTGGAGATTATAATGCATGTAGCATAAAGAGGGTCCCAAACACATCTCCTAGTTCTTGAACTATGTTGCACCCATAGAATTACTAGCTAGTGGATCCACATAGATGCTATGTTCATGTATTGGCACTACCTTGGTAAGTACTCTACCTTATTTCGGTATAAGGTTCCATGAAAGCGGATTCCACATTAGCTCATGTGATATCTATCGGTTAAGGCAAGATGTTCTCAAAAGTAAAATGTATGACTAAATGAAGATGGACATTGATTAAGATAACTTGAGGGGTGTACATGGGATATGTAGGATTATGGGACTCTACCTAGACATTGCACAAGTTAACTCTAAAAGGAGTCTTAGGAGATTGTCTTATGTATTATGATATCATGTGTTATGAAATGTTGGCTTTATATAATGATACTCTTATATAATGTTTACTATGTTAATAATATGCTATTGGTCTAAGTTTCTATATGTGGTGATAACTACCTATGAGAATATGTTGTATGAAACAAAGCATTACTTATGATCTCTTATCTTGTTTACTTGATTATGAGGTGTTATGGGGCTTCACATGATCATTGCACTTGTAGGCTTGGATGGGATTGTTGATAATGGTTTTGTATACTATGTTGATATGAACTATTGAAAAGGAAATGTTGATATGACTTTATGTCGATTTTGCCTTTGTTATGAACATGTCTTATATTATTGTGATCCTTATCTTGTATGTGCTCTCTTTTATTTACATTAAGGCTTTGTAAATTACTTAACATTGTAATGACCCGAGAGTACCCCCTAGAAGTTAGGGCATTCTCGAATTGAAATACGGTGTACTCGACATCTCGGAAGTCTTGTACAATCCCTTTCATACCATTCATTGCATACATGTATGAAAAGTAGTGCGGAATTAAAACTTTTCACACGAAATAATTATACTTCAAAATATCTCTTTTATAGAAAAACATAATGAAAGGCTAAGTCTCAAAGTCGCCATCTTAGACATACGAATATATTGGGACACGGCCCATACTTCATCATAGAGAAAATAGCTAAGTTTATTACAATACTTTCAATATGGGAATATAAACATCAATATGTCCTCGAATCTAGTGAGGACATACAAAACTCTTTACTTGAATGAACACTAATCCAAGCTTCAACTTCGAGACTCCTCTCAAACGCCACCTACACCTTTAGAGATAGACAAAATGTATGGAATTAGTACAAACACTTGTACTAAGATTGACATTATGCATAAAATCATGATAAAAGGATATTTGTATAAAGCATGCTCATTTTGATTAAAACATCATAGTATAGGCATAAGAACAACATTTAACACCTTAGAAACATATAACATATCACACAAGGATTTTATCAAATATTGAAGAATGTTAAAGTGAACTAAATTCACATCACAGAAATCTTTTAGCTTACAACCCTCTCACCAAAGGTTATCCTAAGACTTACTTAAGTGAGACGAAGAGAGACCGCCCATACACCCTATCTACGCACACCTAAATGAACCTTAAGACATCCTAAGATAAGATCAATCTCACTTTATTTATTAAATTCCCTACCTAGAATTACACTAAAACTCACTTAAGTAAAACATGAAGAGACTGCCCATACACCCTCTTCAAGACTACCTAAGCAATCCTCAAAGCTACACTAGATAAGTACCTTTTTCATTAACATTCCTTTGCTAAACTTATTATGTTCATTAAGTCATTAGGAAACATTTCATTCATTATGGACTTCACATAATGGTCTTGGAAAGACCTAGGGACTCACATACTAACATATTTAAAGACTAATCGTGCAATGTCTAGATAGCGTCCCATTCCACTACCTAAACTTCATAGTACTTATCCAACACTAGCATGTATCAGACATGATGAGAATAGGGAATAACCGACATAGACCATACTAGCTAGGCATGGAATCCGGAGTCATAAACCTACTCCGATGGAGGGAGTTCTACTTGCCAAGGGTAGAATTAGGACACATCCCATGTAGGCACATGTTTAAGGAATATCAAAGTCTTTTATGTACTCTTGTCTCATTCTCAAGTAGTGATACATTGAACTCTAGTCTCTTTCTTAAGTAGAGCTACAAACCATAACATATTCACTCGGTGCTAGCCTTTGTTCTTATAGAGTAAGTTCAACAAAAAGGGGCATATTAAAAGGTACCATCTCTTAGTCATTACCTAGTAATAATACACCTACCAAAGATGGGTCCAGGAGGGCTGCCACTCAATGGTGTATAAGTATAGCTCATTCTTAATCTTCTCTATATATAAAAGGTTCCACATAATAGTCATTCTTAGATGGGCACCATCTTAGGTCTACCGATCCTAGACTTTCATTCAACATTCATCCATACACATAAAAGACAAAGGTTCCTAAGCCTACTAAGTCAAGATGTTCATATTCATAATGTACATGTATCAAGTAAGGGACACAAGTCTACCAAGACAAGACACAACATACTTTACTTTATTACATATAACATATCATTCTTTAAAGAACTTAGGAGTGACCCATATCATCTTTATGTCATACTATACCTTACTATAACATCATCAATATAATTATTGTAGACTCATATAGTCAAGTAGGAACAATCATGCATCGACTCTGAGACTACACACCTAAACACATAGTCATAGTCTAATCATGATCTCCTAACAATATCAAACCTTCATGTTACTAGCATGTAGATAGATATGATAATACTTCACATAATCACATACACAAATCATCATAATACTTCAAGTAGTACCTACAAGCCATGATCATTATAATACATAAAGTAATGCCGACAAGGCCACATCAATTGCAAATAAATCACATAGCACCGCCACAATAAGTGGACCATACAAATTACAATATAATAGAAGTCTTATTAACATAAAATTAAGAAAACAAGGGCAGCTTACCACCAATCCATTCTCCCCACCTTAATCCATAGCTAAATCATCCAATTCAATACCATAAGGCCCTTACCCATGGCCATGATCATTAATTTAATACAAAAATCATAATACTCAATGAATCTAAGTCAATTAAATATAGATTTATCAATCTAAGACCAATTAGATGTCAATTGAATAAAATTCTTACATCATTAGATAACCTATAAGAAAGTACACCACAATTCACAAGCATTAAGTCAATATCAAGTAACCCATAAAGTAGTAAAAATAAGAATTGCATGGTTTGCATGGGTTCATAATAATTATATTTTTAAAACATTGCATTAACATCAATTCAATCCTAAAAGATTGATTTAAAACATTTTATGCAAGAATCCATGACTAGATTATGAAATTTGACAATTCATGATTTTGATCATCTTTGAAAATCATTGGAATTGACTCCTTGAAGAAAGAGGTTTCAAGAATGAATAACCATACCTTAATTGTGATAAAAATACCACAAGATTGATGGAGAAAAACGAGAAACCTATATTATTCCTTGGAGCTTCCAACGTTCAACAATGGTGTTTTTGAAGAGAGTGAATTGAGAGATTTTCTTTTGAGTTTAGGGTTTTACTTTAACAGGTGAGTTTAGGGGTTCAAATAGGTCCTATAACCGTTCACAAGTCACCCATATATTACCCAAAAGTCCCCTATATTTATTTGACAAATTAACCAACTTAAATTTAACTTAAAAACGATGTAACGAAATCTGGGACTTTACAGCGCGTCGCGGAGACTTTTCTAAATTTTATTTTTTGAAAATTCTTGGACAGAATGGTTCGTGATAGAACCGCGTCGCAAGGCAAATATTTTTCCTATTGCGTGACAGCTGCGCATCGCGCAGCAGCATGCCAAATCTTGGCTGCTTGGCAGCTTCGCTGGCCCATGTTTGTGTCCTCCTCATGGGCCCTTTTGATGGTCCCCGGGGTGTCGTTCTCCGACGTTTCGACCCTTTCTATGTCAGGATACACGTAGGAACTCTCGGTACTGAGTTTCACCTTCAAACCATCCCCCAAAACATCAGTATAAAATACTATGACACACTAGTTCAACTTCGACTAGTTTCCGAACGTCCTGGACGTTCTTGGATGTTTGACCTCCAAACACTTCCAAACTCTATATACTGCCTATGTAAACTATTTTAAACAATTTTATGAATCTAAAACATCATGACACAAGTGTTAGGCTCTATTTCAACCTACCTCATTTTGAGGGACGTTACAATCTCCCCCCACTTGGACAACATTCGTCCTCGAATGACACTTGCTACACTTGAACATTTTTAAGAGTTAAGACTCAAAGACTAGAAGATCATAACCATACCACACAATACATAATACACACATGCATGAGAAACATCAATTTCACATAATGAAGAGACTCAAAACACAACAAGATGGTAGAAACTGCATCTACAACTCATCATGTAATAAGACTCACAGTTTTCATTTCATATAGGAGGAACTTCCTTCTCCACATAATACCATGCTCATATACATCAATTCTATACAAATCCTAACCATTTTTCATGAAAGAACAATTTAGTCAGAATTTGTAAATCTTTATAGTGAGAACCAATTTCCTAACAGTGAAACATGCTCAATTTTTCCCCAAAATGCAACTCTTAAGCAATTTATGATGAAAGCATGACAATATGAGAGATTTAAGCCATATAAACTAAATTAAGCATAAGCATAACTTCATGAAATGCACAATGCAAGGAATCAATGAAATTCAATTTTAACTAGACTCCTAAACACAATGCAACATGCAACATGCTACTATGACTTTTTATCTCTCAAGCTTGAATTGAATAGAAGAGATGAGACAACAATCTACAACCCGACTACTCACCATACTCCCCCACTTAGAAGGAACTCATATAACTAAGAGAGAAAACTATAACTTACATGCATCATCGTCATCATCCGGTTTTGTTTCTTTGGCTCGGAGAGCATAGAAGCGAGCCCTTCCCTTTGGAGCACCACCATCCGGAACATTAGAGGAACTTTCTTGGCTTCAATTTCTCTAGACGCAATAGTAGGACAATCTCTCACCTTGTGATCATCCTTTCCACATCCAAAGCACCCACTAGTACCGGCTAGACACATCTCAAAATGATTCTTCCCACAAGTAGCAAAAGTCATCTTAACCACTTGGGAACCACCACCTCTCTCATAGTTAGACTTAGGAGCACTAGAACCATCTTGATTTGAAGCCCTCTTCTTAAACATAGTTTGAACTTGCTCATTGGTTCTTACCCTCTTTGCATCTCTACTTATCCACCCAAGTTTAGACTCTTCAATGGATTGAGCATACACCATAAGCCTAGATAGATTCATGTCACCATGAAGCATGGCTGTACGACATTCTTCCTTCACCATATTCGAAAGATCGGTCAAGAACCTACTCATATCATCCCTAGGGTTAGGCAGCAATGATGGAGCATACTTAGACAATAGGATAAACTTTAAGGAATACTCCTCAACACTCATGCTACCCTTGCCTAAGGTTTATAAATTCCTCAATCTTAAACTCCCTCTTCTCACGGGGAAAGTATTTCTCTAAGAATAATTCCTTAAACTATTTTCACTCTAAGGGACCCAAAACAATCGGTCTACTATTGTTCCATTGAGTGAACCATACTTGAGCAACATCTTTTAATTAATATGAAGCTAAGTCCGCTTTCTCCCTAGAAGTCACTCCCATAGCATGCACTATCTTATACACATCATCCAAGAAAGCTTGGGGATCTTCTCCCACCTTAGAACCAAAGAACATAGGAGTATTCATCCTCACAAATTCCCTCAATCTAAAGTTCATAGTACTCTCCACAGCATTCACCCTAGGTCCAATGTCTCTATTCACTTGAGTTGTCATAGCTCGGGCTAGGGTAAGGAGAGCCTCTCTAATCTCCCCATTATCCATATCCAGGGGAACAACCAGAACCTCATTATCTCCTTCCCACGATAGGGACTTGATCAATTTGACCACCTTGAACACTTTGAGCACCTTGAGAAACTTGCTCAACTTGTGGAATATTTCAACCTCGGGGAGGAAATCCCTCATTCACTTCAACCCTCCTAGCCGGTGTTCTCCTCGTATTCATCTTCCTAGAAATACACGGAAGACCATTAGAAAAGATCACTAATAAATTTATACTCTACGGCACGACATAGGAGTAGAAAAGAAGGGAAAATTTATCGTCCTATAGCCTCTCACCCATAGGTGTGTCGCGACTCACACCGATAGTCAAGACTTTACTAGACGTGGCTTTTTGAGACTTTTCGATTCCTAAGTACTACTTCATAACCTTATGTTATTATACAATGTTTGTAATGACCCGAGAGTACCCCCTTAGAAGTTAGGGCATTCTCGAATTGAAACACGACATACTCGACCTCTCGGAGGTCTTGTACAAGACCTTTCGTACCATTCATTGCATACACGTATGAAAAGTAGTGCGGAATTAAAACTTTTCACACGAAATAATAATACTTCAAAATATCTCTTTTATAGAAAAACATAATGAAGGCTAAGTCTCAAAGTCACCATCTTAGACATACAAATATATTGGGACACAACCCATATTTCATCATAGAGAAAATAGCTAAGTTTATTACAATACTTTCAATATGGAAATCTAAACATTAATATGTCCTCGAATCTAGTGAGGACATACAAAACACTTTACTTGAATGAACACTAATCCAAGCTTCAACTTCGAGACTCCTCTAAAACTCCACCTACACCTTTAGAGATAGACAAAATTTATGGAATTAGTACAAACACTTGTACTAAGTATGAAATTATGCATAAAATTATGATAAAAGGATATTTGTATAAAGCATGCTGATTTTGATTAAAACATCATAGTATAGGCATAAGAACAACATTTAACACCTTAGAAACATATAACATATCACAGAAGCATTTTATCAAATATTGAAGAATGTTACAGTGAACTAAATTCACATCAGAGAACTCTCTTAGCTTACAACTGATACGCTCAAACTTACTTCTCAAATAAGAAGTAAAAGCGTTCGTATCAAGTAGAGAACCCAACTAATGAGGTTAGGGTCGATCCCACAAGAAAATGATTCAAAATTAACTTTATTTTATTATTACTACTATTTAGTCAACTATTTTCCGAGAAAACAATTAACTAAAAAGGGGGGTTTTAATGAATAAAAAACAATTAACTAAGTTAAAGTAATCAACTAACAGATTTATGTATTGAAGTTTTAATCAAGTGATGAGATTAACTAGGGCTTAAGTGTTCCCCACAGGCTCCTAACTCGGTAATTCTAGCTATAACAATTCTTTCCTAATATTTTGCATGCAAAGTGATAAGTTAGGTATCTCTAAATCCTTGGTCTGGCATCTAGAGAATTTCACTCCGCACCTTGATCCGGCTACATGTGTTGCTTTACTAAACCTTATCTTTACCTCATATTAAGCATCGTAATCGATATTTGACGAAGTTATTACTGCGTACCAACCAACACTAGCCTATTAGATAGTATACACTAAATCTAATTTGATAATTCTTTTCCTATTATCTACCTCCTTGGTCCGGCAAGTAGCATTAAGGCGAGTTCTAACGTTGTCCATCCTTTAAAAGGACTTCTAAACGAAAGAATTATCAATACATGCAAGACACTATTCTAGAATTGTTATTTTAGTTAGATATTACCTTATTATTCACCCATGGTTCCCACAACATTAGTTATGGATTTTAGTTACCCATAGTTGTCACATCCGGGTTTACCCCCTAGACGTAACCGGCGTCGGCGTCCTCTTTGAGGACTAAGACAAGCCTCTTAGCCTCGTCGCGGCATTCATCGATTAAAAATGTGCAGGAATTTAAAACTTTTTATCTATAACTACTCGGAGGTTTACATAGACCTCTACATACACATAATTGTATTTATTTCAAGTATACATAGACTTGTTCATATACGAAGATTACATAGTCTTCTACTTTTATTTCACCCATTTATATAGTAAAGAATAATAGTCATAAAAGCCGTCTCATCTCATAAACCATCTATCAAGACAATAAATCTTGGCCATAGCCCTACATCAATACAAGCAGCCACATATAGGCTATATACAACATCGTCTCAAACGAATAATAGAGTCAATACAGAATTAGAGTAACTAAGAAACATAAGAGTAAGATGTCGGCAACGCCCTCGGGAGAGTGAGGACCTACCACTTGGATGGTAAGATATCCAAGTCTTCCTTTCCAGCAATTCGGAGCAAGTTCAACGACCCGAACCTAAAATATTTGGGAAAAAGGGAAAGAAATGGGGTTAGTACTCCACATGTACTAAGTATGGAACCATGTATACAATTACCAATCAAATATACTTAGAAAGCGATATTTAAGACAAATCATTATGAAACATATACAACTGAATCATAGGCAAAGCAAAGAATACTAACTATAAACTTCATAAAGTCAGAAGTGCAATGATCAAGTAAATTCCCATAACTCTTACTTAATCAAGTAACCTATCAAGACTACAATTAGCAATTAACCTTACCTAACATACTCTCCCATTTCATGAAAACATTCTTCTTCAACCAAAGCAACAACCTTATACTCATAAGCATGTTATTCAATGTACAAAGTTATTTACATTACATCACTACTTTACATACATAACATTGACCTCTCAAAGCTCCCATCAAGGAAACAAGTGCAAGGCTTAAGTATAGTCCCATACCCCTACCTAAGCTATAGCCAAACCCTTTCAAGTTACTTCGATTAGTCTATATCTTATTAATTCATTTTAGTTTAGGGAAACCTTGTCTTAACCGACATAGACCACATGAGCAAATGTGGAATCCGGTGTCATGAAACTTTACACCGATGGAAGGTGGTCTACCGGCGAAAGTAGAACCTAACATAAACGTAGCTATCTAGGTGGATCCACTAGCTAGTATCCTATGGTGGCAACATAGTTCAAGAACTAAGAGGTAGATATCCCTATTCATACCATTAGGTAAAGTGGGTCTCTCCTCATGGGAATCCCTTAAATGACATGTCCCATAAACAAGGGAGTTAACATCACATGGGCAACTTTAGGATGATTCTTTCTTTCTATGGATAAGTCATCACCTCCCATTGTCAAGTTCGCTCGGTGCTAAGCTAAGTCCCCATTTAGAGAAGTCTTTAATACTTTATTAATCTTCTCAATTAGTTTAGTTAATAGGGTCAAACCCTTGTATATTCATCATCATAGCTCAGTAAGAATGGTATGAGAAATAATCCTTTCATTAACAATTCATATAGGTGAAGTTAGCCCTTACACATCTCATCACAATAGGGCACATCTTTACATAACAACTTCCCTATATCATGTATTCTTAGGCAACCTCACAACCAACCTAAACATTTCAATTCAATCATCATACCAACCTATCACCTTAAGCAAGTATACTTCAACACACATTATCACTTGATGACAATTAATCACCATTTGAAGCAAGGATTAGGATAATGAAGACTTATCAATACTTCTCCATAGTTACCAATAAAAGGCCTTACCATCAACCCATAGACTAACCCAATTTGGGTCATCACATCAATGTAATTCAATAGTTAACATAAGAACTAATTTAAGAGAAGCACTATACCATAATGCAATACTACATCAAAGCTTGGTAACATGATATCAAAGTCTATCTTCTTACCCTAGATTCGATACTCAAGAAATAGGCAAGAAGAACTTCAATTCACCACAATAGATTCATGATTGATGCAATAACAATCATTATAGATGATTTAAACAAGAACTAGATCAATTACTTCAATCCAACCCAAAATTCATATCAATCTCATACCTAGGGTTAAGGGTTAGGGGTCATCACCCACAATTTAGATCAAACTACATCAATTCATCATAATCAAGTTGTAATACATGATAATCTATTCATTATAACTCAAATAATACCTAAACAACTCAATTCATATACTCAAACTCGAAATTGGATGAAACCCATATGAAACTCAACTTTTTAGAAAATCTTTGAAGGAGCCCTTTGAGGAAAGAAGTCTCAAAGGTGAATTAGATCCCATACCTTAAGGTTTGATGACGTTTTGATGGTGATTTCGTGCTAAAAACAGTCCCCAATGATCTTCGCAAGCTATTCTCCAATGGAGTCTTCCAATAGAGAGAGAAAGTAGAGAGAAGGAAGAGAGTTTTGTTTGGAGAATTGTGATTAGGTTAATGAAGGTTGGGGTATTTATAGTGGGGTCTTAAGTCACTTAATTAGTCTTCCCTTAATCCCCTAATTACCACTAAGACACTTAATAAAATAATTAACTAAAACTTAAATCCCTGAAAACACTACAGGCCCTCCCCGCCGACTCCCCGCCGATGAGCCGTCGTGGGCGTGACGGACAGGCACCTCTCCGTCCTGCACGTCCGTCGCATTGGTCAGAGACTGAGCAGGCAGAGGCTTTCTTCCCAGCAGCTAAGGCTGGCACGACGGTGGCCTCGACGCCCCGTCATGGGGTCCGTCGTGGCCTACTGTCTCAAGGGTCCTCCTCGAGGATCCTTAGTTTATCCTCGGGGAGTCGACCCTGACTTTTCCAACATGAAACCATCCCACACTATGTGTTACACCTATTGTTACAAATTTTTACTAAATTGCGACTCTTTAACTTGGTTAAACTAAAAGGACATTCTAGCCCTCTTATGAACCAACTTACCGGACGTTATGAACGTTTTGGTTCCAAAACACTTCAACGACTCCATATACTCCTAATTTGGCTAGTAACAATGGTTTAGACCTTAAGGAGCCTATTTAAGTCTTATAACATGACCTTGGGATTTCAAAATGTCACATTATCCCCCCCTTAGGAACATTCGTCCCCGAATGACACCAAACACTTTTTAAATGAGGGAATAGGCTCAAGACTAGCAGCTCTACCAATTCACAATATTCAATTAGCATGAATCATATTATTTTAATAAAAATACTTCAAAACATCATTTTATCATACATAAGCTCCAACATTTCCTCATGAGGTTTCTCCTTTCCACATAGACATGAGCTCAATCATTTATTTCACAAGTCAATTAGCATAAAGTTCATCTTATCAATATGCTCGATAGACGACTTGAATCAAATATGCAAGAAGCAAGACAACTTTAAAATTTATCTAAGGTCACCTTAAAGTGACTCCATTTTAGAAGTCTCCAAAACTAGGAGTTTTTCAAAGCATCACCAAAACATCAAAGATTCATAATATCTAACGTATTTAAATCATTAGAGAGAGATACTAACCTTAAACATCAAAAAGATGATAACGGGTTTTCATGTCGGCCTCAGCCTCCCATGTCGCACCCTCAACTAGGTGGTTCTTCCATAACACTTTTACGAAAACCACCTCCTTGTTCCTCAACCTTTTCATTTGCCTATCAAGGATTTGGATTGGAACCTCCTCATAATAGAGGTTATCCTTGACTCCAAGACCTTCAATAGGAAGAATAGTCTCGGGGTGTAAGGGCTAACTTCACTATATGAATTGCTATAATAAAAGGATGTATTCCTCTCATGACAATTCTATTGAGCTTGTATGATGATATACAAGGGTTTGACCCATTATCTTAAACTACTTGAGAAGATTAATAATGTATTAAGAATTCTATAAATGGGGACTTAAGCTTAGCACCAGCGAACTTGACAATGAGAGGTGATGACTTATCCATAGAAGGAAAGAATTAGATCCTAAAGTTTCCCATTGATGTTAACTTCCCTTGTTTATGGGCACATGTCCATTTAAGGGATCCATAGGGCGGCCCACATTTACCTAATGGTATGAAATAGGGATATCTTACTCTTAGTTCTGAACCTATGTTGCCACATAGGAACTACTAGTGGATCCACCAAGATAGCTACGTTTATGTAGGTTTACTTTGGCCGGTAGGGACCACCTTCCATCGGTGTAAGTTCATGACACCGATTCCACATTTGCTCATGTGGTTCTATGCGGTTAAGGCACGGTTTCCCTAAACTAAAATGAATGAATAAGATAAGGACTAATCGAAGTAAATTGAAGAGGGTTGCTATAGCGTTACTTAGGGTATGGGACTCTACTATAAGCCTTGCACTAGTTTTCCATTTTTTTTTTTTTGATGGGACTTTGAGAGGTCAATGTTATGTATGTAAAGTAGTGAGTTGTAATGTAAATAACTTTGTTACATGCTGAATAACATGCTTTATGAGTCATAAGGTGTTGCTTGGTTGGAAGAAGAAGTTTTTCATGAAAATGGAGAGTATGTTAGTAAGGTTAATTGCTCAATTGTAGTCTTGTAGAGCTTACTTGATATAAGTAGAGTCATGGGAATTTTACTGAATCATTGCACTTGTGAACTTTACTGAAGGTTATAGTTAGTATGCGTTGCTTTGCATAGACTTATCACTGTGTACTATGTTTCATATGATTGTCTTAAAATTCCCTTTCTAAGTATATTTGATTGGTAATGAGTATACATGGTTTCCATACTTAGTACATATGGAGTACTAACCCATTTCTTTCCCTTGTTTCCCAAAATTTTAGTTTCGGGTCGTGATACTTGCTCGAATTGTGGAAGGGAAGAGACTGAATTCTTACCATCCAAGTGGTAGGTTCCTCACTCTCCCGAGGGCCGTTTGCCGGACATCTTTAACTCTTATGTTTCTAGTTACTCTAATTCTGTTTTGACTCTATTAATTCGTATGAATCGATGTTTGTATTAACCTATATGTGTCTTCTTGTATTTATGTCAGGCTATGCCAAGATTTATTGTCCTGATAATGGTTTATTAGATGAGACGGCTTTTATGACTATTATTCTTTACTATATAAATGGGTGAATAAAAGTGAAAGATTATGTAATCTTCGTATACGAAAAGTCTAGTATACTTGATATAAATCAGCGAATTTGTATGCAGAGGCTATGTAGAACCCCGAGTAGTTAGTAGATTAAAAAGTTTTTAATTCCTTCACATTTTTAATCGTAAATTGATCGCGACTGAGGGACTAAGAGGCTTGTCTTAGTCCTCAAAAGGACGACGACCCGGTTACGTCTTGGGCGGCTAAAACACGGATGTGAACAAAACTCGGTATCTAGAGCATGAAGGTGAATATCCTTGAATGTTAACGCCTTCTCTCACCACGTTTTATAGGTCTGTATTCATGGAAGGTATCATAACGCGCTGCACACTTATGAAAGGAACTTAGTTTGGATGCTTCAGGAATGCACTCTTTACAATTGTGGAAGATCATATCCGTGCCTTAGAATGTACGTCATATATGTATTTTGGCCTAAAACTGTGTTTTGGTTATAGGAAATGAATACTAGATAGGAATGCAGCCAGAGAACTTGAGGAGGAGATTGCTGCTGCGGGAATCCTCCCCGTGGTGGTCCAGGTCCTCTCTCTTGAAGAGATTGTTGTTGATGATCAAGGTTCCGTGTGATCCTCCACCATATGGAAGAGGCTCAGATGAGGGTATTCTGCTTCCAAATGGATCAAGCCATGACTACTCAAGTTCAAGCGCAACGGTGCAACCCAAGCCATGACTGCCCACAGTAATAATGATTTGGCACCTAGAGTTCATGAGCAAACTATGGCTTCCCGACTTAAGAGACTTCACCGAATGAATCCTCCTTCTTCTATGGTCTAAGGTTGATGAAGACCCTCAAGAAATTCATTGATGAGGTTTATAAGATTTTGTGTGCTATGGGGTTGTCTCTCTAGTGAGAATGTCGTTGGCCTCATACCACTCAAGAGTGGCTTCAGACATGGCATGTGCAATGGAATGAAATAGGCCACTTCATAAGTGGGCCAGTGACTTGGAGTTGTTCAAAAAGGGCTTTCCTGATCGGTTTCTTCCCTAAGAAGATGAGAGAAACAAGGTGTGGAGTTTATCAATCTCCGCCAAGGATAATGAGTGTTCATGATACTCTTTGAAGTTCATTCAATTGGCTAAGTATGCTCCTTTCTTGTCTCCGATCCTAGAGAGAGATGAGTCGATTCGTGACAGCGTGTGTAGTTGCATGATGTTTGCAAAAAGAATGTCAATCGGCTATGCTTCATGATAACATGAATATTGGTCGTCTCATGGTGATGCCAAAAGGGTTGAGGAGGCTAGAGCAAAAAGGAAGGATAAGGAATAAGGACTTAAGAAGGAACAAGTCTTTTGAGAGTGGAACTATTAAAGATAGGTTTGGAATTCAAGACAAGCCTAGATTAAGAAGAGGTTCTCAAATCAAGTTCCATCCAATTTCCCAAGACTAGGGATTCTAAATCCCTAGACCAAAAGTTGCAAAGGGAAAGGGTGGAAACTCGATCTAATGAAAAGCCTACTTGTTCTAAGTGTGAAATGAACATTATGGTGAATGCTTGATCGGACGGGGAATTGCTTTAGTTGTGGAAAGAGTGATCACAAAGGTAGGGACTGCCTAACATAAGAACCGAGAAAGGAATTGTGCAAAAGCAAGCAAGTGAGCTCCGAAGAAGAACCATTTTTAATGCTCTTCGTTCGAGAGATGACCAAGAGGCTCTCCCGATGTGGTGACTAGTATTTACAAATCTTTTCTATTGATGTGTATGCATTACTTGATCCGGGTGCTACTTTGTCTTTCTTTACTCCCTTAGTAGCTAAGAAGTTTAGTACTTTACCCATGATTGCATGAACCTTTTGTAGTGTTACTCTGGTGGGTGAGTCGGTTGTAGCAAAAAGAGTCTATCGAAATTGTCCTATTGTATACCCATAAAGTTTCTCATGTTGATCTAATTGAACTAGACCATGCTTGATTTTAGATGTCATTTTAGGTATGGATTGGTTGCATGCTAGTTTCGCTTCTATTGATTGTAGAACTAGAGTTGTGAGGTTTAGTTTCCCTAATGAACCTGTTATCGAGTGGAAGGGTGAAAAAAATTCTCTTCTCCTAGAGGTTGTTTCATATCTGTCTAAAAGCGTGGTAAAATGATCTCAAAAGGGTGTCTTTATCATATTGTGAGAGTCCAAGAAGTCGATTTTGAAGTTCCTCCTATTGAGTCGGTCCCCGTGGTGAGTGAATTTACGGAGTCTTTCCTGATGACCTTCCTGGCATTCCTCAGAACGGGAAATTCGATTTCGTATTGATTTGCTACCGGAAACAAACCCTATCTCTATTCCTGCTGGTGGTAGGTGATAGTGTGTGTCTGCCGGTGTGGTGGGGGTTTGGGCGCTGGGGGAGGTTAGGGAGTATGAGTTGTGTGGTGAAAGGTCGAGCAGTGGAAGTTGAAAGGATGGTGGTTGTGCGTAGGTGGGGAGTTAGTGGAGAGGGCCTAGGGCGAGGTGTTCTCCGGCGGTGGGGGTGTGTGCGGGGGTGTGGTTGGCGGGGGTGGTGGATGAGGAGAGAAGAGGGGAGGAGTGGGGGCGTCTTGGAGAATTGTGGGGGCGGGGGTGTGATTGGACTGAGCGCGCCCGGGGCAGAGCTGCAGGGACGGAAGGGGTGTACTGGATCGGGGGTGAGAGAGAGGCGAGGGAGTGAGTCGCGTGCTGGTGCCGTGGCGGATGGAGTGAGGTGTATGGGTGGGATGGATGACTGCGCGAGAGGAGGCGAGGGGGGTGACTGGTCGTCCAGAAGGATTGGACTTGGGAGGGTCGGACGGGTGGAGGCGAGCGCAGGGAATGGGTGAGTGGAGAGGAGGTGGAGGAGAGTATGTGCGCAGAGAGCGGGCGCGTGTTGCGGGAGGTAGGGGAGGTTGGCGATTATGAGGTTGCGGTGTGGGTAGTGTGCGCGTGTTGTGCTCGGTGGAAGATGTGCGGGGTCGGCGGGCGGGGGTGTGCGAGTGGGAGGCGCGTAGAGTGAGATGTAGAGGTTTGAGAGGTGGACGCTTGAAGGATGTGTGTATTGGTAGTGTTGATCGAAGAGTGAGTATCTGTGGTGTATTCGAGAATGAGGGGTGTGAGTGCGATGCGGGGGGATGAGGCGGATGCGATGGAGGGGTGGGAGGTGAGGTGCGCGAAGAGCCGCGGTGGGTGAAGGAGGAGCAGTTTAAGAGTGTGGGTCGGGCGCGAGGAGGTATAGGGCAGAGTGGTGGAGTGTCGTGTGGAGGTCGGCGGGGGGGGGGGGGGGGGTGGGGGGGGGGGGGGGGGGGGGGGGTGAGCGGGTGTGTGCGTGGCGAGGCGGAGTGCGTGCTGCGTGGGGAGTGGAGGGTAGTGAGGTGGAGCCGCAGGAAAGGAGCGTGATGCGTGTAGAGGAGAGGAGGCGTGCGCTGAGACCGCGGTGGTGACCGCCAAGCTGACGAGTAGGGTGTGTGCGTGGGTGGGTGGTTGGGGAGGCAGGCGTGGGGATGGTAGGTCGAGAAGGCCGTTGGGGGGGTGCGTAGAGGGTGGGTGTGGCGGAGTCGCGGGGGTGCGAGTGCGGTGCGCGAGGTGAGGCTTCGGGATGTCGCCTCGAAGATGGTAAGGAAGAGTTTGAGGGTGGCGAGGGGCCGGGGCAAGGAAAGTTTCCAACTGTTGAAAGATAGGCTAGACTTCAGCTCGACTGGATATTAAACGTTTAGCGGAAGGTTCCTAAAGGTTCTGTTGTGTATTGTTGAGTGTCATCTCGCATAGGTTTGGGTGTGTGCTTATGGCAAAAATGGGAAGGTGATTGGCGCTATGCTCACGCGCAACTTAAGTTCATGAGTTAAATAACCCCACTCATGGACTTGGAATTAGCGGCCGCTAGTGTTTGCTTTAAATATGGAGACAATTAACTTGTATGGTGTTCATGTGGATGTTATTCAACCGTCATAAGAGGTCTTCAGATATGTGTTTACTCTAAAAAATATTTGAATCTCGACAAAGAAGGTGGTTGGAATTGTTTGTTAGGATTATGATATGAGTGTCCTATATCCATCCCGCGAAGGCCAATGTGGTGGCTGATGCTCTAGAGCGTTTTACTATGTGTAAGTGGTCCTCATTTTTGATAAAGACAAGAAAGAATTAGTGAAAGATGTTCATAGTTTTGACTAGATGGGTGTTCTTTAGAGAGTTCTTAAATGTGAGGTGCCACGGTTCCTCATTAGCTCGAATCATCATTGGTGGTTGAGTGAAGTCCAGAACAAGACACCTTGCATCAGAAGCTATGATGGAGTTGAAGGACTCTGTTCTTTGGCAAGATGTTAATAATGAGTCGTTCTCCTTAGGAGGAGTATGGTGTGTTGAGGTCCAAGGGAGGCTATGTGTGTTCCTGATGTTGAATGGATTTAGGTATGGATCCTTGAAGAAGCCCATTGATCCACATCTCTCCATCCATCCGGGTTCTACTAAGATTTATCATGACGTTCGAGAAATTATATGTGGGAAGGTTTTGAAGAAGGGACATTTAGCAGAATTTTTGTGCTAAGGTGTCACAAAGCTCACCAACAAAGTTGAAAGCGGAACAGTCCAAAAGTCGGTGGCTTACTACAAGAGATCCAATATTCGTACCGACAGTGGGAAACATTAATGAGTGGACTTGTGTGGTAGTTTGCCTCGGATCCAAAAGTGTCATAATCTATAATGGGTGATTGTTGATAGACGGACTAAAGTCCGCTCATTTTATTCCGTCAATATCCACGTATTCGGCGAGGATTATGCGAAGATCTTTCATAGAGATTTGTGTGTCGCAAGTATGGTTTCTGTTATCCATCATTTCCGTGATCGGTGCAGCAATTCACATCTAGGTTTTGGAAGTCTTCAAAAAGGTTGTGGGTACTAAAGTGAATTTAGTACCGTCATTTCATCCTCAAACGGCCATGGTCAGCGAACGCACAATTCAAACTCGTTGAGATTATGCTTAAGGAGCTGCATTATGTGATTTTAAAGGGACTTTGATAAAGCAACTTGACGTTGTGGTACGTTTGTCGTTAAATAATAGTTTTTCATTCGTCCATCTCCATGGCTCCCCTTCTGAAGCCTTTATTTAGGAGGTGTAGGTCTCCCTATGAGGATGGTTTTAAATTAGAGTTTGACCAGCTTGGATTTGTGTCCCGAACTTGATTTATAGGACTTTGGAGAATGTGCATATCATAAGAATAGGTTGCAAATACAGGCCTCATAAGTCCGACAAAATCCGTATGCCGACAATAGGAGAAGAATGTGGAGTTTGAAGAGGGTGACAAGGTGTATTTAAAAATCTCACCTATGAAGGGTGGATATGATTTGGCAAGAAAGGGAAGTTGACCTCCTTATGTGGGTCCTTATGAAGATTATTAGAAAGGGTTCGGTAAAGTGCCTATCCGCTTGAAACACCTAAACGACTTTAACTTCGGTTCATCCGGTTTTCCAGAGGTCCAAGATGTTGAAGAAGGTTGTTGGGACCCGA